>OX453268.1:8861372-9431372 GCA_949709985.1 Luffia ferchaultella
TCGGGGTACCCTAAAATTTATTTGACTAAGAAGTTGAGGACAATCGATACCTATTTATATAATAATACCTGATCAGAGATCCAGCGACGGTCCTCGAGAGAGATGAGTTCAAAATGAACAAGCCTATCATTGTACAAGAAAAGCTTGGACTTTATATCTCGGTGAATGAAAAATAAAAACCTTTTTTGTATTTTTTCTAGCCTTTCGATGTGACGCTTATATTTAGGATTCCAAATGCTTGAACAATAGTCCAAGGAACTTCTTACTTATGAGAAATAAGCAAATTTTAGAGCGTCAATATTTTTGAACTGTCTACAGTTTCGCCAAATAAAACCCATCAACTTGAGACCTTTGGATATTATATGATCAAAATGTTTAGTAAAGGTGAGCTTGCTGTCCAAAATAATATTGTTTATTTTATTTAAATATGTTTTCCTTAATTCTGTTTTTTTTTTTTTGTAAAATGCTTACACCTATTACAATGATGTCCATGCTCACTTATCATTTACCTACTCGGTAACACAATAGTAAACTTTTTTCATGAGTTGGACTTTAACTCACTTTTTTGAAACCACCATAATAATTAGAAGAGTAGGTACATAAGTTTTTCGACGGATTTCAGTATTTCTGATTTTGTCCATCAAGGAAATACCGAACATAGCCCGCTCCATAGCGCGCTGAGCGACTTTAAATTTGTGGACCAGTCCTGGCGTGAGAGTCCATGTTTCGGCACCGTATGTCATTCTAGGCAGGACGCATTGGTTGAAGACCTTGGTCTTCAGACATTGTGGTAGCGGCGACGAGAACAGACGACGGAGCTTCCCGAAAGCAGCCCAGCCCAGCTGAATTCTTCGGTCGGCCTCTTTGTTGAAGTTATGTTTACCTAACTGGAGTCTGTCCTAGATAGACATAGTCTTGCACAACTTCAAGAGTCGCACCCTCTACGGTTACCGGTCTCGGTAGAATATGTTCGCTGAACATGACTTTCGTCTTGTCCAAATTCATCCTGAGTCCCACCCGCCGAGAGGCGGCATTGAGGCCGTTTACCATTCCATTGAGCTCCTCCAGCGACTCTGCCATGATGATTGACGACCGCTTAGCCTAGTGGGCAGCGACCCTGCCTGCGAAGCTGGAAGTCCCGGGTTCGAATCCCAGGTCGGGTCAGTATTTATATGATGAATATTGATACTGGCGCCGGGTCTTGGTTGTTATATGTATGTGGTGTCTTCGCTTGGTACCCAAAATACAAGCTAATGCTTAGTTTGGGACCTCGACGTTGTTTTCATTGTGTGTGTCATTATTATTGACTATGTCGTCAGTTAACTATGCCAAGTCTCACACTCCTCCGTGCCCGCAGTATGCTTTAAAAACGGGGCAGAGTTTTTTCTTCACGTATCAATATGTAGATAATCAAATTAAGTAGTTTGATTCCTTGTTAAAGTGGCTTTTACAAAAATGTGACTACGTATGATTTGTGCTCGATTTTTCCTAATAAATCGAGCTCATGGCTCCTTAGAACACTTTTCACTATTTCTCATAATTTAGGATTTCACCATATAGTCCCACCATAAATACTGTTACGTGTTAGGGTTCGAAGAATTTGGAGAGAAAGACCTGCTGACTCTTTTGAAGACTTTATTCACTAACCCTAGGTCCAACACAAAGCACTAAGTCCAAACACTAAGCACTAACGATGTTCCTAGCTCGTAGCCAAGTCGTAGGTTTCACTAGCTTTCACTTCGTATTCGCCTCGAAAGTAGCCCAAAAACTGAACTGGGCTCGCTCGTCTTCCTGCGGCTATTTATATAGGTCGTAACGAGCCTCGAGAGCATTCTAGAAATCACTTCACTCGCACGAACGTAATCGACCAGATTGGATAATTCTAGAACATTCGTTCCTCTAACGCCATCTAGTATTGAGTAGGGGTTTCGTGTTGTCCTTGTTGTAAAACCCTTCTACAAAGTGGTTTTACTGATTGACGCCAGATGGCGGTCGTTACTCTGTTCGTAACAATACTAATTCTGTAATTATAGGTTTTAGCTTTCTGAACTTCTACTCCACATAAACTTTAACTATGCCGAATGTCATACTCCTCCGTGCGCGCTTACTTATATATCTCTATGGGTACGAAGTTTTTCCTTCACGTATTAATATATTAAATGGCGCCACCTGCCTACCATCCGCCTACTGGTAAAAAAGTCTAATCTCATAGACTTAGTAACTCTCATTGGCGCGACATCACGTTTTGACAGCTTTTTTTGTTTTACCCTTGCAATGGGACGGCGGATTAAACTCTCCAGTTTCTATACTCTACACTCTACAGTATATGGAATTTGCACCCACTAAACAACCGCCTGAAGCAGAATAAGGACGCGTGCTCTTAGCCCGAAAGCTCCAACGACTTCATCGAAGCGGCCAGGAGGCACACTAGGGTGTCACAGGCGCGAAGATGTCGAGAAACTCCTAGGAGTTACTCGATGCGAAATAATTCCGTTGGCGCGGGCCTCCGGTTAAGATTTACGTTATTAATATAACGCGAAAAGTTTTTTACTGTTCACTCATTTGAGATGAGGTCAGTAGGGGTGGAGCTGTGGACGCGAGAGTGCCCCCGCTTCGGGTTCGACTTGAGAGTCGCCCAAGAAAGGCTCATTAGTTTGAATCAGCTGTTCGACTTCGAGAGTGAGGTCATCAGGCTGATTTGCCAGTGCATTCCGTGGTCTTCTTAGAAAGTGATTAGGAGGAGGTGCCTCGTAAGTGGCAGCTGAAACTATCAATGGATTGCTATGTTTAGTAGCTCTAGTGAAAAAACGCTCTGATGAGTCTTTCATGTATTTTGAGATTGTGGGGAGCTCTAAGTCTCGGTGTAAAACTGAGTTTCTGACGTACCAGGGTGCGTCAGTCGCCCTTCGACAGAATTTATTTTGGACAATTTGGAGTCTGTATAACAGATTTGGTGCCGCATGGGCGAAAACGGGAGACGCGTAAGTCATCACCGGCCTGATACATACGGTGTAAAGAGTACGCTTATTGCGTAGAGACATTTTACTTTTAGGGCCTAACATGCCGCTAAGGCGGAAATTATAAAGTTAAGCTAAGTTGCAAACACGGTTGATGTGATCCTTGAAATGGAGATGTTTCTCAAGCGTGATGCCTAGATATTTGTAATTGTGTTGCCACGGAATGGGCACGTTATCCATTCGAAGATGGGAAAGCTGATACGGAACAACACTAGTCTAGTTTTGCTGCACCTGAAATGTATTGCTGCTGATTTTTCCGGATTTATCTCGATTCTCCAGAGGTGAAACCATCGTGTCAGCTCATTAATGGCTCTCTGGAGACGAGGAATTGTATAAACTGAGCTATGAGTACGTAAATAGAGTGCAGTATCATCCGCGAATAGGGAGAGTTGGACGCCGTTTGTGGGTTGCGGTATGTCATTAGTATATACCGCGTACACAGACCAGTCAACCTATAGACCACGCTTTAATAAACGTCAGTATGAAAACGAAATCGCCAAAAAGTGGCGGGGTGCGGGGAGAAGTCGGCTAGTTTTCATTGGCTCGTTCAAAATTGACAATTTAATGACTTCCTACCTGCTTCCAACTGACGGCTCACTAGTGACGTAGTTATGTAGTGTCACTACATAGCCTTGGCGAATGCTACTCCCTGTCAAAGCGTGGTCTATAAGGTTGACTTGTCTGTGGGCGCGTATAATAAGGGTGGTTTTGACAGCTATATAGTGTGACATATTCATAATCTTTATTACATATCACATGGCATAGCAACGATCAGAAAAAAGTCTCGTAAAGGCATAGCCTATTTCGAGAGATGCTACTATTCATGCAGTGTTTATAATTATTAATAAGTAATAAATAAAATGTAATTTAATTTACTTTATTTGAATGTATTTCTTTTTAACTCCTGCAATTCATTGACACACTTGTCAAAATATGCCAGCTCCCTTTTCCGCATCTCGTCGTCTTCTAGCTCCAACATAAAGCCCAACAGATTCTTTGAATATCTTATACATCACTTGATGTATATGTCGTAGGATGATTTGATAATTTGTAGTTTCGCGAAAATTCTAGGGATATTGCGAAAACACGGATAATTAGATAATTGTGATTATATTTTTCAAATTTACTGAAAAAAGGTAGTGTTTTCGCGAGAACGCGAGTTGCCTTAGTAAAATTGCGAAGAAAATCGTTAGTTATTATGAAAAAAGAAAACTGATTGGCCAGTTTGAGCGCCTCGCAACAACATCTCTGATTGGTTGACGCTTTGCCTTCTGTAGTTACAAGCCATGTTATTGAAATTTGGCAACGTTGCGTGAAGTCCAAGCCTTGGTATTAGTAAGGCTATTAGTTGGCGTGTTCTTCCATTCAAACATTATAAAAACAGAGATATTCATTGAAAATAATAAGTCAGTGTTAAAACTACTTGTTACATCGTGTTTATTCGTAATTAGCAAAATAAGTTGATATTTTCACCATAAGTGTCGTGATAGCCCAGAGCACAACAAACCTGTCTTAAATTTATAAAGCCCCACAGGGCCATGGTTCGAATCCGGGCGTGTACCAATGAGTTTTTCTGACTTAAGTACACAATATCACTGACACCGTGCTTCGGAGGGCACGTTAAGCAGTCGGTCCCGGACGCTGTCAATAGATGGCGGTCGTTACAGTTCCCAACCCGCAGTGGAGCAGCGTGGTGGACTTAAGCTCCTCACCCTGGGGGAGGCCTAAGCCCCTGCAGTGGGGTAAAAATGGGCTGATGATGATGATGATTTCACCATAAAATCGTTTTTCGTTTCACGTCCCAATCTTGACTTGACTGGAAATTACAGTAAATTTAAATCATTTTGCGAGTAGGTTCGAGGTTAAGGAGGCTAGAGGATCCCGGGTAACTATATGTATACCTGTCATGGTCCTTTTAACCACATGCTAGCCACCAGCTGTGCCGGCGGGACTGATTACGTAGAACCTAGGGAGAGTAAGAAACTGTAAGGGAACGTACATCCCCATAGAACATTATAAAATGAAACTAGCTTGTAAGATATAGGTAGCCTATGGCAAGTGCACAAAACCATAATAACCGAAATGAGATATAATAAACATTCATTTTATTACTTATTCTATACAAACCTTGTTCTAACTCAAGTGAAACTATAATAAAAAAAAAACTGGCCACGTGCAAGTCGGACTCGCACACGAAAGGTTCCATACCACCGAACAATATAAAAAAATCACGTTTGTTGTATGGGAGCCCCCTTAAATATTTGTTTTATTTTAATTTAATTATTTTTTTTAAGTAAATATTTCAAGCGTCTACCTGTTGCCGTTATCAATATCGAGCAAAAACGAGCAAAAAAAAAATCACGTTTGTTGCATCGGAGCCCCCTTAAATATTTATTTTATTCTGTTTTTTAGTATTTTTTGTTATAGCGGCACAGAAATACATCAACTGTGAAAATTTCAACTATCACGGTTCATGAGATACAGCCTGGTGACAGACAGACAGACAGACACACAGACGGACAGCGGAGCCTTAGTAATAGGGTCCCCTTCTTTGCCCTTTGCGTACAGAACCCTAAAAACTATGATTAACATGCGTGTTAACGAGACGTAAACGTTTAAGATCGTTTGCATGGACGTTCACGCGTCCCGCCCCTTCTTAAATATTAATCTCTCTTTATATTTTAATGCGCTCTATGATATTGAAATTACATTTGGGAACTTATATACAAAAATAAATGAAACTGCCATATAATATATAATAAATGTATATATTATTGCGGGTGTATCCTGATCAACTGATTCTCTATGGTTTGAGTCGCTTGTAGTTGGCGAGGTGGCTGTTCAGGTGCTGAGCCAATTGGTCTGCGCGGGCGAACGAAGCCTGGAATAAAACATAATTAGCACACATACGCTTTGCATTCATTTTAATAATATCTCATAGATATTTTACACGCATACATGGAACAAATACCTACACTTGTCCATGCACACAAATATTTGTCCCGGGCGGGGATCGTATTCGCGAATGTTGGTTCTGGCTGTAGGGATCTACCACCACGATATTTTTAATGATGAACCATACTAAAAGAAAAGAACGTGTTTTCAAATACACTTAAAAGGGGAAATTAAAAAAAACCCGTGCGTGTCAACTCCGACGCGCGATAGGAGTTTACTCGAATGATTCGATTTTAGTAATTTATATATCAGACAACTTACTAATTTCACTACGAAACGACGTTTTCTGTATTTGTTGTTTACATTATATGGTTCATAATATACAGAAATTTCAAATTCCTACTTAGTTTAGAGATAGACCCCGTAAATCATTTTATTCCGATCCCCTCCACTTTCTACCCGCTGTCGGGCCTTTCACAGCTAGTACGCTTATACCTGCCCCCTCTTTCTTCGCTCCGCCGTTACCCCCGCCAAGACGCACTTAACGCTTCAACGCTCGCTTTCTCGATTTTACTCTCCATAAAATTTCGATACCGGGCCCCTTATATCGTTTCTTAAGCAGTAAACTCCAAAAAAAAATAACGTCTATTTATTTATGGTAGCTATTGTCCTTGCATAGTTTGTGGACGGCGTCGCAGATGCAACTGGCACTATAATCTGGGTTAAACGAGATTGACGACAGTGTTGACGTAGATTGGGTTGTGCTAGTTACCGCCGCACCGGCGACCACACACTCTACAAAGAAAACATTAACCACAAAACTCAAAATCAAACAGAGAAAATTTTTTTAAGTGAACTTTTTTATTAGTTGAGTCGATACTCCATATCATCTTTAATATCATAATAATAATAACGTACACATGACAACAACGTCTAGGCCCCAAACTAAGCATTAGCTTGTATTTTGGGTACCAAGCGAAGACACCACATACATATAACAACCAAGACCCGGTACCAATATCAATATTCATCATATAAATACTGACCCGACTTGGGATTCGAACCCGGAACCTCCAGCTTCATAGGCAGGCTCGCTACCCACTAGGCTAAGCGGTCGTAAAAGTATAGTATGTATACGTAAGGATGGGCGAAACGACAAGGATATTTGCATGGAGATATGAATGGCGCGGCCTGCTGGAGCTAACATGACAATAAGTTGGAGCCGGCCAATCGACGCATAAAAAAAACCGGACAAGTGTGAGTCGTACTCGCAAACGAAGGGTTCTGTACCACCGTGTAATATAAAAAAAACGTTTCTTGTATGGAGAGCCCTCTAATTTTAACTTTATTTTTGTCACCGCTGTCGCTAGTGGTAAGAAACCAATAGAGTGGGTTGACTTGCACGGGCGCAACGCGGATTCATAAGAGAAATGTCAACACTCCGTTCAAACAGAGTGCTGTTAGAAATTTTATACGCCGACAAAATTTTGTGACGTCACATCGGAATGGATTTTTAAAATGATTTTTACTTAACTTTTTTTTTATTTTCTTATTTGTTGTTATATTGGCCATAATAGTATATACTTCATGAAAATTTTAAGTGTAAGCAATGATCTCAATCTACCAATCATCAAAAACGTCAAAAAAAAACTCGTTTCTTGTATAAAACTCCTTTAATTTTTAACAAGTTTCTACCTATTACGGTTCAGACGACACAACCGTGACAGACAGACGGACGGACGAGCAGCGGAGGCTTAGTACCCTTTAGTCCCGGTTGCACCCTTTAGGTACAGAACCTGTTATGAAGAAAATGACGCTTCATAACACCTTTTTCGTTCTGTCTTCGATTCACATCTCCATGGAAATTCTAAAATTTCCGACGTATGATACAATAATAGCTGTCTCTGTTTTAACTATGGGACCAAAACGAGAATAGTGTCTCGCGACAGTAATGACTCGGCTGCCGGTTCTGATATAAAAATGAATAGTCAGTTGCAAGAACGCCACTAAAAATTAAGGAAACCATTAGCCAATCACAAGCTTGGTTATGACTGGCTATTGCGATTGGCAGTAAACCTCGCAAGACATAAAGATATGTTTTATTTGATACAGATAACCTCAAACTTTATGGCGGATCCGAAAGTGGGCACAAGTCCAATGACCAGCTATAGGTGTCAGCGAGACGCAGTGGAGCGAGGGGGCGCGGCGTTTTTACCGCGACCTGCGACGGCCTATCCCACCCGACACCTGCGCATTCTGCGCAAGCCCGCATATAACGTTGTATTCAGTTCCGCCATAAAGTTTGAAGTGATCTGTATCAGAATTTAAAAAAATTGTGATGTTAAAATTGGCGTTTATAAATCTCGATGAAAATCGGGACCCCGGAAAATCGACCAACAAATAAAATAATCCATTGTAAAAGTTTAGTAAAAATTGACTTAGATATTTTTTAGAAATAACGACTATTTATGGTTAATATTCTGTACGGCTTATTGTAGCCGTCTCAGCGGTAACTGGCACAAAAAGTTGGGTCGACGTGGTTTTTAACTTCGTTTCGTTGTATATATTTATTACATTAACTGCCATTTCGATTATTTTTTATTTCGTATTTAAACGTGCCGCATTTAAAAATCTTATACATTTCGACATACCTTGCACACGACACATCTGTACAGCTGCTTAGCGTGGTTGTGGAGATGACGCGTAAGGGAGTGCGCGTGTCCGAATCCTTTCCCGCACTGGCGGCACGTGTGCGCCGCTCGGGAACTGCGGCCCGACTGAGACGACGACGGACGCTCGGAGTGGTTGGGGGCGGAGTTGTGAGCTGAAGGATGCGCGCATGCTCGGTGCCGCCGTAACAGCTCGAAGCGCGGGAACGAAGCGCCGCATTCGGAACAACGGCCTGCATGCACAGACATACACAACCTTAATCGTTGTTCAATTGAAGATTTGCTAAAAGGTAATTCAGTAGGTGTATTAAAATATTAGCTTCCGTCTGCGGTTTAGTACGCGCGGACAGAAGTTACGTCCTTGTAGTCGTTTTCCGTTCTCACTATTATTCTCATTCCCTCTCACACTATTACTGTAATCTAACTCCTGCTTCCGTCTCTCTGTTATAATATGAAATAATCTCTCCCAATCTTATTCCCACTCACATTACCATTTCACAAACATATCCTACAGCGTTCCGCCTCGGTTTTGCACGGCCCCCCCCCCCCATTATCTTCCCACCTTCTCGCGCCCCTTATGCTTCAATTTGTAATCGGTCGAAAACTGTGGACTGGGCAGGCAGCCTTTTCATTGAATGATTATCAGATTTTAGTTACCACAGAGATAGACAACAAGCCCGTGGAAAAAATTAACATGTGAAATGAACCACCGTGAAAAACGCTTAGAAGACTGTTACTATATCAGAAAATAACTCTGAGCACTACTATGCCGTCATTTCTGAGCGGTACAGGTGAGTATGTGAGTGAATGGAATTTCTCAGGTACAAATTACGACAAATTATTAATGTACGGCTTTGTTATAGTGTATAAATGATTAAAAATAAATGTCGAAAAATCTAGTGCCGTACTAAAGTGGTGGTGCCGGAAGTCAGTGCAAATTTTTAATTCGCCGATAATTGCAGAAGCAATATAGGTCATTTGTTATTGTACGGCATTTGTGTAATTCTTTTTGTACACTTAAACAGATACTTTACTCGTAAACGCCGTTCATATTTCCAGCGCAGGGGTCGAAAGCCTAGGGTCGCAACCCATATCTCTGAGCAGATTATCCTTATCACTGACTTCCGGCACCACCACTTTAGTATGGCACTAGGTTTTTCGACATTTATTTTTAATCAACACTATAACAAAGCCGTACATTAATAATTAGTCGTAATTCCTCATTTGTACCTGAGAAATTCCATTCACTCACGTACTCACCTGTACCGCTCAGAAATGACGGCATAGTGCTCAGAGTTATTTTCTGATATAGTAACAGCCTTCTAAGCGTTATTCACGGTGGTTCATTTCACATGTTAATTTTTTCCACGGGCTTGTACTCTAAGAGAGATTCGGCTATATTTCAGAAAGTTATAAAGGTAGACGAAAGGCAGCAGTGTCAAAACATGCAGGAGCTCGCGGGGCATCGTATGTTACCAAATTTTCGAAAATTGGTCCATAACTTTTTTCGAAAAAATTTATAAAATTGTTCGACAATAATGTGTTATAAGTTTTAATTTGTGACGTTCATTTTCAGTGTCCTCCGATGGTGCGCGAAATCTGTAGCCTTTTTATTTCGAATTATATTTTTGATGTAAACATACAAACGTTATGTTAAAAAAAGTTGTCATACCGAATTAACGCGCCGGCTATTTACAACCAAAACAACAAAGTGCGGTGTGGTCAACTTATTTCTAAAAGTAATATGAAAAGAACAGTTTAACAATATAAGATTAGAACGAGAGCTGTTCAACTGAACTATTAGAACGTCGTAAGCCACAAATGCGGGGGATGATATGCGGCGAAGTGTGAGAGGGGGTCAACACGTACAGCGACAGTAAGTCACCGGAAGGGGAAATAGAGCATCAGAGTTATCAACATCGCTTTTTGATAATTTCTTCTTCATCATCATCATCAGCCCGTGTCTCTCCACTGCAGGATATAGGCCTCTCCCAAGGCTCGCCACCACACACGGTCCTCCGCCTTTCGCATCCAACTACCCCCGGTATGGTGCTTCAGGTCATCTGTCCACCTGGCCGGAGGGCGTCAAACGCTTCGCTTTCCGGTTTTTCTTATTAAATTCTTCTTATTAAATTAATATTGTACCGACCTCTAACAAGCGTTTATGCCAAACGCGGCGCGTCAACTACACTTAATTTAAGTGTAGTTCCAGTAAGGCAGCGTAAACATAGTGTGTATTCTAGTGTCTACTATATATTCTACTTCTATGCTCACTAGCCATCCATTACTAACCTGCCCTTTCGTCGTCTGTATGCGTGCGGTCGTGGGCAGCGAGTTCCGCGTCGTCTTCGAAACAGCGTCGGCACACTTCGCATCGTACTGTCATGGCGCCGCGGTGAGCTGACGCCCTGCAACAAAACCGAATGTATTACACTAATAACAATAATACGTGGGATATCCCACACAGCGCCATCTAATCCCAAAGTACAGTTCCAATCGAACTTTATGGTGGATGTGAACATAGGCACAAGTCGCGTCGCAGTAACCAGTTTTAGGTGTAGCGGGACGCAGAGCGAGGGGTAGGTATATGACTACAGGTACCTGCGCAAGCACGCTTATAGCGTTGTATTCCGATCCGCCATAAAGGTTGAGACGAACTATAACCAAGTATTATGTTTGTATTATGGGTACTTGACTGATATACATACTCAAATATTTTACACCCAAACACGGAACAAATAGACATGAATAAACACAAAAATTAATTACAAAAAATCGCACCCGCAACCGTTTATTCTGCAGTCAGGGTAGAGACCACTCGGCCAATCGGTCGGTCTAGATGTAATAAAACAAAAGATCTAGGCGCATGCGCATACAATGTGGTTACTACTAGTGTATACTAGGGGCGGGAAGGTCCACCAGGGTCACTAGGGGGCGGGAGGCGAGAAGATTAGTCCGTACAAAACCGGAGTGGGACCCGGTCGCTATAGAATATATGTGTGAAATGGTAATGCAGTAGGAATGAGAACATTGGTGAGAGCGGAAAACGACTACAAGGGCGTAACGTCTGTCTGCGCGGACGAAGCCACAGACGGAAGCTAGTATGTAGCATAATTATTTCATGGTTATGCTATTAATGACAGCTATCCACTTGGTCGCTCTCTGCCTGTATCATCGGCACCTAAACATAAAAACCTAATAACTATTCTACCTGGAGCGGTTCGGACGGCAGCGGGAGACATACCTCAAGACTGGGGTCCATCTGTAATCTTGGAATGGAGTTGATAGTGTTACTTAAAATACAATAGTTTTGCCAAGAGCTATACAAATTATTTTTAAGGCTCCAAAGTGTCGTGATAGCCCGAGCGCCGCGAACCTGTTTCAAATCTATGTGGTCGTGGTTCGAATCCGGGCGTGTACCAATGAGTTTTTTTAACTTAAATACATGACTATCACTGACTTCGTGCCTCGGAGAGCACGTTAAGCAGTCGGTCCCGGGCGCTGTCAATAGATGGCGGTCGTTACAATCCTCAACCCACAGTGGAGCAGCGTGGTGGATTTAAGCTCCAAGCATCCCCTCACCCTGGGGGAGGCCTAAGCCCCTGCAGTGGGGTGAAAATGGGCTGATGAAGTGAAGTGATGAAGCACTACCTAACTTACCTATACATGCGAAAATACGAATGTTAGTCCCGTAGTGTACGCGTGTGCGTTTGGGGAGGGGGGTGAGTGTGTGTGCGTGATGAAAGGTTTACTAGGTAGTTGTAGTAAAAGTGTACTAACTTATGCTCAAACAATTTCTCGCGTCTTGTGAACGCTTCGTTGCAGCAATCGCACTCGTAGCGGTCCTTGCTTCGAGCGCGCGATTTAGAGTTGCCCTTGCCTCGGGTCACGTGGACCCGCTTGTGGATCCTGTCAAAGGGTTAAGTTTGCATCATTAACCAATCACGGCTCATTGGTTTCCTCAAGTGAGACACCAACTCTTTAAGTAGCCTTCTTGCAACCTGCCAGCCACCTGCTTGGTAGTTCGCAAGATTCGCTCAATAACTTACAACGACTGTACATCGAGTTTTTAATCAGAGGGAGTGTACATTTCAGTTAGGAATGACCCGAAGCTGTCAAACTGTAGCGATTACAATTTCATTTTAGATAGTGACCTTGCCTCAATATTATTTATCCAGTTTTAGCTTTGGTTTTTTACTGTGGAAAGCGGCGCAATAAGCTCAACCGCCCAGATGACGTCACAGAGATAATTTCAACGTCAAAAGAAATTTCCAGAAATATCTGGGAAATTCATAGACAAAAAAAATGAGAGATTATTCTAGAACCTTATTCCTTTTTTAATTTTAATAACCATCAGCGGAACTTTAAAATTTTGCTCCAAGCCTTTATCGGCAGTCAAACACTGAATTTCTTTCTAACTAGTTCAGACACAGAGGTCCTCCATTTTTCTTTTCACTCCTGTTAATCATACTTATAAATTGTTAATTTACTGTTTTTGTGGAGTTAAAAACTTCTCCTATCTTCGTAAAACCTTATGCCTGCAACGGATATTGACTCACTTGAGGGTGACGCTGGTGGAATACCACTTCTTGCACACGTTGCACTGAAAGCTTTTATCGGGCGATTCGTTTTCAGATTCGCTGAGGCTGGCGCCGCGGTCGTCGCCGTAACGGCCCCCGTCGACTGCGCCCCTCTCGGCGGCGGAGTCAGAATCGGTGGCCGAGTCAGAGCGCGGCGATCTCGACACGCTGTTATACGACCATTCACCGAAGGATCTGCAAAGTTTTGATCGAATAAAGTGGTAAAAACTGGGAGCTCGGCTCGCTTATAACATTCGGAGCAATATTTTATCAAATTATTGCAAATCTCAACATAGACGACCGCTTGGACTACTGGGTAGCGACCCTGCCTACGAAGCTGGGGATCCCGGGTTCGAATTCCAGGCTGGGTCAGTAGATATTTATATGATGAATGATACTGGTACCGGGTCTTGGTTGTTATATGTATGTAGTGTCTTTGCTTGGCACCCAAAACACAAGCTAATGTTTAGTTTGGGGCCTAGACGTTGTTGTGATGTATACGTTATTATTATTATTAATTAACAAACTTAAAAACAATCGTCTAAGTTATTTAATCATACAAACTATCGGATAGAATCACGTTGCGTTTTATGACCGGCTGAGATAGATTTAAGTCCACGCAGACAAAAGTTATCTACTAGTATAGTTCCAATCAAACTTTACGGTGGATGTGAACATAGGCACAAGTCGCGTCGCAGTAAGCAGTTTTAGGTGTAGCCGGACGCAGTGGAGCAAAAGGCATATGACTAAACCTGCGCAAGCACGCATATAGCGTTGTATTCCGATCCGCCATAAAGTTTGATTGGAACTATAAACAACACTACACCACCTCTCATCCTCTCTCATGGGTATAGCGGGTGAAGCCGCCGCGTTCGGCCGGTCGGCGGCGGTCGGGCCGTTTCGTTCCGACTCGCTATCCGAGCTATCTGAAGAACTGGAACTACCTGATGATGACGACGACGATGAACCCGACGTCGTGCTCCCTGAAAGAAGAGATAGATGGAGGGATATCACAAAAGAAGTAATAAATAGATTCATAAACTTTACCTTATACCGTAGCGGTAAACCATCGGGTTACGGCAACCGTTTTTAATAAGATTAAACAAGATGCCCAATGAGGCAAGTATGTTATTATACACTAGCTTTCAGCCCGTGGCTCCGCTCGCGTTGACTACACAGCTGTGCCGGGACCCCTTTATCCGGGATAAAAAGTAGCCTATGTCACTCTTCAGCTACTGCATGCATAAAATTATCGCGGTCCCGGTACAACTGTGTAGTACACGCGAGCGGAGCCGCAGGCGGAAAGCTAGTTTGAAAATGAAATACAACACATGTTACTCGCTAATAATGTAGCTATGTATAGGTGATTTTTTTTTCAAAATCAGGTGAGTAGTTTTTGAGTTTATAACAAACAAAATAAAGTCACACACAAAAAAAATCAAATCTTTCCTCTTTATAATATTTGTATAGATAAATGGGTGTAGTGTCGTGATAGCCCGAGCGCAACAAACCTTTTTCAAATTTATAAGGGCGTGTAGCCTTGGTTCGAATCCGGGCGAGTACCAATGAGTTATTTCTGACTTCAATACCTACATTATCACTGACTCTGTGCCTCGGAGAACACGTTAAGCAGTCGGTCCGGGTTGCTGTCAATAGATGGCGGTCGTTACAATCCGCCAGCCCGCATTGGAGCAGCGTGGTGGATTTAAGTTCCAAGCCTCTTCACCCTGGGGGGAGGCCTAAGCCCCTGCAGTGGGGTATAATGGGCTGAGGCAGTGAAATAGGGACAGAACTGATTAATGTCAGCTGTGTCACGTTGCATCACAGACAAGTCAACCTTATAGATCACGCTTTGACAGGGAGTAGCATTCGCCAAGGCTATGTAGTGATACTACATAACTACGTCACTAGTGAGCGGTCAGTTGGAAGCACGTCGGAAGCCATTAAATTGTCAATTTTGAACGAGCCAATGAAAACTAGCCGACCTCTCCCCGCACCCCGCCACTTTTTGGCGATTTCGTTTTCATACTGACGTTTATTAAAGCGTTGTCTATAGGTTGACTGGTCTGTGCGTTGCATCAACTAGTCGGAGCAATTCAAATCACAACATTGTCGATTACATAGCCATGTTAACTTAAAAAATCACAAGTACTAGGCTCGCATACTATTTAGTCGGTTATACTTACGCTAGACGACTGAAAATTTACACGACCAAATTGTGTAGGCGCCCAGTACTGTAATGTTTTAGGAAGTTAACATGGCTATGCCTTTTGTAGTATAACATCCTTTTCCCAGTCGAAATATTGTTCATATACTATGAAATATATTAAACGTTACTAAAGTGGGTTGGCGCCACAGACAATCGAGTAGATTAGAGGCCGTCCATTAATCATGTGATCTTTTTTAAGCATTTTTTAACCCCCCCTCCCCCTTGGTGATACATGGTGAGGTTTAAGACTACCCCCCACCCCCCACCCAACATCACGTGTATTATTAGTATCTACGAAAATTCTTAATTTTTTTAGAATATTATAGAATATTATCTTAAATACGGGTATAAAGTATAATCTTATTTTATTCTGAAATTAAGGACCATGATAAAAATGTCTAGACAGAAAAGTTGCAGGTTGTTTTTGATTGGTATAAAAATAATAAACGAATGGTGTACACTACACGCCGCTTTTCGATTTAAAAATAGCGCGTTTGAAAAAATAAATACACGTGATATCTTACTACACCCCCTTCCCCCTTGTGACATTTCGTGATTTTTGTCAAACCCCTCCCCCCTCTTTCAAGCCTCACGTGATTAATGGACGGCCCCTTAGAGGTGCCATGTGACGATATTTGTTCAGAGACACATGTCCCTAAAATACTCACAGAAGTGTAAGTAAAAATATTACGCATATGTAAATAGCTTTGTCTCACATTTGCATAATTTTAGAAAGCGATTAAGTCGTTCATCTCTTTCTCTTACATCTTTGGTATGATTTGATGTCGCATTGGAGAGCTTAGGTTATGAGATCTATTTGTAGTATGAAATATACTGCATACTTGAATATACTGCATACTGCATACCAACTCTAACCTACTCTAATGATCTATGGTTGGCACCATGAATTCGGTGCAAACTGATTTTAATCAATTTTTGGAGTTTACTCCTTAAGAAACGATATAAGGGGTCCGGTATCGAAATTTTATGGAGAGTAAAATCGAGAAAGCGAGCGTTGAAGCGTTAAGTGCGTCTTGGCTGGGGTAACGGCGGAGCGAAGAAAGAGGGGGCAGGTATAAGCGTACTAGCTGTGAAAGGCCCGACAGCGGGTAGAAAGTGGAGGGGATCGGAATAAAATGATTTACGGGGTCTATCTCTAAACTAAGTAGGAATTTGAAATTTCTGTATATTATGAACCATATAATGTAAACAACAAATATAGAAAACGTCGTTTTTTCTATACATTTTTGACTAACCAGATTCCGAACTGGAACTATCACTATCAGAATCGCTGCTGTCTTCCAACTTCTCGACCTTCGACCCTTCTTCTCTTCCGGGACTACTCCTTATGGACAGTACTTCATCGTCGTTGATCTCGACTACCGGAGCAGCGTACGGCTGAGGAGGGCCGGGACTCTTGAAATTCACTGCCAGCATATGCGCCTCATACAAATCATCTTTGCCTATGTTGGCGTATTTTTCGTGTAGATGCCGCAAAGCTTTTAGATTTTCGTCTAAACTCAAAGAATCTGACGCTTGGCTTGGTGAACCTAGAGAATAGTTTTTAAAAATTATTTTTTCAATACGTTTGCTATTAATACGGTCTTTATGACATCGAAACTTGAACCGTAATGTCGCATTTCACAGTACTATCACAAAAGAGCATTCTGTTTGTAACGCATGCGTAAACCGCGAAAAGCAATCCGCTTAGCTCCCTCCATTACTACATCTGAAGTATCTACCTAATCGCAAATGTATTGGAAAAACGTCGTCGTTTGATGCTTGTACTCAGTAAGCTGGCTGTTCTAGTCACCGGTTTATTATAAACACTCGGTTTCGCCTCGTGTCTATAAGCACCTCGACTATAATATGCAGCTTACCGTACTTGCATCATAATGTACTATTAAAGTCTTTTTATTTTCCCTAAAATTAATCATTACTTCCTATTATTATATTATGACGACCGCTTAGCCTAGTGGGTAGCGACCCTGCCTACGAAGCTAGAGGTCCCGGGTTCGAATCCCAGGTCGGGTCAGTATTAATATGATGAATATTGATACTGGTACCGGGTCTTGGTTGTTATATATATATATATAAAAAATATATATATATATGTATATATTATAAAGAATATTTAAGTATGTATATCAGTTGTCTAGTAACCCATAACACAAGCATAATACTTGCTTACTTTGGGACTAGATGGCGCTGTGTGGGAAGTCCCATGTATTATTATTATTATTATTCATTTCTATAATTTTAACAATATTGGTAAATTACGTATGTAACAGTGCTGCGGGAGAATCAAACCTCGGCACATGTGTACACGGCAAACCGAGACTCAAGTGTTTCAACATCCTTAGTGTTGTATGGTGATAACATGTTACGCATGGACGAGTCTCGCTGGCGGTTGGCAACTGTGGGACGCCCGCCGCACGTGCTGACACTCGCATTGGTCGCGTCAACCCGCGCGCGAGTGGTGGTGTTTAAAACATTGCCGAAACAGTGCCGAACTCCGCATTTGCTCTCATGTGTTAAGGGGGTAGGCTTTTCATACCAAAAAAGGATTCGACCCGTGTCTAATCTAATGCTCGGTGTATTTGTGTATCAATATTTACAAAAAAAAAATATATATAACAGGAGGAACACTGTCACAGGGCGGTGTTTTTTTTTTTTAAGTGAAACTTCTTATGGCACGGGGTAAGTCTAAAACGACACGAAAATGCGTCACGCTAAATAATATAAGTGGGGGAGACATAAGGAACAATCGGCTTTCACACGAGAAGCCGGTTGTTCCCTATATCCTCACTACTAACTGCTGAGTGTGGGGAGTAAGGCCAGAGCGTTACTCAGTTTCGTGTCGCTGGCAGCTGCGTCATTGCTCGGAGTGTCAATAAATGTGGAAACCGTGAAAACCAGATTGATGTTGATAATTTTAATAACATTATAAAAATTCAAATTTTAATACTAAAAGTTCTAAGTTTTAACTTCTGTCGGCAGTTCCTATAACTGTCAATCAGTTTTTTTATATATTATTTAGTTGCTTTAGAATAAATTCCTGAAAAACATGATTTCTGTCGGTTCTTTGTTACTGAAAATAATGAGCCGCAAATTCGATATTAATGCGAATTTAAAAAAAAAACCTACGGCCTTGGGGCTATCTTTCTTAATGACCCAACAAATTTTAGTTCCAATTCATACACAAGTCACGGCCCGCAAACAGCAAATAAATTTGACAGCAGCGTTTGGTTTTAATAGTCATAAATGTCACTTCACAGTATCGAAAACGTCGAACGTAATTTCGCGGCGGTGAAGACCGGCGCGCGGGGACCTCACGGACTGAAACTCGCCGTCTTGCACCAACTAGCTAGAGTATGAGTTGTTAGACGGTAAACGCAGAAGAGGGCTTCTAGTCTATAAATATGACTTCATCGTTCAGAATACAAAACTCACCCAGATCCGGTTCGTCGTCGCTGTCCACAGGTATCGGTTCGGTGTTGATTGGCATCAGATTGTTTCTTACTCGTATTTCTGGAACAGAATAATAATAGTATCTGGGACACCTTAGTCTTCTAGTACAGAACTATGCAGCAGCTTGTACTATGGGTACTTGATGATCGACATATTAGAAATTATTTTGTAACACAAAAATTAGATATTTTACACCCAGACACGGAACAAATAGGCATGCTCATGCACACAAATATTTGTCCCGGGCGGGAATCGAACCGGCGACCTTCGACTCCGCAATGAGGGTCTTTAACCACTCGACCGATCGGTCAGTCAAATAGTCATGTAATGATAACTTGGGTCAATTGCATAATATGGCGCAGTGGGCATTGTCATTTCAGAATACCTTTGGCGTCCATTTAAAACTGAAGCATACAGCACCAGAGACGTAGCCGGTTCCCTGTAACTCGATACTCACTGGGTTCCGGCCTGGGTGGAGTGTTGTTCGCGTTGTTCAACCCAACGGCCAAAATATCTGTCTTCCTCGGACGACCTCGCTTGCCTTTTACTTTAGGCGTGGGCTGCAATACAAAAAATAAAGCTCAAATCTCAAATAAACGTATCACCGTTGAAAGCCTCATCTCAGCATATATTTTTAATTAATTAACAACGTGTGTACCATGTGTGTCGTGACTCGTGATAGCCCGAACGCAGCGAACCCGTTTCAAATTTATAAGGTCGTGAGTGCGTGGTTCGAATCCGGGCATGTACCAATGAGTTTTTTCTAACTTAAGTACATTAACTATCACTGACTCCGTGCCTCGGAGAGCACGTTAATCAGTCGGTCCTGGTTGCTGTCAATAGACGGCAGTCGTTACAATCCGCCAACCCACATTGTAGCAGCGTGGTGGATTTAAGCTCAAAACCTCTCATCTTGAGGGTAAGCATAAGCCCCTTGGGTATAAGTGGGGTATAAAAAAGGGCTGATGGAATGGAACAGTGTGATAGGGAATGGGTGAGAGCGGAAAACGACTACAACGGCGTAACGTCTGTCCGCGCGGGCGGAAACTAGTATAATATATAAAGTTGACATACATACATACTCAAATCAAATATATTATATTACAAGCAAGTACTATTGAAACGAAAATTTTTATTAGCTCTTTAGAAACTCGAAAATATTGTATTATTTCAAAAGATTGCCGACCCCTGGTTAGCGCATAGGCGGTGAAGTGTTCCGAGATAACCCAAATGGGCTTAAATAAAAAATAAATGCTCACCGGCACGGGCTGTCCGTCTGGTCCCAATATGATCTTCTTCTTTCTACCACGTTTCTTTGGGCCGTCTTCACCGGCAACGGTGTCCGGTATACCGGGCCGTTTCGTGTATTTACGCTTCGCACGCGGGGTCGTGTCGCCGGTGGACGAGGACGCCGAATCTGCGGTAAATTGGATCGGTGTGAACTTTTATATGAACCCTCACAAACATTCCCAATTATTTTGTTACCGTTCGTATATACGCTGTCGTGTTACACGGAACTGTGGAAGTAGTCAGAAATGTCATGAAGGTAGTTTCCGAACGTGAGAATTAGAAGACAAAGGTCTCTGTTTCACTCTAGTAAAACCGAAAATCAGCGAAATTGTCAACTGCAGTCTCTGCAAGCAACTCATTGCTTACTTACGTACAGAATAAAAAAAAATTTAAAAAAAAAACTATTTAAAAAGTACGACACGATACAAGTTTGTTAATTTTAAATAGTTGCTTCTCTTTAAAAGACCAGCGACCAGAAATTTATATTAACATCTCAGTTTTTTTTTTATTAACTGACTCTTTTCTTCAGTTTCATTCTTTTTAATTCTAATTTTAATTATCGTGTGACAAATTCATTAGGTTATAGTTGTAACATTTTTATTTCTCATATTGTACTTCAGCATATTATAAACCACACCTGTAACTGTTTTTTCTCCTAATAAATAAATAAATAAAAAATTGGACAAGTGCGAGTCGGATTCGCACACGAAAGGCTCCGTACCGCCGTACAATATACTTTTATAGCGTTAAGATCTTAGAGTGAACTGTATTTCGGCTGGTACACAATAAAAGTCTATGTTGCGTAGATACACTGAATTTATTCTACGTATAGCTCAATAATACATGTTATAATAGAATAATATATTTTTTTTCCTTTTATATTCACAAATATGACTTAAAATAATTCATCATCATCAGCCCATTTTTACCCCACTGCAGGAGCTTAGGCCTCCCCCAGGGTGAAGAGGTGGGCTTGGAGCTTAAGTCCACCACGCTGCTCCACTGCGGGTTGGGAACTGTAACGACCGCCATCTATTGACAGCGTCCGGGACCGACTGCTTAACGTGCCCTCCGAAGCACGGTGTCAGTGATATTGTGTACTTAAGTCAGAAAAACTCATCGGTACACGCCCGGATTCGAACTATGGCCCTATGGGGCCTTATAAATTTGAGACAGGTTCGTTGCGCTCTGGGCTATCACGACACGATTAAAATAATTAAAAAAACATAAATTTCATGTTGCCAGCAACACATGGCGACCCTCTTTAATTTTTAACTAGCGGTCATTAATAGTGCATTAGTATATATTTCACGAAAATTTCAAGTTTATACAATTATCTCACAATCACCAATCACCAAGAAAAGTAAAAAAAAAAAAAACACGTTTCTTATATTATGGAGACCCCTTTAATTTTTAACTTTATTTTATTTTTATTATTTTTTCTTGTAGCAGCCCTAGTTAATACACTCTGAAAATTTCAAGTGTCTATCTATTAAGATTCAGAAGACACAATCCAGTGACAGATGGACGGACAGACAGCGGAGGTTTAGTGATAGGGTTGGGTACGGACTCTAAACAAGTTTAGATTTTTTTTTTTTGCCTGTTAACTGTTTGTATATACTAATGTTTACGTTTATTACGTACGATGGAAAAAAATCACTAACATATCTATACTAATATTATAAAGCTGAAGAGTTTGTTTGTTTGAACGCGCAAATCTCAGGAACTAGTGGTTCGAATGGAAAAATTCTTTTTCTGTTGGATAGTTTATTTATTGAGGAAAGCTATAGGCTATATGTATAAAATAATACTATCTGTCTGTCTGTCTATTCGAGCAAATCTCCAAAACGGCTATACTGATTTTGATGAAACTTCACAGATATGGAAAGAAAGTGGTCAAAAAAGACATACACTACTTTTTGTATGTCTGTATGTACGTCCATCTGTCTATTCGAGCTAATCTCCAAAACGGCTTAACCGATTTTATTGAAATTTCACGGGTATGAAAAGGAGGTGTTTAAAAGTGACATACGCTACTTTTTGTTCGTCTGTCTGTCTGTACGTCTATGTGTCTATTCGAACTAATCTCCAAAACGGCTGAACAGATTTTAATGAAACTTTGCAGATGTGAAAGAAGGTTGTCAAGAGTGACATCAGCTACTTTTTGTGGCTGTCTGTCGTTTGTTCTCACTGATCTATCGGCGTAGATAAAGCCGAAACTACTAAGTCTAGGAAGCCAAAATTTGAAACAGTGGTTTATTTTATAAAGTGAGTATTAATTTTTAAGAAAGGAATATTTGGAAATTTCAAATTTAAGGAGGGAGGGATGGAGGGGCTTTGTATGAGAGTCTTTGTTCTTTAAAGTTAGAAACATAAAAATTTTTACATAAATAAATAATGACGTGTTTCAGGGTTTTTGGATTTCCACATTTTAAGGGTGGGAAACGGGAGGTGAAAAGTATGGGAGTATCGGTTTTCTTAAAGGAGTGGGGAGAGTGAAGATTGAAAGTTTGAATGGGTGTACCCAATATTAGTTTCAGCAAAAAGTACGTATAAACTATTTCGAATGTTAATACTACCTAAAACAGGAATGTGTACTCTACGCAAGCGAAGCTGCGGGCGGTCGCTAGTACCCTTATAAAAATATTTTATCAAAAATTTCAGCAAAAATATTAAGTTAATAGAGTTGAATGAAAATTTGAAGTTGAAATTGAAAATTTAACAAAATTATTTTGACTATGTGATTTAATTGGTTAAAAATATACTTTTGGTAAAATTTAAAAAAAAAAAACTTATTTGTCGTTTACGTTGCGTCCGTTCCCTACGCCCGCAGTTTTTTTTCGCGGTATTTCTTTTACATTGCGGTCATTATGAAGAACGTCGTGATTGGCGGGTAATGCAGGAGAATGCGCGACATCTATTGTGTCGGTCGGCAGCCGCCGTCGGAACACTTCTCGCTACACCCGCCTTGGCCCCCTTTTCTTCACGTTTGACTTTTTATACTGTTGTTTTGGGAAAAAATATTTCATTGTGAAAATTTAAGAGACTTTACTCGTTTTTAATTCTAAAATGGAATCTCTATATAATATTCAATATCTAGAAATAATTTGGAAGTGAAAAAAAAACTCATTTTTTTTCTGCTTGCTTTCATCCAATAAGAGAGTCGAAATTTATTTCAATTAATCAAATACAACACGTGTATCACATTTAATTCTAATTAAAAAAGTGAATAAACAAATAAAAATAAATAAATAATATACCATTTCTAACTACTTCCGTGGCTGCATTATTGCTTTGTAGCGTGGCAGAGTGTAATTTGAGATATGGCGTTTATTGAAAATATGTCTGAAATATATGTCAGATTGGGAATACAAATATATAAAATTTAAAAAAAAACTTTATATATATTTTTTTTTAAACACATGGCTTAGTTTTAGCATAACGGCACAAAAACGTGACCGCAAATAGTTCAATGCATAGTAAAAACGACTAAGTGCGACTTGGAAAGGAACGCGAAGGGTTCCGTACCGTCGTACAATAAAAAAAAATTAACTAGCGACTATAGTAGTTACATTAGTACATCATCATCATCATCATCAGCCCATTTTTACCTCACTGCAGGGGCTTAGGCCTCCCCCAGGGTGAGGAGGAGGGGCTTGGAGCTTAAGTCCACCACGCTGCTCCACTGCGGATTGGGAACTGTAACGACCGCCATCTATTGACAGCGTACGGGACCGACTGCTTAACGTGCCCTCTGAAGCACGGTGTCAGTGATATTGTGTACTTAAGTCAGAAAAACTCATTGGTACACGCCCGGATTCGAACCATGGCCCTGTGGGGCCTTATAAATTTAAGACAGGTTCGTTGTGCTCTGGGCTATCACGACACTACATTAGTACATACTTCATGAAAATTTTAAGTTTATAAAATGATCTCACAACCACCGATCACCAATAAAATCGAAAAAAAAAACACTCTTCTTGTATGGTGACCCCCTTTAATTATTAACTATATTTTATTTTTATTGTTTGTTGTTATAGCGGCCACAGTAATACACACTCTGTGAAAATTTCAAGTGTCTAACTATTATGGTTCAGACCACACAGCCCTACGATAGACGGAGGCAGACGGACAGACGGACAAGCGGACAGCGGAGCTTTAGTAATAGGGTTCCCGTTTCTAAACCTAAAAACATAGTAAGTTAGTCCATAAATCACAGTCCCTTGAACAAAAACAGCGCTGTCTATCTTCGGTCGTTTTACCGTTTATTAAAAAGCTACGTCACATAGGTCCATTTCTAATCTTATCTAATCTAATCTAAAAGAAAAAAAAATGGCGGTAATGTTTTTTTTTAAATTACTTCATTCTTTTACTATCTTCAATAAATGCCTGATTTCAAATTACACAATGTAAAAAGTAAATAAATTTTTATTATAACAATTGTAATAGATAATAATTATACTACAACCTATTATACAATCTATTTATATTACTATATAAGTTTTAATCGATCTAAAAAATAAACAACAGTTCTAATTTATTAGAACAATTATGTGTTCACTATAGAAATAGGACAAACCCATTCCGCGTATTTTCCATATAGAGACGCTATGATAGTTCCCACAAGAAGGAACGTTTGACACTGGACGTTGGGCCGGCTTACAAAATTTCATAGGGATAGCGAAGTTCTCCGCCCGCCTCCCCACTAAAGACACTATAAGACATTTATTGTACGAAACGCAGCGCTCCATTTAGAGGGGGTGTGACGCGCGTTTGCGGGGGGAAGGGTACGCACCGCCTCCCCACTGGAGACACTATAAGACATTTATTGTAAGAAACGCAGCGCTCCATTTAGAGGGGGTGTGACGCGCGTTTGCGGGGGGAAGGGTACGCACAATTTCATTCTTACATGAAAATTTACACCACTAAACATAATTTTTTTGCTTTTGGACGTGTTTTTACAACATTCCACTGCATGATTCGGCGTTTTCGCGATGAAAACTAACGGGCATTTGCCGCCTATAGACCGGTGGGGGCATACACTGCTAGCGGGTTGTATGAGCGGTCGGTCTGTTGATAGCGTGCAGTCGTTCTAGTGGAGAGCGGGGCGGGCGCTTTTCGCTACTTCTATGCAAAATCTAGACCCGAATATCAAACTCAAACTGTAGTAATAATAATATACCATAAGTAACTTTCCACAATATATGCACTAGCAGTCAAACATATTAACAAATGGAATATAGAAAAAAACCGTTATATGCGAGTCGGTTTCGCGCATCGAACAATAGTGTTCGGATGAACGCAGTCGAAACACATAGAGGGTATAGAGCTTACAAAACTAAACAAAACATTTCAAATGAGCAGATGGCGCAAATTAACGGTTAACAAGAAAAACACATTTAAAGTTTCATTTAATTTTATCACTTATAGTATTATAATTAATTTTTTTTTTGTTTAGTTCGGTAAGCTCTGCACGCTCTATAAGTTTGGACTACTTTCGTACGTGTTTACTTACCAAAAAAATTATGTTGATTTGCAATCGCAAAAAAATAATTTTTATGTGATATAATTACAAATTAACGATTTTCGAAATTTTTCCTCTGCTCTTACAGAACGCGTCAAACTTTATGGCGGATCTGAATACGACGCTTAATGAGTGCTTGCGCAGGTACAATCATATACCCTTCGCTTTACTGCGTCCCGCTACACCAAAACTGGTTAATGCGACGCGACCTGTGCCTACTTTCGGATCCGCCATAAAGTTTTATTGTAACTGTACACCTACTCTGAGATCTTGCTTCTTACCAAATATTGTTCTAGGTAATCGAAAAATACTCTATAGGTTTATAGGTAACGAGTGTCAAAATAATAAATGATCCTTTTTTCTTTACAACTCAAAGGGAATTTATAACTAATATTTTTGACTATAATCCTTATAATTAAGTTACTGTTGTCCGTACGTCCGTCGGTCGGTCCTAAGAAATTCATATTAATTTCAACTTGATACTTCCACGAGTTCCCGAAAAGGGTCTTGACAGACAGACAGACAGTAGAACAACGAAATGATCCTATAAAGACCTCATTTTCCCTTTTGAGACCTTAAGAATTAAGTTGAACCAAGTTTTTTCTTTATTAGACAAACTACGAGTGAATATATCGTGAAAAGACTTTTGTTTACTCCACGTTTCTTAAATACTGCGGAATGTTTTTCTTTCTAAAGTTAATTCGAAAGTGTAGAATCCTGTCCCCATCACCTCATTCGAACCTAATCTAAAATTTAAAAAAAAAACGCTTCTCTACATCAAACCCCCTAGGAGGGGTCAATTAACCTCTATAATGTTAACCAATTCTCATGTTATCCAAACAGGACGGACTAGAGGGGTCAATTAACCTCTGCGACTTTAACCAGTCTTCATACTATCCAAACAGGACAGATCTTGCAAAGGATCACCAAAGAAAAAATTTAAACTGTATGCCAAAACTAATTGACGTTACAGCGCCTGTACACACTCGCCGAGCGGTGGCGAGCGCCAGAAACAGCGCTACGTGGGTAAAAGAGAAGGGGGAGATGCTTTCTCTTTCACTCGCATAGCGCTGTCTCTGCCGCTCGTCTTGCTCGGCGAGTGTGTTGTGTACAGCCGACGTTATATGACACTAAACGACTAGAGAAAGAAAAGTGAGACAATCAAAAATCTAAACCAGAGCCATGTGTCTCACTCGCGCAATGGATTGGATCAAAATTTTCAAGTTAGGCTGATGGTCATTAAAATTATTGTAAAAGAAATAAGGTTCTAGAATAACCTTTCAAAATATCATTTTTTCTATTCACGAAATTCACAGGTATTTATAAATGTTCGTCCGACGTTAGAATCGTCACTGTGACGTCATCTGGACGTAAAAAACCAAAGCTAAAACTAAATAAAAAAAATGTCACAGGTCACTACATACGTCAAATGAAATTGTAATCCTCATGAATCGATAAAAATATTATGACTCATATTATTTTAATCAATTTTGGAAAAAAATAACTAAGAAAATGTTTTCTTTTTATTTTAAGGTATTTTGTCTATGTTTTCGGAAAAAAATATAAGAACTATGTGTTGAAAAATTTGGTCCAAACCATTGCCAATACAGAGAAGAAAAACATATATGCATTTATTTGGTTTCATTCGGCTAGTACAAGGCCTAGCCACACTTTTTTGGTCGCAGTACTCAGTCTTGTTCGGACAATACGTAAACAATATTATAGAATTACGTTTCACGTGAACAAAATAACAATATAGCCACAGCCTAGGAAATGATTGCATTTTTATTTTTGCACGCTGTAGTTTTATTGATTACAGACGAGAGAATATCCATTGGCCGATGTCACTTTCCATCGAAATTACGACAATTTATGGTTGATATTATCACTGTGTGGCGGGTGGCCGCTAGTGCGGCTGTAACCAACACAATGATCTAGGTCAAACAAAGGCGATGACCGTGCACATGTGACAAGTGACTCGTAAGACTGTAAAACTATGTTATAGATCCTACCCTGTGGCTGTAGAAAATTGAAAAATGTATACAAATTAAATTAAAATTAAATATTATAAATAACTTTAAATCTAAACTACAATATTACCACCTACCTAGATTTCCTCTACATTTTAAAACTCTATAAATAGAAAATCTTTTACTCTCACAATAAAATCTATCTACATAACAAATACAAAAATATAATTTCAAATATATATTCAAATATAATGAAAAAAAAAACACACACACACATATAAAAGTTTAATTTTTAATGCAAATATATTGTATTTTTATACAATTTTTTAATTAATAATTTCATTTACAGACATCCCCACCTAATATAGTTTGAATTTTAAAAGAAAAAAAAATGCATAAGAAAACGTCATGCACTAAACTACAAATTTTTTTTCTAAGCAAATTTTTTTAGGCACACAACAGCAAAAAGATTTCTACTTTCCATGCGCGATCAGGCACAAATTGTACGAACGAATACCAATTGTCACAAAATATCATATAACATTGAAGGCGAATTTCGGGTTAATCTCGAAGTTAGTATGTAGCGTGTGCCATACCATAACAGCCCATTATGCCCCACTGCAGGGGCTTAGGCCTCCCCTCGGGATAAGGGTGTTTGGAGATTAATCACCGCGCTGCGCCGACGCGGGTTGGCGGTTGTAACGCCTGCCATCTATTGACGGCAACCGGGAGCGACTGCCTTACGTGCTCTCCGAGGCATAGAGTCAGTGATAATTATAATAATAATAATATTTGGGACATCCCACACAGTGTTGTGTAGTCTCAAAGTAAACAAGTATATTATGCTTGTATTATGGGGTACTAGACAACTGATATACATGCACATAAGTAAGAAAAAACTTATTGATACATGGCTCTAAGATTCGAACCACGGCCTTTTAAAAAAGAAGCTACTACTTTTTTAGTTTAGTGTAACTCCGAACTTCTTTTCTATGGTATTTTGTGACACTGTACCGTAACTAAATGTAAACATCTCATTTCTTTTCAGTTGAGTCATGACAACCAACATGTAAACGATCTCCTGTATCAACAGAAAACATGATTTTCACATAGAAAATGGTATATTTTCTAATCAAGAGATTACAACGACAGTTTGATCGACAGACATATCTGTACTGCGTTTTTGAGAACAAAAGATGTTTACACGCGTAAAAATTAAAAACAACATGCGCCATCTTGTCTTCCATCGGAAATTTTCATTTTTCGAACGAAAAAAAAATTACCTTTTTTTCTTTTAACAAACTTAGTATTCCTTCTTATAACCACCAATCTTTCTCTCGCTGATGCCTTCCTAGCTGGGAGTTTTCTAACATTTTTTGCGACCACTTTTATTTTGCCTTTCAACGGCATTCTTTTAGATCTCGTCGACATTTTTGCCGTGCTCTTGTTTTTGTTGGATATGATTTTCGCTAGCGTGGGTGGGAGAGGGGGGAAAAATACAATTTGTGAATAAGCAAAAAAAGTGCAGTTTGTTTCGTGGTTTTTTTTTTACCATTTAGACTGTAAACTGTAATACGTTCGATATTCAAACAATAAACGGCTTTTCTATATATCAAAGATTTTACACACGCGCTCAGTCATACCGGAACAGTTCGACCTTTGGACACCGTTTAGTCAAGGAGCCAGTGATCAAAATAGTCACGTTTCTAAAAGCTGAATATTTTACAGGTGATAATAATTACAGAGTTAATTCACATACTGCAGTCAGTCAGTTGAATATGGGTACATTATAGCGTGGCGCATAGTAAAAACTATTTAATAATGTCCAAAAAATAATTTATCATACAACGTTTTTAAAAAGGCATCTAGATTCACTTGTTTTCTTAGATAGAATAACAGTTGCATAATGGTGGAAACCAGTTTTTTTTTTTCGTTATTTTTTTCTCAAATGTCATCTATTTTATAACTAGCCAGCTACAATCAGTACGACCAAAAATATTGGATTATAACTTCATAGAAACAAAATACGAGAAGATATTTTTTTTAACCGAAAATAACATCGCAAAAGTATAAAGTTTACAGTCTAAATTGGTAAAATTTTAAATAATAATTTCGTAAATAAAAAAAATCTTCTAAAATCAGTTCAACGAAATCGATGTTTTGTCTAGTGCATTTCTTTTGCTCACTGTGTTAATTTAAAACAAAAAAAAACCATTAGTCTATGGCGCATCGGATAAGGCGTGTGAGCATAAAAACAATACTTATAGAAAGGAGCAAGTAATAGATGTGGTCTCGTTTCCTTATCTGAAGACGCTTGCGCAGTTCTTGATCATTTGTTGATTGCATCGTAAAATAAAGCAATGTGAATATTTTTAGTAGGTACGTATGCGTCATTAGGCAAGAAAAAGAGACCACTGTCATTGTCTATGCCTCTCCTTCAACTGCATGTTGTCTTACAGCTGTACTTACGACTCCCTTAGTCTATAAGTAATATCTCTATGAATGTGAGAATGAAGAAAAAAACCTGTTAATTGCACTCTCCACCACAAAACGTGTGAGATTTATTTACATGATATGGAATATTAGTTGAAAATAGGTTAGAAATGACCATTTCTGTGTATGATACTGTTATAAAAGTGGCGGCGTTAGAACGAGGTCAATCGTTGCAGTTACTTCGTTTCAAATTAGTGCGCCAGCGGAGCGTAAAACGGGCAGTCCATCGCCTTGTTTAGTATAGGTTTGTAATCTTTAACAAATAAGTAAGCGATCCATGTGCCTAATGATAGTTTTATTACATTTAACTATGTTAAGGGTTAGAGGTGAATAATAACGATGTAAAAATAACAATGACCTCACATAACAGAACGCCCGTCTGTATTTTGTTTTCGGTTAAATCAATACGCATCCTAACTTTAATACTGGCACGAATTGGACAATGTCATTTTTGAAAGTGGCATTTTCTATACCGAAGTGAAAACTGGACACAGAGGTATAATAATAATAATAATATAATAACACACACAATCACAACAACGTCTAGGTCCCAAACTAAGCATTAGCTTGTATTTTGGGTACCAAGTGAAGACACCACATACATATAACAACCATAACCCGGTACCAGTATCGATATTCATCATATAAATACTGACCCGACCTGGGATTCGAACTCGGGACCTCCAGCTTCGTAGGCAAGGTCGCTATCCACTAGGCTAAGCGGTCGTCAATGATATGCTAGTGGTGTGTGCATATGACTGTAGTTAAGTACCATAGCGGTTGCGTTGCAATTTTACGTTGGTATCTTAGTATTTCAAATCGACAGAGAAAAAAATATATCGGGTGACCCAAAAACCAACATTAAGCCAGAAACTGCTGATGAAGCAAGTGGTGACAGTTAATACAAAAAATATTTTGAAATATATTAGTCATGCGCTTTTAAAATTAAAGGCACTAAAAAAATTTAGTATACTGATACTCTGTGATTTTAAGTAACTGCAAATCTTTACTTTATTAAATTTTTTTTGAAAAACCCTGAATACCCCTTCCGTAAATTAGGTAGTCTTATAAAATTGAAATATAATTCCGCTAGAAATTGTCACTTTTAACCGTATTTTCAACTTGAGCATATTTTTGCGAAACCTTGTGATGAATACCTACAACGTGACTTAAACGCAAGCACGTCATATGTTACATTATCGAACACTCAATATGTACATATAAATACATTTAGAAATTCTTTCGAACTCGACGGCTGTGCATGAATTATATGGTTGTTGACACGCCGATAATTAGCACAATAATCTAGGCCACAACGGTCGTCGCCCTTGTTTTACCTAGATTACTGTGCCGGATATCGTCGCTCCGGTTGACACTAGCGCACAGAAGCCGTATGCACCACAGTCATCGATTCGATAAAAAATTCATGACTAACAAAAAAACTTTTTTCCTTCAGTCATTAAATAATATAACGTACGGCTCGAGTATAATAGTGCTCGCGCCTAAGCCACATTGTACAGAGGTCATTGGAGCAAACATTAAGTTCCATACAGCCAAGTGGCGTTATCTAGCGGCTGTCGAGAAAAAACTTTAAAGTCATTTCTATTATCTTCTCTTGTTTAATCTCTTTTTGACTTTCTCAATAATTGGCTTTCATAAACTTAATCGACTGTATATTTGAATCTCTTTAACCCAAGCACTACACATTAACCCAATTGGGTCAGATTGAAAGTTAAGAGCCATTCAATTGACAGACAAAATTGATTGACAATGATTGATAACAAGTTAATAGGTTAAACTGCTAATCAACGTTACATACAAGGTACAATAATTTCATATAAAATTTTTATAATTTCAGTAAACTTATTTACTATAGAAAGGTCTTCAAGTATTTTTCACAATAACCGTCAGGTTACGCCGCCCAACTGTTGAAAACTTTTTATATGTTGAACAACCCGTACTTGTGATTCAAATCATATGAGATTTCACTCACCTCCAGTGGTCCGACGTCTGTTTTGCCTTTTCGCTTTTTTCTCCATTGCTTCTGTAAAATATATAAATATTAATAATAATACCTGGGACATCCCACACAGCGCTATCTAGTCTCAAAATAAGCAAGTATTATGCTTGTGTTATGGGGTACTAGACAACTGATATACATACTTAAATATTCTTTATAATATACACTTATAGAGACACTTTTACACCCAGAAACGGAACAAATAGACATGTTCCTGCACACAAACATTTGTCCCAGGCGGGAATCGAACCGCGACCCTTGGCTCTGCAGTTAGGATCTCTAATCAGTTGGAAAATTGACTGGTCAATAGTAACTAAGGTCACAGTAATTTTCCCTATATAGTCTTTAAGTACTACGGGTACCATCAGCTACAGGTTTTTGTTTGAACAATGTATGGGTCCAATATAAAAGGGCGTTTAGTGAACAGTATAGTGGGCTCTGTCCTAAATGAAAAAGGCAACAATAAAAAAAACCTTTTAAAAAATGGGAAAAAAATGATAATATTGTAAAAAAACAATTTAAAATTAATGCGTTTACATAATAAAATGTTATTGCATAAATGTTTTTCAATGGGTGACTAATAACTAAGTTGTAATATTCAAAAGTACCTATTAGAGAGAGAGAGAGAGAGAGCAATACAGGCTGTGACGTAGCGCGCCTCAGTATGAAGCAAAACTTCATTTCGCAAGAAACAAACATAAACTTTACAATTCCCAACTTGTTTTTAGATTTAGTAATGGTATCAAGTATAGTGTGTAGTTTTTTTTTTTTTTTTTAACAAAAAGTGTATTATTTTCCTTCTCTAACCGCATTACAAAATAACTTGGATACGGTAACATCATAGAGTATATTAATTTGACAGCAGCATTTGGTTTTAATAGACACATAAATGTCAGTTCACAGTATTGACATGACATTTCGCATTTTCGAGGGGCGGAAACCGGCGCGTGGGGATTTCACCGGGGTGCAGACCGTCGCGCACTGATACTCGGACTAAAACTTGCCATCTTACACCAGCTAGCTATAGTATGAGTGGTTAGACGGTAAACGCAGACGAGGGTTTCTAGACAATTCATACTTTTATGGGTAACATACAAACTTTCAGAATGTATGCAAAACTAATTGCTCCCACTGATGGGACTACTTCACTTCATCAGCCCATTTTCACCCCACTGCAGGGCCTTAGGCCTCCCCCTGGGTGAGGGGGAGTTCTTATTGATAGGACTATTTTTATTCAATAACCGTAGTTATATTATTGGATTAATTATTTTGTTATTCTAGGCTAAAATATTTTAAACTAAAAACGTTTGTATATTTTTGAATGAATAAACACTATTTCATATTTAAAGTACCTAGTTTATTTTAATACTAAAATAAAATATATAATATTACACAAGCAAACGCTATTGAAATGAAAATTTTTAGTGGCTCTTTAAAAACTTGTAAATTTTGTAAATTGTAACTCTTGGCTCTTCCATGTCAAAAGATTGCCGACCCCTTGTCTAGGCGCACACCACAATTTCCGTACCGTATCGGCACATTTATATAGTAGATTCCAACGGTTAGATATTTGTGTTAAAGGCCACTTTTGATTTTCCCTTTGGGGGGTCAGGTTACGGGGCCATTTTAGACACTGTCATGGCACACAAAAACTATTTCTTTAATAAAATACCGAGATTGTGTGTCATGTCATTTAATCAGCTAGAGAAATACGACGAAAAGGTAGATATTTCCAATAGCGTCTTATTGGTCAGTGGGAGAATAACTAAGTCAACGGTAGTATCGATATCTTAGTTGTCGCCGAGCCGGCGTCCATTCGACGTACGAAAAAATAGTAATTACAAGTAGTCATTGTACCAGTAGAAAATGATGCCGAATTTTGTTATATGGCCTCATAGTGAAAAAAACATCGTTCATATAATAAGTCTCAAAGGAAAAACAGAGGCAGCATGGTGTCAAAGACAGTTAAACATATAATACGTAACCAATATAGTTAGAATATATCTTATTAGCAAATAACCATATTTTTCCAATTTACGCACCGAGCTCTCTCGCGCGCTTCCTTGCCAAGTACTCAGGGCTGGTCTTGTCGACCCTTGGCCTACCGCGTTTCCTCTTCTCCACTGATTCGGTGCTGCTGTTCATGACCGCCACTAAAGATTACAAAGGATTACTATGGGAACACTCTGTAACAGCATAGGTACTAGCCACAGACAAGTCAACCTTATAGACCACGCTTTGACAGGGAGTAGCATTCGCCAAGGCTATATAGTGACACTACATAACTACGTCACTAGTGGGCCGTCACTTGGAAGCACGTCGGAAGCCATTAAATTGTCAATTTTGAACGAGCCAATGAAAACTAGCCGACCTCTCCCCGCACCCCGCCACTTTTTGGCGATTTCGTTTTCGTACTGACGTTTATTAAAGCGTGGTCTATAGGTTGACTGGTCTGTGGTACTAGCATAAGAGATGGTGACAACTACGTACAGGTAACACACGATTTATGTTTATAGTTAACACGATAGCGTTTATATTAACGGTTTTGCTCGGCCCGCCACGAGCATAAGCATGATGGCGCAAACAAATGAGCACAATCGACAAACATGGACGTTTTATAGATATAAAAAAAAAACTAAATACGATCGGCGGTTCGGCTATGACGTAGATGTCGCTTTTAATATTAAAATTTCCGAAATTGCAAAATATATCGAATTTATTCATTACATTTTTTTTACTTAAAAAAATTTAAAAAAAACAGCTGAATAATGGCGGGAAACAGATTTTTTTTTTTTTTTTTTAATGTCACCTTTATAATGGTAACCAACCAGTTGCAAACAGTACAACCAAAGAGATTGGATTATAACTTCATACAAATAAAATACGAAAACACTTTCTCCCTAACGCAATATAATATGGATTACGGATAGAAAGGGAAAAATGTAAAAACTCACCCATCTCCCTCGCCTGTTTTCTAGCAGCACTCTTGGCCAGATACTCTGGGCTAGTTTTGTCGATCCTCGGCCTCCCGCGTTTCCTCTTCGCCGGCACCCCTGACGCGTTTGATTCTGAATATATCAAGTCATACAATTAAAAAGGTAACTTCAGAATCCTAGGAACGATATGACATGAAATCTTTTTTCTCAGCACGTGTTTAAACCATAGACCTAGAATTTACGCTAACACTTAAGACCAACGAAGCGTCGGAAAGAAAAGTCATGCTCTCACTAACACTGCCGTTCAGTGAAAGAGACAGACTGCAAAGTACCTTTTCATTACTCATACTCGGAAAGTACGCTTGAAGTTACCTAATCAGAGGGATGAAAATAGTACTTTTCGTCCCTGGGAAACGATTTTCCCTGCTGTTAGCAAAATTTAAAAAAAAAACTATGCAAGCCATGTCCCAGTTTATTATACAATAACTTTGTAAAATCGCGGCGTAAAATTGTAATTAAAAAATATTATCAACAATTTTGTAGTATGACTTTATACTTATAAGTTACTTTTAACCAAATTAACATTTAATTCATATAGATTTGACGTAAATATTTACCATCATCAATGATAAAAAATACTGGCTGGATAGAATGCATCAGAAAAAAAAAACATAAAAAAGCGGCATGGACAGATGTATCTATAAAATGAGCTCGTCAGATTCAGATATGGAATTCATGTTTTTTTTTACTCTACTCATATTCGTAATGAAAAGCAGTGTTCACCTTGGGTGATGAAAGACCTATTTAGACACTCAAACTATTAGCGCCCTCGCTACGCTTGTGCGCCAGACTATCTCGTGCCTAAATCGGCCCCTTTCACCCCTTGTATAACAATCTACTATTGTGCCATTGTATTTTTTAGTAAGAGGCCTTAGTGTCCCGCTTGTCAGAAGTGTGAACACTGTTTTATCAATTTGTTTACAAATCATGTAAACACAGACCAGTCAACCTTTAGACCACGCTTTAATAGACGTCAGTACTAAAACGAAATCGCCAAAAAGTGGCGGGGTGCGGGGAGAGGTCGGCTAGTTTTCATTGGCTCGTTCAAAATTGACAATTTAATGGCTTCCGACGTGCTTCCAACTGACGGCTCACTAGTGATGTAGTTATGTAGTGTCACTACATAGCCTTGGCGAATGCTACTCCCTGTCAAAGCGTGGTCTATAAGGTTGACTTGTCTGTGTGCACAATCTACTATTGTGCCATTGTATTTTCAGTAAGAGGCCTTAGCGTCCCGCTTGTCAGAAGTGTGAACACTGTTTTATCAATTTGTTTACAAATCATGTAAATAAATGTGGAATAAGTGTGTGGTCTAGTCATGGTGTCTTGTTCCACGATTAATTGTGATGTGACAAGAAGAAATAACTCAAACAAATACACGTTTCACAAATACGGATTTTTCTTTGAAATATTTTATGTACGGAAAATTCGTTCATAAACTTAAATAAAATTACAGGGTTTTTCTTCGAAACGACGACTATTTAGAAATAGTATTTACGGCGAGTGAACGTCGGCACGGCGGTGAGCAACACAATAAAGTAGGTTAATGCGATCTAAACCATTCGACTGAGATCATTGTACGATCAATGTCAAGCCGGTGACCACCCGCCGTACACCCAATGTCGATCATAAATAATCGGCGCTTCGATATAAGCATGTCTTGTATTTACCATGTTTTTATCCTTCACTCACCAATAGTAGACAGCGAAGTGTTGGAACCTGACTCCTGGCTGGATGAAGGCAGCCGGCGCGATTGAACAGCATACATTTCCACCTCAGGTGGGACAAAATGCGACCGCGGGGACCTATAATCCACTGCCAACGGCACGTTGAGACTTGTTGCCGCTGTGAACATACATATTAAATACATACATACCAAGTTATTTTTCCATCTCATATTAAATTCTAATATTATGATGAATATGAATAGCCGACAGCTCCATTTCGCTTCTTTGCTATTTGAAATTATTAAAACACACCAACCCAAGTATCTTTACGAAAAAATCAAATTTTCCGAGTGTTCGATAAGAAATGCGGTTCGTCTGATATACCAGAAACACAAAACAGCTGCCTTTCGTGGTAGTTTCCGTTACTCTGCCACAAAGTGCTGGAATGATTACCTCCGCCCATTCGAAACTCAGTCTCAATTGATGCTTTCAAGAATAAACTCAAGAAACATGTTATTAGTTTACAGAAATCTAGTGCCCGGGCAGTTACCACTTGCACTAAAACTGTTTTGTGAGTGATGGTGTATTTGTGATGGGACGCTGAAATAAACCTGCGTGGGTAATTTGTCATTATTATTATTTTAGTACTTCAACTCGCTTATACTTCAATTTACTTATTCATTTGTTTGCACTGATGTCTTATTTTTGTAATTGTAATCGTCTTACTGTAACTGCATGGTTTGTAGTTTTATGATCATAATTATACACCTCACATCGCGCTGGTCGACGCGACATTTGGATTCCACAGAAAACCAGTGCTGCAGGACCCATTCCTGAGGGCCAAGTGCGAGTTTTCTTACTATTAACTGTGTTGTATGCGTTTTCCGTAATTTGTATGGAAACTCGTAGTTACCTAAAACGACCGCTAGATGTGCTGTATGAGTTTCCATACAAATTATTAAAAACGCAAACGACACAGTTAATAGTAAAAAACTCACACTTGGCCCTCTGTAGCTTATGCTGAGTGGAGTCCAATTTTGGCTATGCTGAGTTTTTATATATGTATATGAAATAAGACTTTTTCTTCTTCTTATATTAGATACTATTATGTTACTTTATAGTTTTATATATTATTTAATTTGTATAGCCAAATAAATGATTTTTCTTTCTTTCTTTCAATGATCTTTCATAAAAATTATAGAAAATGTGTCTTTTCTTTTGGTATCACTTTATTACGGACAGCGGATCGACCGCAGGTTGCCAGGTTGCTGTGCCCTTCAAGAACGAAGCGCAAGATGTGGAAATCGGCGCGGAATCATCATCATCATCAGCCCATTTTACCCCACTGCAAGGGCTTAGGCCACCGCCAGGGTGAGGAGGGGGTTTGGAGCTTAAATCCACCACGCTACTCCACTGCGGGTTGGGAACTGTAACGACCGCCATCTATTGACAGCGTCCGCGACCGACTGCTTAACGTGCCCTCCGAAGCACGGTGTCAGTGATATTGTGTACTTAAGTCAGAAAAACTCATTGGTACACGCCCGGATTCGAACCATGGCCCTATGGCCTTATAAATTTGAGACAGATTCGTTGCGCTCTGGGCTATCACGAATGCGGAATGTCATTGGTCAAAATATTCGCGCTTTTAAAACGTACTCCTTTGACGTTATAATTTTGTTTTAAATAAAGAACATATATCTTTGGTGTGTTTTACCGAAGATCGTTTATTAAAATTCGGATGGTGATAAAAATTTTACCTTGTATAATTACCATCAAGTTATCTGTAGTATTTAATTGGCAATTAATATATTTTATACTAAATATCATAGAGCCATAATTAGGAAAAAAAAAACAGAAATAAAACTTGCAGATTTTCTCAAAACTTACTAGAAAGCAGGATTTTTTTTCTTAAAAGTGAATCTCATTTTGAAAAAAAAAAATTATTTAAAAAAACCTCTTATTAAAAACATCACAGGTAAACTCATTTTAATTTCATCAATCCGGTTTCAATTACAGTAATTTTTGATGTCTGGAACACAAGACCCTGGCTCGAGTCCGCATTGCTTCCTGGTGGACCAAACCAGAGCCACAATCTGTTTTGTCCACACAGGTGGAGGAACGAGGCTGTGGGTGAACGCTAGAATTCTCTACGTAAGAATGAATAGTCTCTCTGTCCAGCCACTTTTAAACCTGCCTTTCTGGATCAATAGCTTTGTGGGCCTCCTCAAATTTTGAAACTAGACATCGGCCGTCGAGAGTTTGCATTCCTGACAGGTTGTAATCGGCATAGTAATCGGATGGTCGATATGAATCTGTACCGTCAGACGATTCCCGTTTTCAAATATCATTATCGTTTATATGCACGAATGACACAAAATTAAATTAAAAATTATATTATTATGTCAACTCACAACAAACATGTGTCAGGAACGGAAACTCTCGACGGCCGATGTATAGCTGAAATAATTTAAGTAAATCTATTGATAGTTTTGGATCACCTTGTTCGTGGTTAAAAAAGAAAGTTACCAGGATGCGGTATGACAGGCGGCTTCTTCTCATTCTCGGAAGTATCAGGTCCGGAGTCTATCTCCTCCTTCATTTGATGGAGACTCTCCAATTGACTCTCTAGTTGACTCTCGCACAACGCCATTTTGATTGTATGGACGATCTAACTGGAAGTAAAAAAAAAACATTGTATTATTTGATTGTGCTATTAGAATAAACTTGAAAACAAACTCTGTGCAAATACGAGTCAAGTGCGATGAAGAGAGAAATTATCACGAATAATTTTTAAGTTTCAGTTTATTTATCTGTGATTAAATAAATTTAAGTTAAAATTTATTTTAAAACAAATTTTCTAGTGACAAGCATATAGAGTACATTTCCAATTGCGTTTTCACCAAGAGATCCTTAATCACTCAAACCTGATTCGCTTTTGACAATTTTTTAGGGTCAGGCGATCAACGACTCTGAGTCATTGCGAACAAGTCTTAACGCAGTACAAGAATCAGAATTCCTTTCTTGCATTAGTTGGAATATTACAGAACTGTGAGGGTTTACAAGCCGGCCAAGAACCCTTTATCTCAAAAACGGATGAGTTTGCGTAATTTGTCGCAAATTTTATGTCCTTCAGTTTTTATAATAGATGTTGACATCATTGGAGCTACAGGAATCTAGATGAACGCCAAAAACCAATTTTTGTGACCTTGAATAACTTACAACGCAGACACGAAACTTTAAGTAAGAGACTTTTGAGACAATTTTAAAATGCCAAAATGAAGGTGTATACGAGTTTTCAGCTTATCATCTCTTACTCCGAGGTTGACCCTCTTTTTTCACTAAAATAACTGCGCTGATATAGATGCATTCCAATTTTAAATTTTACTAGGTATCTATCTCAAAAATTATATAGGGACCTATGGACTTAGGAGAATGTACATCAAGTTCTGGTTAATCTGGTACGATATCAACCCATTATGCCCCGCCGCAGGGGCTTAAGCCTTCCCTTCAGGATGAGGATGCTTGGAGCTTAATCTACCACGGTGCTCCAGTGCGGGTTGGCGGTGGTTAGTCTGGTGATATATAAACAACCGATAGTACTTACAGTGCTCATTTTTTTTTTTTAAATTTATTTATTGAAATAAACATGTTTACAATATTTATTCAACAGCACCGAACAGACTGCAGTCAGTGCAGTGCAGTTTTTGAACATAAAAACTAGCAGATTCATTCAAACAAAAACATGGTACTGATCTTAGCATCCCCCCCCCCCCCCCTGCCTCTAGTGATATGTGGTGAGGTCACAGACCAGTCAACCTATAGACCACGCTTTAATAAACGTCAGTACGAAAACGAAAAAACGAAATCGCCAACAAGTGGCGGGGTGCGGGGAGAGGTCGGCTAGTTTTCATTGGCTCATTCAAAATTGACAATTTAATGGCTTCCGATGTGCTTCCAACTGACCGCTCACAAGAGACGTAGTTATGTAGTGTCACTACATAGCCTTGGCGAATGCTACTCCCTGTCAAAGCGTGGTCTATAAGGTTGACTAGTCTGTAGGTGAGGTTTAAGAATAACCCTGATCTGTACACAAAATTCACGTTTTTTTTTTAGTATCTTAAGAGTTACAAATTATTATCTTTAAATACATGTAAGTAAAATCTAATTTATTTCTGGAAAATTAAGGAGCGCGATAAAAACGTCCAAACAGATATTAAGGTTGCAGGTTGTTTTTGACTGGCATAAAAATAATAAACGAAACGAGTAATTATGCGAAAAACATATAATTGTACTGGTACATGACTCGAGCTCACATACTGCTTTTTGGTTGTTTAGAAATAACGCGTTCAACGACAAAATATACACACATGATTTCACTACACCCCCCCTCCCCTCCTCCTTGTGATATTTCGTGATTTTTGTCGAACCCCCTCACCCCTTTCGAGCCTCACATGATTAATGGACGACCCCTTACCAGTTTTCCAGAAATTATTTCAAGTCCTGTTCTATTACATTCTTATAGCGCTGCTTACTTGCTACACTGCGCTGATATAGTTGACTTATTATGCCACACTGCTTACGTCAAAACTAGAAGTAAAAGGAAATTTGGTTTTAGAAAATTCCTTTTTTTAATATAAATAATAAAAGAACACCACACCTTAACGCTTGGTACATTAAGGAGTGAAGCTGACTGACTAGTCAGTGAATGAGACCTGTATATACAAAGACTTAGTACCTACCCAAAGTACAGGTTCTACCTAGTTTGGGAATAGATGACTGTGTGAGAGATGTCACAGATATTATTATGTATAATAATAATACATGGGACATCCCACACAGCACCATCTAGGACCAAAGTGAGGACGTATTATGCTTGTATTATGGGTACTAGACACATGACATACATATTTAAATATTTTTTAATGATTTAAATGAATGTTCATGATTAAAATTCAAATAAGTTGATAAAAAAAAAAGTTTTCAACACATTTAAACTAATTTATGTTGAGTGTTTTTAAATTGTACTGATTTTCCTTTATCAGAATTTTTCAGCCCTTAGTTGAAAAGTTAAGGCGGCAAACCACTATTCAGGATTTCAGGAGTGCGTGTTTCAACAACAACTGGCATAAACTTAAAGTCACTGAATAACCTCTATTATAATTTTTGAAGACCTATGCATAGGTACTTTACACTTAAATGTGCGCTGAAATTTTTTTTCGTCCTTCGGTTACCGGTAATGGCTACCAACCACAAAATAAAACATGATTTCTGTATAGCGCTTTACAGGTTACACCTGCTTTGCGAATTTTATTTATGTAGTGCCAAGATTCTGAGTAAATTGGCCATGACAGCCAGACAGACGGACAGACATCCATTTTTTGACATTAGACTATTAAACTACGAACCCTAAAAAAGGTCAATGAGTAAAAACGAGTCAGGCTCAAGTGATTAGGGATCTTATCAGCATTTCAGCATTAACAAACAGTTGATAGATCCAATCGAACTTCTTTAAAAAACAGTAATATATTTATTCTAAGTAACTAAGAAATCTGACAGAAAAAGTGTTTTCCTTTTATAGTCCATGGCTCAGGCTGAAAGAGTATATCATTATTTAAGTTTGAACACCACTTAAAATGGTCAACTTCACAGAATAGAAAAAGAAACTAAATGTCATTTTTTACATGTTAATTTGTTAGTATAGTTTTAGTTTATCCATTGCTGGGTGAGTAGTACCATAAGTGTGATATAATAATTCTATTTGCTTTAAAACAAAATTTATATATATATGTATAAATTTCAGCTCAATCAAACAACGGAATGTAGATCAAATTCAACATGTACAGTTTGATTACAGGCACAGGGACAGGTGAAGCTTAATAAGAACTTGTGAAAATTATCAATTACCAATGTAAAATTTTAGAATACAATATATGTTATTACTACTCTATGTTTGATTACTAAAGTACTCAAGTCAGACAGTTTATTTAAAACTTACAATTCAAATAAAACTTTGTCACATTGTTATGAATGTGTAACTAATAAAAAAAGTTTGCTAGAACATAGTTGTATCACAAAATCTTGCATTTTGTACGAAACATGTTAAATAATTTTTGGGAAAACAGGTTCTTAAGAACACCTATCAATACTTACAAAAAACCATATTTTTTTCAAATAATGAAATTCCTACATATTTGAAATAACTATTAGTTTTACGTAAAACACAAAAATTACCATATGAGTCAAATAAACAATAAAATATGGCTGTTAGAAAAACTTTTTCACTCACCTATTATAAACCATTTCCCGTCCGATATAAAAGTATAATTTATAAAAACCACGATAAAATAAGAAAAAAACAACGATAAATATATTTAGCAATAATTTATACAAAGTAATCTATCAAACACTTGTTACAAGAAATAAATCAATTGATGTACTAAGGCGGTGCTACGAAAAGCTAACGTTTTATCCTAATAAAACTAGATTTTACTAACTATTATTTACACATAATAAAGTAATATTATTTGGGCAAACTTTTTAAACGTAACACAAAAAGTTTATGACACGATTTATCGAAAATATAAACAAATAAGTCCAAGTCTAACAACTATTCCGACGTCCATGACGGAAGCATTTGGACGATGCTACTGCCCGTGATGTGAAAGCGAAAGAGATGAACAGATACATATCTAATAAGTAAAAAAGAGAAAAAAAATATTTCTATGTGTGGAAAAATTTGTCTTTATTTTTTATCTAGCAACACTTTAATCAGTTCCAATTGACATTATGTTGTAAATGTCAAAAAATCATTTAATAATTTTAATATTACATGATTATTCAAAATATCTACAAGGTTCTTGAAAATTCTATGCATTATTTGTCGATAAGCATGATATTCAAATAGGTAGTGACACTGTAAAATGTATATAGTTTATAATTTGCAAATAATTTTAAACTGTTAGACATGATACGGTGATGCAAAACGGAACTACTGTAAAAGTCAAAATAAGTAATTTTTGACCCAAGCGGCCCAAGTTTTTGACTAAGGTTTTGAAATCCCGATTGGTTGGATGGGTTGAATACTTAACAGTAACACAATATTTTTATTGACGATTTCCCAATTTGCATTTCGAAAATGTGTATTTCTATATAGCAATACAAGTTTTAAGTGATAGTGTGTGTATAGGCTCGCTTGAATTAGTATTAGTACTATACTCTTTGGTATTAGTAGTGAGGTAGGTAGGTAGGCAGATATACTTGGATATACTTAGCTTGGGTGTTGAGTTGGCGTAACGTATATCGTCATATACTTTATTATCATTTTATTTTCGTGTTATCGGTCGTGCTCGGTATTACTTCGTGAAATATTGACAAATAGGTATTACGTTTTTAATAAAGAGAAAAAAGTTTGTAACTTTGATTATCTAGTTAAGTACCTACTTCAATCTTTCAAGCATCTTACAAGGTCCGAAAGAATTATTATTGTTTATTTCATATAGAACAAATAAGAATTATTTATAATTTAATGCTCAATTATTATATATGTAGGTACCTACTCTATTTATAATTACTAGATAATTAGATAAATAATTATAAAATAATTGAATTTTTATCAGAAAATAGGCGCATTTCGTTATAGGTAGGACATAGGTAGGTATATGGTATAGATACTGTACCTGTTTGTAGGTATAGGTATACGTACACGCACCTTTAACACTATAGTCTAGGTATATACCTAGGATTATATAAAAGTCTGTAGGTAAACTTGACGGCGAAACAGGTAGGCAACAATATTGTTATCTTCTTAATTATAATATTTACTTAGGTATTACTAAAACACATTCCTAGAAATAAAAGAAGGTAGTTATGTAGGTACCTAAGTGTTAAAAAAAAACATATAAAAAAAACTATACTTCTACTGGTCTAGCGATGTTCCGGTTTGCACGATCCAATGTGCGTGAAAGAATTTTTTATAACTGTTTGACTCGCAATTCAAATTCGAGGACATATGTACAGGTGTCCCTACCTCTACAGGTTTTTTTCTTACTGTTTTATGGTTCTCCTATCGGTGATTTCTCCACTGAACAATGAATATACTTTCATCATCAGCCCATTTTTACCCCACTGCAGGGTCTTAGGCCTCCCCCAGGATGAGGAGGGGGGCTTGGAGCTTAAGTCCACCACGCTGCTCCACTGCGGGTTGGGAACTGTAACGACCGCTATCTATTGACAGCGTTCGGGACCGACTGCTTAATGTGCCCTCCGAAGCACAGTGTCAGTGATATTGTGTACTTAAGTCAGAAAAACTCATTGGTACACGCCCGGATTCCAACCATGGCCCTATGGGGCCTTATAAATTTGAGACAGGTTCGTTGCGCTCTGGGCTATCACGACACTATATACTTTAATATACACGAATATACTTTAATTTTGAATATTCTTTCAGTTTCATTGTAAGATATGTTGGGGTAAGTAGCCAATCAGTTTAGGTATATCTGGTTTGCACAATTTATATTAAATCGCAGGTCGTGACAAGCTTATTGTATACATGTGAGTATAAAAAAGGACCAAACCTTTGACCGAAAACCGAGTATTAGAAACTTTGCTTGTTTATACATGAATGTGCAGCTAAAAGTGCTCACTGGTAGGTACATATTTGTGAAGGTAAAGCGATAGGTACCTTCCGAATATAAAGCTTACCAACAACAGTGACAACCAAACATCTCTTCGCAAGTGTGTATATTATCTATTATATAATCTGTTATTTTATGCTATACATGTCATTATGGTTCGTTCGGCCTTGCTTTTGCTTGCCTGCGGAAACAGATACATTTTGCCTTTAAAGTGGTTAGCGTTAGAAGATTATTATTTGACCACTGAAAGATCGACTATATATCCTGCTCGGCTACTAGGGAGACTATCTTTCATGATGAACCATCTAAAATCACTTTGGTGTCATCGGCATAATACACAATGTTTGCGTTTTCGTGGGTGAGCGATCCAATATCCATTCATTTATATAGAATGAAAAGGGTTGGACCCAAGATGCTTCCGTGGGGAACTCCGAAATATTTCCATTCCACCATTTCCTATCCTGACACACTGCGATCAATTTTCAAATAAACTTGAAACCAATTTGATCTTATTACCCGAATTCCACATTTTTTCAGTTAACCAAATTCTTACTATACTTACCAGGTAAATTGGTAGCCTACTATCGAAGACCCTTCTACAGTCGTACAACTGCATTGTGACCTTTTTTAATAAAGCAAGTTATCCATTCACCATCCATTCACCGTGACGGTAATTTAAAATAATTTACTTCATTGTACATTAAAAAGAGATAAAAAACTAACCGAGTACGACAATATATCTACATGTCAATGATACCTATGCATTCACTGCTCGTTCATACTAGTAACACGAACTACTATTTTAAAAAACGAATAATAAATTAAACTATTATAAATCATTTAAGCAGACTCTAGTAGGTATAGATTTTTTAAAAAAAATTATGCGTGCAGTAATCGAATTCGCGTTCAGTAGGTAAGTGATTACGATTAATAGGCCATGCTAGTTATAATAATAATAATAATACATAGGACTTCCCACACAGCGCCATCTAGTCCCAAAGTAAGCAAGTATTATGCTTGTGTTATAGGTTACTAGACAGCTGATATACATACTTCAATATTCTTTATAATATATGTTTACATATATAAATATTTTTTTTTACAAAGACACCACATACACATAACAACCAAGACCCGGTATCAGTATCAGTTATGGGTCGGAGAACAAAATGTGTCGTAATAATAATAATAATACCTGAGACAGTGGGACATCTCACACAGCGCCATCAAGTCCTAAAACGAAGCAAAGCTTGTATTATGGGTACGAGACAACTGATATACTTACTTAAATATTCTTTTATAATATATTACATATATAAATATTTCACAACCAGACACGGAACAAATAGACACGTTCACGCAAATAAATATTTGTCCTGGGCGGGAATCGAACCCGCGATCCTTGGCTCCGCAGTTAGGGCCCCTAACCACGCGGCCAATCGGTCAGTCAGCATCATCAATAGTATCGGTATCAAATCCTAGATAAAGAAAAAAAAATTCGAACCACCGACACTTGCCGCGGTTAAATATGGTGGATTGCATCCCCATAGGTGCAAAACGGTTTTTTGCTATTTCTGGCTAAACTATGCATAGGTACATCCTACCCTATCCTACATCCATTGTGTAAAAGTTGTAAGCAATAAAGAGATCTACTAATTCTATAAAAACCATTTGAACTTTAATCAATTGAGACGCAAAAGGCCGTTACTGATTTTTAATTTCTTTTCTTCTTTCACAAAAATAATTATACTTAGCTATAAAACTTGACAATTTAAATTAAAAAAAAAAAAAACTGAATTGTGGTATTACCAAACTAAAAAACATGCATTGAAATAAGAGTGAAGATATTAACAAAAAAAAAATTATTGTAAAAAAATCCTGGTTTTATTACCAATCGTTATAACATTTCAGTTCTAGCTGTTTTAATTTAAAAGTAAAGCAATTGAGACAACGCCATTTAGAGTAAACTGTCGACAAATCGCAGCAATATTTCCTAACTCCTTAATGTTGAGGAGTGGTGGAGGTTCCATCATCAGCTTAACAGCATGACATGATGATTTAAAGTTGCAAACACCTGAATAATTAAAAAAATAGGGCTTTGTATTAGCATTCACTATATATGGTACCCTAAATTCATCAGTTACCCGATCAGTCAATCATGGTATTACAATAATATATCAATTGCTGTACTAAACGGCATTCGCAGCTGACATTCGATTTAGTTCAACGTTAGGAATAATAATAACAATATCTGGGACATGCCCCACAGCGCCATCTAGTCCCAAAGTAAGCAAGTATTATGCTTGTATTATGGGGTACTAGACAACTGATATATATATATATATATTACTTATATTTTTTTTATAATGTATACATATGTAGATACTTTTATACCCAGACACGGAACAAATAGACATTTCCTGCACGCAAATATTTGTCCTGGGCGGGGATCGCACCCGCGACCCTCGGCTCCGCAGTTAAAGTCTCTAACCACTCGACCGATTGGTCTACGGATCGAATAATGTATTAATGAATAATGTTAATAATGTGTTGTCAGCATTGACATTCCGTTAAACAGGCTGATCGTATTTAAATGTTGATTTTTACGTATTTTTTTTAGATTACTGTGAGAGCAATTCTTAATAAGTAGGTGAATATTAATTCATTTAAAAAAGACAGTTTTAAACCGACTATGGCGAAACCAAAAGGAAGGTAACGTGCTAATCGCATATACCTATGTAAGTAAGTAATAATGTGTGATTCGTTCGCGTGAATTACTCAAAAGTGTGTAGGTAGCATTTGTTATGGGCTGATTTTACAAAAACATTTCATGTTTAATTTCCGTATTTTATAAATATCAAATTAAACAATTTTTTCATTTTAAGAATCGACTTCCAATCAAGAGGCTAAATAAATCATGGTTATTTCATTACCGATGATGGGATTCCCACTTTCAACTTTAATTTTTTACCCCTAAGTCAAATTACTTAGAGCGCGCGCCCTGAGTACTAGTCATCTTCGGTACTAACGCCAACGCCAGTTTACTAATATTTAGCGCGAGACACACTTGTAGGGATGTCGTGGGATATCGACATCGCATAGCTACGAAAAATGTCTTTTTTTTCTGTCTTTTTTTCGTAGCTTCGTTTAAGTACCTATATATCAAGTCTATTAGACACGCGTAAATTTTTGTGACATTTTAATACCTTTTTTAAATTAACTAAACCTTTTTTTGTCTGCTCTCTCGACACTCGCGGTTGTGATGGCCGGGAAGCGTCCTTTACCCCACCGCACCGTTTCTTCCCACTTGTGTCGCCTATTTATCGCGATGATGTTCTACTTATAGAATTTTAACCTACTTTGCCAAAGTGTTAAATTACCTACCATAGGTCCTGACACCCGTCTTCCTAATTTTAGTACCTTATAGGCAAACGTTAAATTTTGTGGTTTTACATTTAAGAACGACGGAAGTCCCAAACGAATTTTCGTCCTCTATTTTACTCTCATAGGGTGAAATTTTTATAAATTTAAAATCTACATAGCTAATTACTTTTATATTTAAAGGCCAAACAACTATTAGTTTTCATGAAGTTCAATATTGACGGATTTTCATATAAATTCTTCTTATCTGGGGGCACGGCCGTGCCCCCACCAAGTCGAGCAAAAAAGTGTCACGGCCGTACCATCCTTTTCTCGAAGCAATTCAGACCATTTTCGACCCCCTGTAACTTCGTTGTGGATAAAACTAGAAGACTGAAATTTTCAGTAACCATGCAGGCATATTATATAAGCATATTACACGTTTTAATTCAATTTGAACCAGTATTTTTAAGAAATTATAACGGGTCAAATTTCTTAATTTTGTCACTCACTGACTCAACGATCATCAAAATTCTAAGGCACTTCTAGCAGACCTAGAAGCTTCAAATTTGGAATATAAGTAGTGTTTGGTGTATGAATCAAGGAAAAACTAAAAAATCTAGAAAAGACCGCAAAAAAAATTAAGCCCATACAGCCAAGTCTTCAGTTAAATTTTTCAATATTGGCTTTTTTCGTAACGATGTTTTATTACGGCAGTTATTATTATATTGCGTGCGAAGCCGCGGGTTTAAGCTAGTCCCATATAAATATAGGCGTATGGTAGTGCCCCGGCCAAATCGAGCAAAAATGGGTATTCCCGTCATGAAAACACGTGTATTAATTTATTTATTAATGCAAAAAACGTACCTACGTGCGTATTCGTACTTATTACGAGTGCGTAAGGTTGTATAATATATCTTAGAAAAACTGTAGCTGATGCTCAAGAAGTAGTACCGGAAAAGAGAAAACGGAAGGCTACCTACAAAAATAAGAAAAGTTCATAAGTCAGAGAGAGGGCTTTAAGAAAATTCGTTGCTGGTAGATATACATATATACAATAAGTAGAAGGTACCGAAAAGGAAAAAAGTAGAACTGTCTACAAAATACAAAAAGAAACGAGATCCCATCAAAAACAATACTTGTCAAAAAAACCAAGTCTCGCAACTCAGCTGTTCTGCGGTAAAATGTTGTGAGATCCATGTAATACCAAGTTGGTTATTAATTTATTAACAGCATCTTATAGTGACGCATATCAATATTAAAATTCTTTAATGTTTTATATAAATATATTGAGACTTGGCCATCGCCTGAAAACACGTGTAAATTCAATCGCCTGAAAACAAATGTAAATTCAATTATTTAGTGCGATGGCCAAGTCTCAATATATTTATATAAAACATTAAAGAATTTTAATATTGATATGCGTCACTATAAGATGCTGTTAATAAATTAATAACCGACTTGGTATTACATGGATCTCACAACTTTTTACCGCAGAACAACTGAGTTGCGAGACTTGGTTTTTTTGACAAGTATTGTTTTTGATGGGATTCTTTTTAACCATAACGTTTTCTGTAGGTATATCAATTTCGCCTCATATAAACTAGCAACTACTACTTTACCCCCCGCCCCCCCCCCCCCATTTAGGAGTACAATTTCGAAAAATCTTTTCGAAAATGTGTAGGTATATTTGTGATAACCAAACGAGTGTCATAGTATTCTTAATGTTAACAAAAATTAAATATGGCGAATGTTATACGCCATAATATTACACATAGTACGTACGAGATCCCGACATAACTCGTGAACCCTTCATTCTTTTCCCAGTCGAAATAATAAACATTACTAAGAGGGCTTGGAACACTGAATTCAGTCCGGGCAATTTTGAATTAAAATATCATATTATTTTTTTTTTGTATAATTAGAACAACTCTTTTGCCATAAAAAAATTTGTTAACAAAAGTTATCACATGATACAACATTTAGATTTTTTTAGTAAGTTCACGATCACGAATATATAAAATTGTATTGGAGTCTAACCTATAGTATTATATCATAAATAATCAAGGCTAAAAGGACATCCAAGTAGCTATGTCATTCAGCAAGAGCAAACTATAGATTCTATGTATAGATTGCACAAAAATTCGCAAAAACAATAATAACGTTTCATTCGTCCGTATATCTTTGCATTAGAAACTAAGTCTCCCAATTTCCAACACTAACTGTGCATGAGTGTTCAGTAAGGTAAATTTCATAAAACAAATAAAAAAATAACTGAAATTCGTAGCCGACTGAAAGTTAAAACATTAAACGATATACTTTTTATAGTTCCAATAGGTACATCAAAAATAATGGTAGGTACCTCTACGAATTTCGAACTTAGCGAAGAAATGATATAACGAACGAGTAGTACTTAGCATTCTTTACAAAAAAGAGAGTAAAAGTAAAAATAAGAGTGAGAACAAATTAAATTTAAATTTTTACAAAAGTGTCGTTGTAAAATTGTATGAAAATAAAAAAAAATTTCGTACATAAAAATGTGTACGGTACCTATATTTTCATTTCAACTTTGTATGGGCATACGGTATTTTTCTTACTGGCATACTATAAACTGATAATTTTCATTTGGCAACCCTGGGTTGTCAATAACTTGTCAATGTCAGTTTTTTTTTACTGTTTTACGGCTGGTCATTGCTTGACATTCAATTTCATTTTCGATTCGAAATCAGGAAAAAAAGTACTTGAAATAATAATAAACACGTAGTTTTATTTAATACTTATTTAACTATAACTGCGAAGACATTAAACAAATTAGTGTTGATCGTTGAAAAAAAGGCTAACAATTATCTATATACAATTTGTAATATCGGTTTTAGTTAGCCATGTGTTGTTTATTTCCATTGTTTTGATTTTATAAAAACATGAGTAGGTGCGATTTTAAAATAGTTTTGCTGGGAAGTGAACACGTTGGAAAAACTAGTTTGATTTTGAGATTCGTGAATTGTAGATTCAACGCAAGTTCGCCTTATCAAACGGTAAGTTAATTACAATTTTTATTCTATAAAACAATATAGGTAGTACAACGTATGTACGCAGAATTTAATTATAAAGAATATAATGTATTTTGATGTGTATTACTTGTGTATACAGGGTCGGCAAAAAGTCTCCCCCGCACTAAATGGTGAACAAGGGGAGTTGTGGGGTATATGTGGGGAAAAATGTATAGAAACGCTTCCTTGATTTAACTTGGGGCAAGACTGTGGGCCGGGTTTCCAATGGCACCTGATGCATAGCATGTTCATACCAATGATCAATTTTAAATCCAGCAAGATAGGTTGATGGTCTACTAGGGTCGGCTTTCCATTGTTGCCTGATGAAAATTATGTTCATAAAAATGATGAATTTGAAATCTGGCTAAGATTGGTTGATGGTCCATCATTTCAAAAAAATAAGTTAGGTTATGGTTTGCTTGTGATAATGCGAGAAGCGAAGCGGAGCGGATAGCCACTAATAAACCTTATAATTTTTTTTCCGTTTCCTTAAAAAATATTTACTGAATGAGGTTCCCACACCCCTCCCCAATAAGCCTGATTAAATATTGGTTAAATATTTGATGTTAATAGGTTAAATGATTAAATATTTTGTAACTTTTCAGCAAGCTACATTGGAAAGCGCTACCTTCTACTATTTAAAAAAAAATTGAATTTGTTTGTGTTAATGCGAGGAACGAAATAAGGCAACGAGCCACTAGGAAACCGTACATTTTTTCTCACATTCCTGTTAATAAATTATATTGTATGAAGTTCCTACGGTACGGTTTTCCAAAACTACCACCCAAGACATATTAATAATAATTCAGGGGATGGAAGGACGAGGACAGAAAACCAACTTTCAGAATTTTCAGGAATGCGGAAATGTAAAAAAAACCAAAAATAAAAACTCAAAACTACATACCCGTTACTACAGATATGAATTTGGTCCTTATATTGACATAATCAAAGGATTGACTATTGAAGGAGGGAATAGACTTCACCATTAAAATAAATGGAAAACAGTAAATACGTTAAGAATTTCCTAACCTACCTTTAGTAACAATTGAAAATTTGATTTGCATGGCGCTTGGCGGCGGTTTTTTATGTTCCTAGTGGAATGCAACCATCAATTATTGGAACAGTAGTCGGAGTGCCCATATATTCGGTTTTATTGTATATTTTTTTAAACTAACCGAACCTACCTATTGATTGAGAAATGGTGGGAAAGCAACCTACCTTAACCGAATTTCTTTTAAACATTCTTTTATGTACTAAATCTAAATAGTTGAGACTTATTAGAAGATTGGCTGGCCATTTAGTGTTAGTTTCAAGTGTTTTGAGTTTGAAGGTTATCGAAAATGTCTTAGTAGCAGGTACGTATTACTCATTTTTAATTCCGCCTTTTTTCGTATTTCCGCATTTCTAAAAATTCTAAAAGTGGGTTTATTCTTTTCACCTCGCTCCCTTCTTTTTTATTATTAATACCCTTAGGGTGGTAGTTTTGAAAAGCCAACCCGTTCCTACACCCCTCCCTTATAAAACTGATTACTTATATTTTATTTTCATCAGGCAAAATTGTAAAGCACCATGGAGACTTTTATTATTATTATTATCATTTGATACACTAGCAGCTCTACGAGCTGATACGTGTATATCACTGCACTTGTGTTCTTAATTATTTAAATGTTTATCAAGTCTATTTTTGAAACAGTTCACTGTTGGAGCACTTATTACAGTTTCCGGGAGAGAGTTCCACAAGTTCATCACTCGATATGGCAAGAAGTGTGTTCTGGGGTTGCTAGCACTGTTTTGTTGCTGTAAGCTGTAAAAACCATAGATTAAATAATTTTTTTGTAAATATATGTTACGGGTAGTCAAAAAAATCACTGTGTATCTCTCCACACTTAGAATTATTTTATTTAATTTCTCTACGGGGTTGCTTGAAAATTCTAAATGCGTAAGTCATTTAGTGATGCAGAAAAGTATGGAGTTACGCGGTTGATGGAAAGAAAGGTAGTGTTACATAAGTAGGTAGAAAGGATTTCAGTTCCTACCATAAATGGCATGGTACAACCTGAATTACACTTTTTTGGAGCACCCCAAAAGTAGCTATTTATTTAAATGTTTATGCGAAGATAATTTTCTGTAGCTGTACTATTATTCTGTCGTCATAGCTAAAAAAAAATTGCAATAGGGAAACCACTAACATTTGATTGAATTATCTATTAATTTATCAAACATATCTTTTGAGATAATAGAAAAATAATGGCAAAAATCCCATATTATACGGTTACTAAATGATTCCGTACTTCGGAGAGCACGTTAAGCAGTCGGTCCCGGACGCTGTCAATAGATGGCGGTTGTTACGATCCCCAACTCGCAGTGGAGTAGCGTGGTGGATTTAGGCTCCAAACCCCTTCTCACCCTGGGGGAGGCCTAAGCCCCTGTAGTGTGGTAAAATGGGCTGATGATGATGACTAAATGATTTATAATTTTTTCTTATTATAAATTGACCAATGTAACATGTTTTGATAAATGAAATAACCAAAGATAGATATTAATTTTTAGTTTTGCTGCAATGACAGTGCCTTTATGAACCAGCTTATTGTATTTTTATGATAAAGCGTATAGCACTATTTAGTGTTAATATTGTTGTATCATTTCCCTAATGCCACACCAGATTTTTAGGGATATTATAAAAATTATAAATTTTTTTTTGTGCTTCATTGTACTGTATCCTTAACCAGATGTGTATCTAAGGCATTTGCAATAAATGCCTAATCTCACATTACATTCTGTCTCAACATATTGGCAATTATACTAAATTTCTCTACAATATCTTCTATGTACAGACAATAAACGAGTTCAAAGTTCATCAAATAATCATTAAGAACTTTATCTTTGATAAATTAACTAATATTGGAAAATTTTATTCTTGGTCAACGGAAAGTACCCTGTAGGTTTTTATGTATTTGCGATTTTCGAAATATACAGCAGAATTGGCCAATACAATAGTGTTGACTTTGAATTTTAATTTTTACCCATCTTTAAAGGACGATAGATCTAAGTATTCGATATCAATAATAAAAATATACTGTACGTGTTCCTGAGAAATCTATCAAAAATATATCGTGATAGCCAGATGGTAGTGTGCCCACTTCTTGTTTAAAGTCCGTGGTTCAAATCCTAGGGCATGCACCAATGAGTTTTTTGTAACATGTTTATAACTATCCTGACTCTATGCCTCAGGGAGCGCGTTAAGCCGTCGGTTCCGGTTGCTGTCAATAGATGGCAGTCATTACAATCCACCAACCCGCATTGGAGCAGCGTGATGGATTGAGTTCCAAACCCCCTCATCTCGAGGGGAGGCCTAAGCCCTTGCAGTGGGGCATTAATGGGCTGATAGTATGATATAGTTCCTAAGAAAATTGGTCTTGATAGACAGATAGTCGGACACAATGTTAACCTATAAATGTTCTGTTTTGTCTTTTGAGAACTCAAAAAAACTGAAATATAATTTTTTTATAGAAAAATATGTTGAATTTCTGTTTTGCAGACGATTGGTGCAGCGTTCTGCGCGAAGACCGTACATTCGGACGGTAAAGATTTCAACGTCGGCATTTGGGACACCGCGGGCAGCGAGAGGTAATTTTAACTAACCTTTGGCCTTTCTCCACGTTGTGATGACATGGTTTTCTGCATGGTAATAGACGAAAGATAGAAGAGTAACGTATAGGCTGCTATTTATCCTGATCGAAAGTTTCCAATGGGAGGTTCCCATGCATGGGATACAAAATTTATAATATCAAGGTCCGAACTAAAGCCGCGGGTTCGATCTCCGCCTGGGCCTAAAATTGTTTCGTGTCTGGTTGTAAAATATCTGTAGATTATAATACGAAAATACAATTTCGAAATCAAATATTCTATGATAGAAATTTCGAGATAATTCCGAGCCGTGATTTCGGGAGGTATAAAAAGAGGTCGACGCGCCAGCGCTAGTCAGTGTTTTTGGAAGAGTCAAGGGGCCAACTGTATAAGAGTGCGTTAATAATTTGATTTCGTTTCGTAATATAGTATAAATACAAATTAATTACGAATTAATAACGAAGTTTTCATGCATCGAAAAATATCTGGACCTTTAGCCTCTAACAATATATATAGATTATAGTTATGTAATAAGTAGATTGTTACACAAGGGGTGAAAGCACAGACAAGTCAACCTTATAGACCACGCTTTGACAGGGAGTAGCATTCGCCAAGGCTATGTAGTGACACTACATAACTACGTCTCTTGTGAGCGGTCAGTTGGAAGCACGTTGGAAGCCATTAAATTGTCAATTTTGAACGAGCCAATGAAAACTAGCCGACCTCTCCCCGCACCCCGCCACTTTTTGGCGATTTCGTTTTCGTACTGACGTTTACTAAAGCGTGGTCTATAGGTTGACTGGTCTGTGGGTGAAAGTGATCTATTTAGGCACGAGATGGTTTGGCGAACGAGCGTAGCGAGGGCGCTAATAGTTCGAATGCCTAAATAGGTCTTTCAGGTAAACAATGCTTTTCATTAAGAATCTGAGGTAAGTAAAAAAAAAGCATTAAATCCATATCTTTCTATTTTATAGAAATATCTGTCTATGAAACTAATCAGCACTTGAAAAAACAACTGAAGATCGAATTGCCGTTTTCTCGCCTTTTTCATGTTTTTTTTTTTCTGTTTCATTCTACCCAGCCAGTATTTTTTATCATTGATGATGGTAAATATTTACGTCAAATCTATATGAATAAAATGTTAAATGTGTAGTTAAAAGTAAATTAGAAGTATAAAGTCATACTACAAAATAATATTAATAATAATATTTTTTAATTACAATTTAATGCAGCGATTTCACAGAGTTGTATAAAAAGTTGGGACTTGGCTTGCATAGTTTTTTTTTTATTATTTTTCTGACAGCAAGGAAAATCGTTTCCTAAGGACGAAAAGTACTACTTTCATCCCTCTGATTATAGTCCAGTAAAAATAAATTTTTGGATTGCATTAAAGACACCTTAAAAATTTCTTTTTACAATAGTAATACTGCTGTATAGTTATGCACTCATTATGCTTTGGTTGCATTATGAGTGTTGCATGTTGAGAAATACCTAAAGATGTGTTTGTCTAAATTTCACCCTTTACATTAAATAGTGGGTAGGTGACAAATTAACTGTATGTCTATGGTAGCAATATGAATTTGATTTAGAAGTTATCCCCAGTATACATGTTATAAATACTGAATATTACGAGATTTTATTTAATTAAAAAAAAAGTTAAACTTACAAAATCGCACTTTTGGCGATTTTCTGTTTTTATACTCTAGATGTAAGCCATAATAGTTTATTAAATTATCACCTATGTGACTTCTCAACAACCATTAAAAAATGTCTTTTTTATTAATTTTTACGACTCGCATTAAAGACACTCTAAATATTTTACTTAATATGAGTCAGTTTTAATATTCTTCATCATAAATTAATATAATCCCTTATTTATGTCAAAAGCGTTATTCATAAAAACGAATAATTCTAAATTACTCACTAAGATAGGTAACGTACTTTTAAGTCTGACTATTTACGCATGACCTTGGTCGTCTGCCTCATCTCGCTAACATTGAGAAAAGGGGACGGCAATATCTCATATAAAGTATTTTTTTGAGCTATTTGTTAAGTTAGAAGCATGTCGATCTCTGGTTAGAAGTATTATTTATATTGCATTATTATTATTCATCATCATAAATTGATATAATCCCTTATTTATGTCAAAAGCGTTATTCATAAAAACGAATAAATCTAAAGTACCTATCCAGTATAGGTAACGCCCTTTAAACTGTGACTATTTACGCATGACCTTAGCCGTCTACTGTATCGCGCTAACATTGTGAAATAGAAGTTGCAATATCACATATTTCTTGTGCTAAAATTTGTTTGTCGTTAATGTTAGTTAAAAGTATATTGTTAAGAATATAACTATTGCACTTAGTGTCCTTTGAAACGCCGCGCGCCGACACCTCACTGAGACAAAAAATTCACAAAGAAAGCCGCCACACGTGCCGCCGTCACCAAGGAAACCGACAGTATTAGTTATTACAGGTGCGGCTTAATAAATAATATAAACATTTAATTTGCTACTTAATTTTACAAGACATTTTACAAATTTTCATAACGGGTGTAGCAAACTCAGAACCCTTATAATTTTAGAGTAATAAAAATAATAATAATAAAGTTAGATAACATTAAGATTTTTTTGTAAATTATTTTTTTTTCAAAAGTCAATGGTATTTATGCGTTGAACAAATCTAAGTTTAGAGTCAGACCCAATGGTCGGATCTGTCTTTGTTGGCTAGGATAGAAAACAAATAATTTTAAAAAATTTAATATTTCGTATATATATATATATAAATACTTATAATATTTTTTTACGTACGAAAACAAAACGTTAATTTACGGGGCATGATTCAATATTTGAAAGAAATACAACACATAATGTAACACCGACTTTACATGTAAGTACATATTTTAAAAATATATTTTGCATTCTTTTTAAACAACAACGAAACGTTAATTTTATTTACGAGACTTAATTATATAGATATTTGCGAAATATTTATATATACATGTATAAATATATAGTGAAATTATTTTTGCAAGGTCGACTTTAATGTCCTATAACTTCTTTATTTGTAGATATATTTTTATGATTCACACTTTTGTTTTATTTAGCTTAAATTTTAATAATAGCAAACAAAAAAAATTTTTAAACCTCTCTATTGTACTATTTACTTAAAACATGTTTACTTGCCATTCTTTACACACGAAAACAAAGCTTCTCGAGGAACATAAAGCGTGGTGATATCTTTTTTGTGCTCAAACCTCATTAATATTATAAACGAAAAGTTTGTATGTATGGATGTCTGGATGTTTGTTGCTCTTTCACGCAAAAACTACTAAATAAATTTTAATGAAACTTTAAAAAAATATAGCTTATACATCAGAATAACACATAGGTTATAATTATAACCTATGTGTTATTCTAAGTATAAAGATACTAGCTTTCTGTCTGTGCACTCCACTCGCGTGGACTACACAGTTACACGCTGATTTTTTTAATTCTTTCACATATAAAAAGCTACATTATAAGTGAGTAACTTGGGCTATATTTTAATCTCAAACTAGCTTTCCGCCTGCGGCTCGTATGGACTACACAGTAGTACCGGAACGGCTACAATTTTTCACAGAGATATAGTTTATAAACTGAAAAATGACATAGGCTACTTTTTATTCTGTAAAAAGGGGTCCCGGTACGACTGCGTAGTCTATGCGAACGGAGCCACGGGCGGAAAGTTAGTTAAGTTACTAAATAAAGCAAGGTGCGGTGCGGGCGGACGGCCCGCGATTATTGCTTCGACGTAACCCGCCTCGCGCCACACCGCACCGCCCGCCGCGTACCAAGTAGGTTTTTAATAATTATTTTTGTAAAATAGCTTGTAACGCTCAACAGATGGATAAGGGATTTCTTTTAATTAAAGTTAAAGATAATTATTGGAGCATAAATATACAAAAATATTCAAGGTGTAATTAATGCTAGGACCCAAAAATCAAATAAATTTTCACCAAAAAAAAAGTAAAGTAGTCACGTAAGTGATAATTTACTATATTGTATACAGTACATATTTACATGAAGTGTCAAATTATCGCCAACCCAAAAATCATTTATTTTATATAAATATAAAATTGCCTACCACATATTGTGAATAAACCTGGGGATTCTTCTGAATTTACACAGAGTGTATTTAAAAAAGCTGTATAGAAAATCACTCGTTTTTAAATTTTTGTTCACACATAAATATATTTTTTAAATCTTATCGGTTGATTCTATAAAAATTAATTAACATAAATAAGGGATTATTATGTATTTATTATCCGTGAATATTTTCTTTATGATATTGTAAATAATCTCCTAAAGTGCAATTAATGCAATGTGCTCCTAACAAACTTTGCTAGATTGACTGGAGTATTAGGTAACTTCAAGCGTACTTTCCGAGTATGAGTAATGAAAATTATCTTTTTTATTAGTAATAAATTATTTCCAGATATGAAGCAATGACCACAATGTATTACCGAGGCGCTCAAGCGGCAATTATATGCTACGACCCCGCGAGCAATGAATCCTGGCTGAGACTGAGGTATTGGTTGCAAGAATTGAGAAAAGTCGAAGAGGTGAGATTTACGAAACGATCTTCGTTGTTCGACTGAAGTCCTCTTAGGAGGTGATTCAGCATATTGAAACATATTAGTTTTTAATTTTTTTTTTATTACTTGTACACATATTTGTTTCACAGAAACGATTTTTATGCAGACTCCACATTTACGTTATTAATCCATAAACATGAAGTACCTTTAGCTTAATATAAATACACCGATAGTTCAATAAACTTTCTCCCAAAAGCACAGTAAACTAGGTCAAAGTCACACACATGGGAGCTTAAAACCAATAAATTAATACGTCTTCGATTGTTTGTCGAAAAATGGGCTGTTTCCTCATGGTCCTGTTATGGACTAAAATGAATGGTTTTTTTTGTGATCCCGTATGTATAAAAGTACAATCGCATCTGAACTTTCTATAAAATATTTCTGAATATAAAATTTTTTTTGGTCTATTTATATTTTATAAATAATTATTTGCCATGAAATAAAATATAATATTTATTTATTTGTTTTTATTCATACTTCGAACTTAATTTTTAGTGATAATGATAGGATCTAGGAACTAGGCATCTTCGTGATCCTACTAGTAGGACAGATTAGTAGGAAGATGAGGAAACGCCCGAAAAATGTATATTAACTAGGTACATGAAAAACATAAATTGTATCCATCAAATTCTCAAATAAAAAAATCTCCATAATTCAGTAGACAAATAGTGTTGGATTTTCGCCATTATTTAAATTATGAAGAAACTGAAATATTAATATGACCTTACTAACTGGTATTCAAACTACAATATAGCTCTTTTTAATTTTTTTTTTAATTTTTTTTCCAATTATGTACTACATAATATACTTATATATATAATGTCCAATTGTGTTTATTATATTTTGTTAATTTAAAATATGTATATTAATTTGTATTGTTCAAATATAATAATATAACAATTTGTTTTTATTTACTTTTATTTTTTATTATTTTCATATATTTAAATATATTTAGATTACTTATAGTTCATTTCCGAGTGGATATACAAACCATCAATGGAATTTATAACAGGATGACTGGTTTCATCCACACAAGACTACCTACTCAGGAAACCAGGGTGCATATAGTTTGGGTTGGTTTAAGCTTACTTCAAGTGATATGTACTTTTTGTTTTGAAAGAAATAAATATACTGTAGATAAACCAATAACAATGTATTCTGGGTGTAAAATATATATAATAAGCTTAGGTCTCCCTTCAGGAAGGAGTTTAGAGCTTGATCCACTACGCTGTTCCAGTGCGGGTTGGTAGATTTTAATGACTGCCGGTAACGGAGACCGACGGCTAAACATGCTCTCCATGGCACAGAGTCAGTGATAATTATATACATGTATGTATGTAAATATTATAAAGATTATTTAAGTATTTTTATCAGTTGGCTAATATCCACAGTACAAGCTTTGCTTAGTTCGGAACTAGATGGCGCTGTGTGATATATCCTAGGTATTATTATTATTATTCTAGTTTATAGGTAAATAAATATGTTATTATAATTAAATTATGCAATGATCTATGGAATATTCTGATGTTTTACATGGTCCGTGTAAAATTTTTAGTATAGTGTGGCTACAAAATCCTACCTTGCGCGTGACCCAATACGCTTTTGACTGTGTTTATAAGTCCTGAATGATTCAGTCATATGTAACACACCAGAGATAGGGGTGTTGGGTCACATAGCGTGACAGAATATTTGCTAGTAGGTTGTGACCACAGAGAATCAAATAGGTTAGAGATGCCATGAAACGGTATTTGTTCAGAGTCACGTGTCCCAAAAATATTGACTCACACAACGAAAATAAGTAAAGATGTTGTTAGTTTTGTCTCAAATTTATATTTTTATAGAAAGCGGTTAAGTCGTTCATCCCTTTCACTTACTTTTTTCATTTTACTTTCTATTTTTCGTTCTACTTTTTTTTACTTTCTATGATGTTGCATTTTAGAATTTGACTTGAAGCAGACATCGTTTCTGCCCACGTGCCACGTCTATCCTGTTCCAATGCTCTGTGCTTGTGAGTAATAATTTTTGGAACATGTCACACACCGTCATCTAGTCCCAAATTAAGAAGAGCCTGTATTGAGGAAATAAGATAACTTATATAGGTACTTAAAACATGTATGTATTTTTTTATAATACATAGGTATACAAATATTTCACATCCAGATATAGAACAAATAGACATGTACACACAATATTTGTACCGGGCGGGGATCGAACTCGCAAATTTCGGGTTAACTGTTGATGTCTCCGACTACTAGACCAATCGGTCAGCATTACGAAGTGGGATGGGGGGGGGGGGGGCATTTTCAAATGCCTGAATTGAAAATGGATACCCACTTACTATTTGTAAACAATAGTTTTATAGGCAATAAAAGAGACATAGTCCTATGATGTAGGCCTCCTTCCCAAGCTCAGAGTCATACAACATGCTATGAAAATAGTCAAAATCAGAGTCTGTCTGCAAGAATTCATAACAAAGACCTGTAGTGGCAGGTAGCAAGTTAAAGAGGCAGGCCATATCGCTCAATAACTTCAACTTATTTTTGTCAGTCGTACACTGGCGGAGTGGTCATGGTAATAGATTGCTTGATAGGTCGGTTGCGGCTTTTAAAAGACTTCTCAATTTTTTTCTATTCTTGGCACTGTATCCATTCAAGAACACGACGGTAACACGATTTAGTTAATGAGGTCTGTCCATATTGTAGGTGATCAGCCGCGAGAACGCTGACCCTCCACTCTTCCTTGTACCACCAATCGTTGGTACAAGGTAATGAGCATTCTAATAAGCTCACACTGCAGATGATATGTTCAAACATTTAAAGATTTGCATTGGCACAACGGACTTAAGTCTTTGTTTGATGTGAAGCTCTTTCGAGATGGAATGGATGGATAGACATTCTGTGCATGCTGTGCTCACCTACCTGTAATTAGTTTTGTATTTAGCTGAAAAATTGTTAATAAGTGTATTTGTTTGTATTAAGTGGTGTGACAATTGTTGGTGTTCCAAATAAAATAAAATAAAATAAATAAATGTCGTGATAGCCCAGAGCATAACGAACCTTTTCAAATTCATAAGGCCCCATAGGGCCATGGTTCAAATCCGGGCGTGTACCAATGAGTTTTTCTGACTTAAGTACACAATATCACTGACACCGTGCTTCGGAGGGCACGTTAAGCAGTCGGTCGCGGACGCTGTCAATAGATGGCGGTCGTTACAGTTCCCAACCCGCAGTGGAGCAGTGTGGTGGACTTAAGCTCCAAGCCCCCCTCCTCACCCTGGGGGAGGCCTAAGCCCCTGCAGTGGGGTAAAAATGGGCTAATGATGATGATGATGAAATAAATGGAAACATCAGTGCGGTGATCAGTTCATTTGATGGTCGGCAAGCACCTCCAGCACCACATCTCAAAGGCGTCAATATTTTTACGATATTTTTGATGGATCGTCCGTGATTCAGCTCCATACTGGAAATAAGAAATACTAAGCGAACCCTCTTCCTCCTCATCTCATCTCACCTCACCTCACTAAGCCACCTCCAAGCACCTCATTAAGCGAATCTTCGTATTTTTAGATATGCGGCGAACATTCCATATTTTAATGAGCTTTTACATCACTGATCGTGTCACGGCCTACCGTCTTTTGATTTCTTCTATGGAACTTCCAGTATTTGTGATTGTGGATCCCAGGAAGATATAACTCTTCAACCCGATAACTACTGCAGAAGATAGATCTTTGAAAGGCGATTACAAATCGGTTTCGTAGCATGGGGCGGCACCCCAATTGGTGGACTCACCTATCGCTGCGAACCGACGTCAGGGGACGCATTTGTCCAGCAGTGAACGTCTGGCGGCTGAGGCAATATTTAGAAAATGACACTATATTATTGTTTATTTAACAGGACTGCAAAATCTACTTGTGTGGCACTAAAAAAGATCTTCTAGACAACGGTGCTGCGACCAGACAGGTTTCAGAAGAAATTGTGGCCACGTATACGCAAGGGCTAAGAGGCCATTTTTTAACTTCTAGCAAAACGGGGGAGAACGTTGGTAAGTATTTGTAGTCATAACTACGTCATCTTAATTTTCACTACACTATCATATAAATATGGCTTAAATAGTATAAGGTATAGCAGGGGACAAACAAAAACCACAAACCTTATTTGTTGTAAAAAATAATATTTTCCTATAAACGACCAAACATATCGTATTTTGGTTATCGGTTCCTTTGTTATGATCATAAAAATACGAATCTACTAAAAGCCTTCTTCTACGTTTACCGTCTAATCTAACCACTCATACTCTAGCTAGCTGGTGCAAGATGACGAGTTTTAGTCCGAGTTACAGTGCGCAAGGTCCCCGCGCGCCGGTCTGCACCCCCGTGAAATCCCCGCGCGCCAGTCTTCAACCTCACAAATTCCGTAAAGTCACTTCACTACTGTGAATTGACATTTATGACTATAGAAACCGTACGCTACTGTCGAATTAATTTACTCTATGATTATGATATACCCTATGTCACTCTAAGTAACCTCATATGTTCAAGTCCACCAAGTCGTTTAGGCTACAGGTCGTGCCAAAGAAATGTCTATGGTATATACATGCACTCGTAAAACATGTGTCTCACCTCTAGTGAATGTGTAGCATTTTGTTTGTTTCAGACGAACTATTCCAAAAAATCGTCGACGACTGCGCGGCCGATTCTAAACTAATGAGAGATGTGGAAGAGCAGAGAGTAAGACTATTGAAACAAGAGACTGTCACAAAAACTTTTGGAAGGGACTATTGTATTTGTTAACAAATAATTTATGACAAGGTTCTGTGATGCGGTAAATAATAAGGAAAATATTCTATTGCCTTATAAATTAATTCAAATGATTTTAAATTTATTTTCATGTTTCATAAACATGTAAGTACAAGAAAACGTTATTAAGGAGGGTCTACACGCGTGGACGCCCGTGCGAACGCTCTTAACCTATTGTCATCAATCATTATCAATCGAGTGTTCCTGTTATTCGGGAGTCTTTTTCAAAATGGCGCACGTGGAACGTCGTGGTTTCTGGCGATATTTTGAAAAAGCTCCATAATAACCGTACTATGCTGCCCATTTATGTTATTTTTTTATTAAAAATACGAACAGAATACTCGACTCTGGCGAAATTGCTTTAAATGCAGAGAACGCCATAACTAAGAAGAAGAAGTCCCTGTTATTCAAATGCTCATGGCCTTGGACCTAACCCAAATGGGTTAATGTGTAGTATCTGGGTTAAAAGATTACAACGTTCATACGCATTTTAATCTTGGTATGTTTTGAATTCTAGTATCATTCGAGTTGGAACTAAAGTATAGAGCTAAAACTTCGAAATTTCTATAACTAAGATGCTTAAAGAAATTCGAAAAGTTTTGGATTTATGTAAACGTAGTTCTACCTCAAATGATACTATAATTTAAAACATACCAAGGTGAAAATGTGTATTAACGTTGTAATCGTCTAAAAGCGTTTATATGAGTGTCGCGATAGCCCGAGCGCAGCGAACCTGTTTGAAGTTTAGACGACCGTGCGGCCTATGGTTCGATTCCGGGTGTGTACCAATGTTTTTCTGACTTAAGTACATAACTATCACTGACTCTGTGCCTCGGCGAACACGTTAAGCCGACGGTCCCGTGTGCCATCAACAGATGACAGTCGTTCAAATCCACCAACCCACACTGGAGCAGCGTGGTGGATTAAACTCCAAGCCCCCTCAGTCTGGGGAAAGGCCTAAGACCCTGCAGTGAGGCTTAATGGGCTGGTGGAAAAAAAGCGTTCACGTGCGTAGCCCTTTTTTGAGAGACTACTTTTAACTTTCGCAGTTATTTCCATCTGCATCCACAGATTGTGAATCTTTGTATTCTGGGACCAACTGAACTTAGAACACAACGGTCCATCCAAAGCCTTTGGAAAACGTTTTTTTAAATATTTTAGATATTTCTAGCACATTCAACCGCAGTTAGTCCCATAGTCTTAATTTTCATCAAAGACAGTGTGATTTATGTCACAAAAACAAAATGTGAGAATTGTGCTTTTCTCGCTGACTGTACCAGTTTTGTATTTAAAATCTGTATGCACATGGAAATAATTTATAAGAGTTAGGGACAGCTTCTTAACAATGTTTTCCTGTTGCTACATTGGTGTAGATAGCTGCCCTTGCTGTCTCATCTCAAATAACGAATGTGTAAATATATTTTTTAAATGAATATAAAAATGTTTTAGTTAGTAATGATTATAAATATTAATACAATGGATTTTTAAAGAGGAAACTCGAAATAAAAACTGATTTTTATTTTCCTATTTTAACATTGTTACCAACATGTCCAGCAGGTAAAATTATCAGAATTTTGTTCACAGAAGCTCTTAAAAATACATTAAATTTTTTTTTGTTCTTTTATAATCATCGTGTGTAATATCACAAATGCAAAAGTGTATTTGTTTGTTTGTTACACTTTCACGCCTTAACTACTTAACCGACCATCATAAAATTTTACATACACATTGTCAAGAGTATAGAAAAGGGTACCATATTTCATCCATAAAAAAATCTATTCCTGAAGCATAGAAAAATAACTTTTGGACGGTCGTCCGGCATAACGACCCGGCCTACTGATGAATGAGGAAGAGGATGATGAAGGGGAGGGTTAGGGTGGAGGAGGAGAGGGAAACAGCCCGTGCGAAATCGGGGCAGAACGCTATAGGATATATGTGTCAAATGGTAATGCGAGTGAGAATGAGAGCGGGAATGAATCAGATACATATTATGATAGAGAAACGGAAACAGGAGTTAGATGAGAATTATAGTGTGAGAGGCAATGAGAACAGTGGTGAGAGCGGAAAACGACTACAATAGCGTAACCTCTGTCCGTGCGAGCGAAGCCGCGTGCAGAAACTAGTGGAGTAATGAAATCGACGGCAACCATAGTACAGTAGTGAATGCAAAGTCTGTTAAGGAAAGAAGGCGAACCAAAATGGCAGGTGTGGTAGTGGGCGCTCGGGGATCCGCGGTTGGTCCTACACATTGTAACGCCCATAAATTTTTCTACTTATAATTATTCATTTTATTTCTCACCGAAAGGAAGAAAAACAAAAAAATACGACAATTAAAAATAATCCATTACCGTAACACTAATAAGGCCATCTACAGGCATTACAATACACGACGTCAAACGACTAGCAACACACCATGAGACTTCCAACATGAGTATACGACCGCGCACGATAGGTGGCCCACTGAACATCGATAAAATACAACGACGCGATTGTAACGCCAGCAATGCGGAGAGTGGAAGACACTACGAGCGCCGACAATTCAGAGATAGACCGCCAAAATCCAAATAGTTATATCGGCCCATGTAGATTTTTAAGGAGGTAACGTAACGGTCAAGGAGGCAGAATTGGGGGGTAGGAGCAAAGACAAAGGATTAATTTCACTGGATGGGTGAGGGAAGAACAAGATAGCAGAAAACGGAGTGAAACTCGAATGGCACTCCAAATATTTAAGTTATAGAATCACGCGTACTAAATCAGGCAGATAGCCCCTGAAAAGGAAAATTATTAAAACAGTAAAAAAAGGAGTTTTAAAAATAAATAAAATTAAAACAGGAAAAAGCTCCATAAAACCCCGTATGTAACGGTTAGGCATGGTAGAAAAAAAGATGACAAATAACTGTACAGATCGCGCGGCGAGAGTTTAGCTTTGACCGTTATTGCGCAGAAATTTGAAAATTGGGTATCAACGGGCAATTAGCGGGGTGCGGGGCGGGTGTGTAGGCACACGCGGTGCTCTGATTGGCGCTCCAGTCGTTCCCTGCCTCTCGCATGCCCCGCGCACTCCTGTTGTACAATCACATTCACAAGTGAATTGCTATTTTCGTTAATTGTTTATTGTTGTCGATTGTTATTATTTGTTGAGTTATAGTAGGCATGGGCTACTATTAAACAATATGTAGCTAGCAAAAATGTTAAATGGAATTTACAAGAATGTACCAAACTTATCAAAGAAAAAGTATCCTTAATGGGTGCCCAGGAATGGGAAAAAATATGTAAAAAGGTAAAAGATATAGAAGAAGAGTACGCCAAGAGTGACCATGTAGTTGATTTACTTACCGAGCAATTTATAATTCGCGTCGATGATAGTTCCGAAGACGATGATTCTGATGATGGTTATGAAGATGATGATGATTTTATTAAAAAACAATTATTTAGAATTTTCATCGCTGTCTCTGTAAACTTTAAAAGGAAATAAACATTTTATATAAGTAAAATAACTATCAATAGTTTTAATAAATGAAGAAGTTTATCTATTTCGTATTATTTTCTAGCATTATTACCACAGTACATGAATTTTGACCCACTCAAATATCCAACCTGGTACATAAAAAAGAAAAAGTATTGTGTGCGTGACAGTACCCATGCGCAGTAATCCCCTCCACCCCGAAGGTCAAAGCCAAACTCTCGCCGCGCGATCTGTACTTACCATAGTATAAATCAAGGTACACCTTCGAAGTACTCATAATCTATCTCTTTCTGTTGACGCAACGTCGGAACAACAACCAGTTTAACAGAAAACCTACTCCAAACAAATTTTTTATCGAGATAGCCCTACCTACGTTAGCCGGTCATCTCTTTTACACTTGGAATACATGTAATATATGTATTTCTTTTTTTCGTAAAACGCAAGCAACGCATTCTCGACAAAAAATTTGCTTAGAGTATGACCAAAAGTATGACTGATTGATACAGATTGACGCAGCTTGACAGTCTAGGACTGGTTTAGGAAAGTACTCTGTGATTTAGTTTCACTCAGCCTTACTTAGGAATTTACATTTTGTTCGTTGCAATTTTTTGGCTATTTTAACGAATCATAATTATAAATTTAATTATTAACATTTCAACATGTTTCGTTCGTATACAGACAGGGAAATAGGGAAGTATAGAAAAAGACCGAAAATTTCTGATGATAACACGAGAACGCCTCGAAACTGTGATATATGTGATGAGATGTATTTCAGTGAAACAGAAGTTGAAGTTCATAAACAGACGCGACACTCTTACCTAGTCTGGAAAAAGAAAATGCCCACATGTTTGGTTAGTACAATTTCACCGATACATTAAAATATTTGCCAAATTAATGGCAATAAAAAGAAGAGCCAAACTTTATTTACCTGAAACCGACGAGCTTATATGAAACAATTGATGAATGTCAATAAAACGGAAAAGGTAAATAAGGAGTGGAAGGACCCTAGCAAGTGAAAATTTGTTATCTTTGCCTACTCGATGGTGCTTTACAATGTCGCTTGACGAAAAGTTAAGAAATATTTAATCGGGCATCTATGGGAGTGGTGTAGGAACCTTACGCAGTAAATTTTTTTTTAAAGCTAATAAAATATAAGACTTCTTGTTGGTTCGTCGCTCCGCTCCCTTTTGTTCCTCGCACTGTCACAACAAAACCCAACCTAACCAATTTTTATTTTTTATTTTTGTACCATCAACCTAAATTGGCCAAATTTCAAATTATTGTTATGGACATTATTTTCATGGGCATTAGTGTGAGCTTAATTATGTAGTATATACAGTTCCAATCAACCTTTATGGCGGATGTGAACATAGGCACAAGTCGCGTCGCAGTAACCAGTTTTAGGTGTAGCGAGACGCAGGATCCGCCATAAAGCTTGATTGGAACTACACCTACAGTAAAATGTAAGGTAGCGTTTTACTATGCTGTCTGATGAAAAGTTAATAAATGTATATTTAGGCTTATAAGGGGTAGTGCTCGGATACTATTTGATAGTATTGAATTCCATTAACGATAGTGTAATTGTTTTCTAATAAATTTGTAATAGACGTTAACCAGAAAATTCTAAAACCAAATGTAACGTCCGGTAATTCTGAACTGTAGTAATTAATGTCATGCGTCCCAGACTATAATATTATGTAAAATTCTCAATTATATAGGTATGAATCACTTACCATAGACTGAATTCAACTATTCATTGTATTAGAGTACCATATTAATAAAAACAAGAATAAATTGACAAACACTATATTGGAAGCAAAGATTGACACAAAGAATAACAATTTGGAACAAATGTTTGTGGTTACATTTTATTTATACTTACAAATGTATTTTTTTTTTTCTTCTATATAACCTTCTTACCTGTTTTTATGTGATAATATCCATAGTATGTTTAACTATTGATAGTTGTTGATAGTTAGTAAGTATCGGAACTGAACTAAAAAAAAATGGAACTTAAAATCTTTGTCAAATTGCCATCAATTGTATCCGAGCACTCATAAGGGAGGGGTATGAAAACCTCTTGCAGTAAATATTTTATAACGTATACGTAAAAAAAAATAAGGGGCTATTTAATGGCTTGTCTCTAATTTTTTCATTAAATATTTGTATCACTGGTGATTCACAGACATGGTTATCGCTGGTCAGTTTTCACATTATCAACCATATATGATTTATTAAACTCAACCAGTTAAGCCAAGTTCACAAGTGTTTTCTATATCAAGTGTTTTATTAATATGAACATAATGTTTAACCAAAACATCTTGATATTTTTGTTTTTTATTAAGATAAATCTCAATTGCTTTTAGTTCAATTTAATATAATTCGTTTTTAATTACAGGTGTGCACAAAAACGTTTCACCTCCATTCAGAATTAATAGCTCACATAAAATTAATGCATCTATACAGTACACCAGACGCGACCAGAGTCGAACAAGAGATATATGTCTGTGATTGGTGCTCGAAGATATTCTTTTTAAAAAGCTTGTTAACTGTTCATATTTACACAAGGCACAGGATATTTAACGTCCATGATAGAAAAAACTGCCCTATATGTGACAAACTAGTTTTACTGTCCTCGATGTGGTATCACATGGAAACACATTGCATTAAAAGTGTTTCCACGTGTAATCTATGTTTGAAAACTGTAGCTGATAGGGAGGCTTTAGCAGAACATATAAAAAGACACAGCGGTCATTATAAATGTCAAATGTGCGACTACATAACAACAAAGTCCGAAAACTTCCACAAACATCTAGCCGACAACCATAGACCTAAAGATGACAACTTTGTCATAAATAACATAGAGTTGAGTACCTGTTTTGTACCTTTTAAAAAGCCGGTTGTGTACAAATACCGTGTACAGTTCGTGACCGCTGGTTTAGATTTATACTCTATGCTACACATATGTGTGTTGTGTAGGGAGATATGTGAAACGAGAGAGCAAATGGCGAAACATGTAGTCTTACATAAAAATCAAACAGTCGAAGTGAAAAAGAACGAAAAAATCTGTGCCTGTGGTGCGGTTTTCACAAATGACATACTTTTGAAACATCATATATTCAAATTGAAAGGTCTACACCGGAAAGTGGATTCACTGGATGAGGTGATTACTATACCGGAAGATACTACGGAAGTCAATGAGATTATCTTGGGTGACGTTGGTGGAGGTGAAACCACGGAGATCAGTGACGAGATCAATGATGATGATTTGGTACACGGAGTTGATGGTAATGAAAATAGTGACGTAGAAGAAAGTGAGGTACTGGAGGAAGATGAACTGGAATATGCGATCGTACAAAATGAGGATGGTTCGGTCACATTGCTGGAGGATCAAAGTTAAAACATTATAGCATTATTGTTTCTTTCAAGTTTAATGGTTGGTCTAGTGATAGAAGATTCCCATCGGTGAATCAAAAGTCGCGGGTTCGATCCCTGTACACTTGTTCTGTGTCCGGGTGTAAAATATCTATACTTGGTATCCATGTATTAGTTTGCAATTTGAAAAAAAACTATAGATTGGCATCACTGAGTACAACACTTCTTACAGACTGCTCTAGACTGTAAGTAGCCCCTAAACAAAAATTTACATTTGGTGTGGGCTGTCTGTGGTTTTGATATCGGAAATTTTTGTGGAGACATCTAGTGCATGTACGGGTAATGAAAATATTAAAGAGTTTCGCTTTATACAGAATCTGCTCATACATTGACCACCTGGCCGAGTGTTTAGAGACCCTAACTGCGGAACCAAAGATAATGGGTTAAATATTCGTGTGCATGTACATGTTTATTCTATTCTGGGTCTGGGTGTAAAATAATGTATATATTATAAAGAATATTTCAGTATGTATATCAGTTATCGAGTTACCCATAACACAAGCACAATACTTGCTTTTGGACCAGATGGCGCTATGTGGAATGTCCCAGATATCATTATACATATGTAAGTTTGTCCAACCCACTTTTGTAATAATATAACATTTTAGAAAATTTTTAGAAATTGTACTTACAACTGTTTCAGTTGATAACTGATGTCAAATAAATTGTTATGGGCATCTGATGCACGTCCATTTCATAGTTCAGTATTAGGTATGTTCATGTTTCCATGTAGTGCGTTAGGGTTGACCAAACAATTTTAAAATTCACAGAAAAAAACTTTCTGAACTTCAATAAAATATTGTTCTGTAAATAATAATGCACTTAATGAGCTGATTCTGTATATCATGGTATGCGCTGCAGTCTCCTAACTAGTTCATTATGATGAAAGAATACCATATACTATGGTATACCTACTACTCTATGTACTTTGGGACTAGATGTGTTAAAGATGGCCCCAGACCGAAATTAAGTGAAAGAGGTAAGTAAGGCCTGCAGCGATTTAAGTGTACTTCTGCAGTCCGCCTAGCTGTCGTGTTTCGAAGTCAACTTATGTGGTTGTAAAGTGACATAAATAAGATAGTATATTGTTACAATACTGGCTTTTTGTGTGACAACTAGTTCTTTCTTCGTTACTTCTATTTTATTCTACTATTTTAATTATAGAGCTATGACAGTTAACGCGTTAATAGGTTAATAATATCTGGGAGCACACAGCGCCATCTAGTCCCAAAGTAAGCGAGTATAATGCTTGCATTATGGGGTACTAGACAACTGATATTCTTAAATATGCTTTTTTTTGAAATGATAAATACATATATAGATACTTTTACACCCAGACACGGAACAGAATAGACATATTCAAGAAACAAATATTTGTCCCGGGTGGGAATCAAACCCGTGACCCTCGGCTGTGCAGTTAGGGTATCTGACCATTTGGCCAACAGGTCATACAATAATGAAAGTCTTGTATGGAAACATGATGGCTAATCTCTACAGAAGTAGATCGTGCGTTCTGGTGTGACCAAACTAGGACTAGTCGGTTAAGATGCCGACAACTATAAATTGAGCTGTTTTCAATTTAAAAAATCACCAAAATTTTCATAATAGAAGGAAATTATAAGGTCGCTTAGTATAAAAATTCCCTTTACATTTATGTATTATAAAATAAAATAATCGTTCCTTTGTTTAATATGCTAATTACATCAAGCACATACCCAATAGAGAGGAATTATTTTAATTTAGTTCGACAACGATTCAGTCATTACGGCGATTGCTGCGCTTCAATTGGCTGACTCAATCAAAAATTACAAGTTGGATGATAAGTTCTGTCGCATCTATTTTGGGACACAAATTATACAAGTTTATATGTTTATTTAGTGGAAAAAATAATTTTAAACTTTTTCTATGTCGGCAAATTTTTTTTATCACCTTATACCTATGATTTAACAATTTAATAATAAGGATTTGTAGTCGCTAAGCAAAAGCGGAGTAAAAGCGTCCGCAACGAGCGTGGGCTGATATTGCCGCGGACCGGCTCTGTTGTGCGCGTCAGTGCATGGAAATCCTTATTACGGTTCGGACGTGTCGCACTGTTTACGGGAATGTGACGAGAATTAAATCGTGATAATGTTCAAATTAAATTAAAAATAATCGAATAGCCGTCTGTAGGCATAAACTAATGTTAAATTATAATATTTACTTACCGCAAATACGATATTCAGCTCTTTTTTGCGTCTTTGACGAGTAGTTTCACAAACTTTTACGACACAAGTCGGCATCGCGCACGTTTACTCGGCGCTAAGTCATTACACCGACTAAAAGCCGGTTGGAAGACTTGTTGCGTTTTGGATGACTTCCTGCGCGGACATTTTAGAACGCGGACAGCACATCCAGTTATATTATTGGTAGGTATATCAATGCCTTATACATATTAATATTATATGTATGATTTTTAAGTGAAAACAATGAAATACGTATTTTTATACAAGCTTAGATGTTTATTAAAGAAATCTATTAAATACCAAATTTACTTAGTGGGGAGGGTAATTTTATAAAAATTATTTCAATATGGGCTCCTTTATTTTTGATACTGACAGGGTTGTCGATTGCAGCATGTAGTACGTTTATAACAATAGGTCCGGTCGCTGCCACTTTCTTCCAACAGGTGGCGCATCGTCGAAGCGACCATAGGCAAATATAAAACTGCGTAGTACTAGACTGGATTCTAGTACATTTAAAAAAAATCACTCAAATAGGTCTTTATGCTGTCCTTGGCTGCAAAAAAACTGGCCTAATGACCGGTTCGCCGAGTGGTTAGAAACCTTAACAACTGAGCCAATGGCCACGGGTTTGAATCCCGCCCTGAATAAATATTTGTGTGCATGAATATGTCTATTTGTTCCATGGCTGGGTGTAAAATATGTATATATTATAAAGAATATTTAAGTATGTATACCAGTTGTCTGGTACCCATAATCAAGCCTTGCTTAGTTCGGAACTAGATGGCGCTGTGTGAGATGTCTCAGGTATTAATTATGTATTATTACTTACTATCTTTAAAAAACTTGTGTACTTTTATTTCCGGGCAGTTTAACGCTAAAAACAGAAATTTAATTTTGGGTTTTGATGAACGTAAATTTCATAATACAGTTGTTGGTTTCCTAATAAATAAATAAATAATTTAATATACGTGATAGACCCGTAGTCTCAGCTCCTTACTTAACACCCTTTGACACCAGCTGGGGTTAGTTGTTCTGTTTGACAGCATCTGGTGGGCTATCAATTTTTGCTTGATACGAAATTTCGTTGGATTCGCGCATTCACTGCTGCGCACTGGCGCCGATCATGGCGGGCGATATTTTAATAATAATATCTGGAACATCCCACACAGCGCTATATAGTCCCAAAGTAAGCAAGTATTAAGCTTGTATTATGGGGTACTAGACAACTGCTGTACATACTTAAATATTAATTTTTTTTTATAATATATACATATAAGATACTTGTACATCCAGACACGGAAATTTTGAAATCAAACCACCGCGCAGCGGGTACCATCGGGTAGCTTTTAATTTTCTTCTTCGCCCGACGGTGAAGGTACGGACAGTCTATTCACTATTAATAAAGCAAATTAGTTTGTTTGCGTATACGTATATTTATTTATGTATACATTATTATTATTTGAAAAAGAAAGGAAATCAAATAAGGCTTAGAACACTAATTTTTTTTTGGCGAGAAAAAAACGCACAAAATGTTACCCATGTAGGTACTTCAATGAGAACGCACACACTTGCGTTTTTTTTTTGACGTAACCGCAAGAATATGCGACAAGCGCATTTGTATGTGCACGGCCACAGTAAGATTTTTTTTGGGCAAGGAAAAAAAACTTAATGTATTCTAGATTTAATGAAGCCTTTTTTGAAGGTATGTGCTCGATGATTCGTGTCGCCGGTCATAATCAAAACGAACAAAATCGATTACTATGAACTTCTTGTTGGCTAAGTAGGCCAACAACATTATGAAACGCTGCACACGCCGCTGCAAAACTCAAACTGGTTTGAACGCGCACGCCGACGCTCCGCAGAACGCAAACATGCACGCTGTCCTCACCGCTCCGCCGACCGGCCACTTAGACCACGTTCACTTACAAACATGCGTTTGTCATGAACGCCACACGCGCCGCACCGCCGGACGCTCGATTTGAGCGGGCACTGAGTCCGTACACTAATACTTGCTTACTTTGGGGCTAGATGTCGCTGTGTGGTGTGTGCCAGGTATTGTTATTTATTTATAATTTTTGGTACAGTCATTACCTAAATAACTTGTTGTATTTGTGCAACTTTAGCATAGAATGAAGTAGGCAAGGTCAATATAAAGATTTTTTTTTAAATGTAAATACGTAAATTTATATTAGTAAAAAGTGTACAGATTTGTATTTAGAAGAAATTTTAACGAATGAATTTTATTTTACTCGTTCATCGTCAGAGGAAATTTTACTTCAAATCTTGTATGCTTTATATATATATATAGGTACATGTTAAGGATATTTTTTTCATGTTAAGCAATAAAATTATGATGTAACTTGAATAAAGAGTGCATAATTACTTTTTATTGTTTTCTTTATAAACCAATTTAGTTTACTTAGGTAGGTACAGTTCAAATCAAACTTTATGGCGGATGTGAACATAGGCACATCGATAAATGATCGATTTTTTGCATGGAATTAGATTTTAAATGATCATAAATCGACTGCGCAAATTTTGATTCGGACAATAATAAAGACCTATAGCAAAGGTATTAACCGACAAACATGCATACATTTCAGGCTTGCAAATGTGGTAGGAGCAACATAAAAACATTCATAACTCATTTTGAATTTTTTTTTAGTTAACACCTTTGTCCACTCACCCCTTTAATTGTTAGCGCACGGTATCTCCGAATGTCGTTCAATTGTGCGTGCTTTAAGCGACGACCGACTAGTTTCATATTTTTCACGATGAATCGTGTTGTGTCAAAACTACCAGTCCATACTAATCTAGTTCTGAGATGTTTAAGTTTGGCATATTATTTAAGTGTTTTTTTTTTAATATTTTTGTATGAAAAATCTACATTATTGTCAGGGTATAAAGTATTCTTTTAGTTTAATAATAATATTAAAGAATAAATAAATACTAATAATAACGTATTCATCACAACAACGTCTAGGCCCCAAACGAAGCATCAGCTTGTGTTTTACGTATAGTTCCAATCAACCTTAATGGCGGATGTGAACATAGGTACAAGTCGCGTCGCAGTAACCAGTTTTAGGTGTAGCGGGACGCAGTGGAGCGAGGGCATATGACTGAACCTGCGCAAGCATGCATAAAGCGTTGTACTCCGATCCGCCATAAAGTTTGATTGGAACTATACCTACCAAGCGAAGGCACCACATACCTACATATAACAACCAAGACCTTTACCAATATTCATCATATAAATACTGACCCGACCTGGGAATCGAACCCGAGACCTCCAGATTCGTAGGCAGGGTCGCTACCCAATAGGCTAAGCGGTCGTCAATCTATACTAATATTATAAAGCTGAAGAGTTTGTTTGTTTGAACGCGCAAATCTCAGAAACTACAGGTTCAAATTGAAAAATTATGGTTGTGTTGGATAGTCCATTTATCGAGGAAGGCTATAGGCTATACTACATCACGCTACGACCAATAGGAGTGGAGCATCAATGAAAAATGTTGCAAAAACGGGAAAAATTATTCCTTTTGAGAGCTTCCGTGGCGCGCGCTGCGTAAACGGTTGATGTTACCCAAAAATCATGTATTACGGAATTGTTCCCCTTTAAAAGTTCTAACCAAAAGTCCGCGACAGCATATGTGTATCTTTTAAGGTTAACTTACTATAACCTTTTTTATGACAATCAAATTTGTTCTAACATTATGTACTATTTGCGAAGATGTTTTTTAAACGTAATATTAATCCTTATCAAATTAAATACGTTAGTTGTCTTAAGCATTTCATGCATATTATAATTGCCCTTTACACCACACAATTTAAATTAATATCTTAGCAGTTTTTATCGAAATATGAAAACTATAGCGGGAGAAAATAAATTCGCTGTCTGCCTCTGTTAGTTAACTTTTTACTCCCAAACCATGCAATAGACTTGATACGGTTTTCAGTATTATCTTATTTTCTTATTATCTTATAATCTATTAATCTATATAATAGAAATACTTATTATAAAGCTGAAGAGTTTGTTTGTTTGTTTGAATGCGCTAATGTCTGAAACTACCAGTCGGATTTGAAAATTTTTTTTTTTTGCCTTTGATAGCCTGAATCTAGCGGAGGGTTATAGGCTATATATATTTGAAAACGAACTGTCTGTCTATTCGAGCAAATAGGTTTCGGCCAAAACAGCTTAACCGATTTTGATGAAACTTTACACATATGGAAAGGATGTAGTCAAAAGTGACATACAGAACTTTTTGTATGTCTGTCTGTACGTCCATCTGTCTAAACCAATTTTAATGAAACATCACAAGAATGAAAAGAATGTCGTCAAAACTAACAAATGTTACTTTTTGTCCGTCTGTTTGTCTGTACGTCTATGTGTCTATTCAATTAAATTTTATCTATTCGAGCTAATTTCCACTACGGCTGTACAGATTTTAATGAAACTTTGCAGACGTCAAAGAAGATTGTCAAGAGTGTCATAAGCAACTTTTTGTGTTTGTTTGTCTGTCTATCTGTCTGTCGTTTGTCCACACTGATCTATCAACTACTACAGCCAAAACTACTAAGTCTAGGAAGCTTAAATTTATAACATAGGTTTATTTTATAACGTGAGTATTAAGTTATGAAAGGGTTTTTTAGAAATTTCAAACTCAAGGATGGGAATGGAGGGACTCAAATAATGACGTGTTTCAGGGTTTTTAGATTTCCACATTTTAAGGGTGGGAAACGGGAGATGAAAAATTGTATCGGTTTTTTTAAAGGGTGGAAGGGGAATGAAGATTGAAAGTTTGAATGGGTGTAACCAAAATTGGTTCCAGCAAAAAGTACGTAAAAACCATCTCGAACGTTAATAGTACGTATAACAGGAATTCGTAGTCTACGCAAGCGAAGCTGCGGGCGGTCGCTAGTAATTAGATAAAAGACGTAATTTTAGGCTGGATGGTATATATATAACTTAAAATTTGGTCAAATTGTGGATTTGTATATTTTGGCACAACACGATCCGATTCATGGAACGAAATTTTTTTTAAATCCATGTTTAGGTGTCAAAAATCAACCAAAAGCGATTTTATTTTTGAGTTAAGAAATGGCATAATGAACTTTTCTTTTTAATTGTATTTACCATATCAGCCCATTATGCCTCACTTCAGGGCCTTAGGTCTATTTTCTGGATGAGGGTATTTGGAGTTTAATCGACCACGCTGCTACGATGCGGGTTGGCGGATTTTATCATGCGATGGCAACCGGGACCAACGGCTTCACGTGTTCTCCGAGGCGTTTGTTATTTCCTTGGTTCATATATAAATGTATAAGCAATATTTATTGTGTTTTAGAATATAATTCATCTCTTCCTAGAAAATAAACGTTTTTCCCTTACTGCTCTGCTCTTAAAAAAAACAAAAACAATGCATATAAATATGTTTAACCCCAATATTTAATCTATTAAAAAAATTTTAAAACAAATCAAAATGGGGTCAATAATTTTTATCTATTTGACGTATAAACAATCTAAAGAAAAAAAATTTAAAAATTGATTGGCAGTTATAAGAACTGCCGACAGAGGTGAAAACTTAGAACTTTTAGTATTAAAATTTGAATTTTAATAATGTTATTAAAACTATCAACATCAATCTGGTTTTCACGGTTTTTACATCCATTGACACTCCGAGCAATCACGCAGGTGTCAGCGACACGAAAGTGAGTAACGCTCTGGCCTTACTCCCCACACTCAGCAGTTAGTAGTGGGGATTTAGGGAACAACCGGCTTCTCGTGTGAAAGCCGATTGTTCCTTATGTCTCGCCCACTTATATTATTTAGCGTGACGCATTTTCGTGTCGTTTTAGGCTCACCCCGTGCCATAAGAAGTTTCACTTCAAAAACTTGTATTCAAAATTGTCTAATTAATCTATACTACTACTTAGTTTCATGTTCCATGGTGGAGGCCGAAGGGCACCATGCGTTGAGTTGTCGTCGCTGCTCGGGGCGATTTCCGCGACACCACGCTCTTAACGACGTAGTCCGCAGGGCTTTGATTTCGGCCAATGTTTCATGCATATTGGAGCCTCCTGGTCTTAGCCGTTCGGATGGCAAAAGACCCGATGGTATGACTTTGGTGCCGTGGGAGAAGGGTAGGTGCCTACTTTGGGATGCCACGTGTGTCAGCACATTTGCCGCCTCTCACCTTGTTTGCAAAGGGATCGGCCGGACCCGCTGCGGAGTCTGCGGCCGCCAAAAAACGACTCAAATACTCTACTCTGGAGAGTAAATTCTTGTTCGTCCCTCTCGCGGTAGAAGCTGCTGGCTGTTGGGGGAGTGAAGCCAAACGTTTCGTCGCGGGCATCGGCCGTCGTCTGAGAGAAAGGGGATTCGACCCCCGTTCCGGTTCCTTCCTGGTGCAAAGAATTACCGTTGCAATTCAGCGCGGCAATTTTGCGTCAGGGGTGGGTTATTGGATTAGTTTTATTTAATCACTTATATTTTGTATTAATCTATACTAATATATATGTTTTTATTATTCAATATTTTATATATCACATTAAAAAAAAAAAACTTAAGGGCGAGTTTTTTTTCTTAAATTGTTTCATTTTTTCGCAACGTGTTCAACATGAAATTATTGTTATGAAGAGGACAGATTTGATTTTTTTTGTTACACATTAACTCAAAAATTACTTATCTGATTCAATAAATTATTTCACCTATAGAAACCTACATTATCACTGAATAACTTGGGTTATATTTTATTTTCAAACTATCTTTCCGCCCGCGGCTCCGCTCGCGTGGACTGCACGGTTCTAGTACTAGGAGTGTTACAATTAAGTGATTTTTTTTGCATGCTTACAGTTTATAAGTTGAAGATTGACATAGGCTAGTTTTTATCCCGGAAAAGGCTTTCCGGTAGGTACAACTGTGTAGTACACGCGAGCGGAGCCGTAGAAGGAAAGTTAGTCTATTATATGAACCAAATCGTTCGAGATATTTTTTAGAAAATATGTCTAATGGTCAAACGTTAATATATATTGCAATCATAGAGTAAACTAATTTGACAGCAGCGTTTGAGGTTTTAATCACGGAAATGTCAGTTCACAGTATCGAAGTGACATTTCACATTATCAGGGGTTGAAACTGGCGCGCGGGAATTTCACGAGGGCGCAGATGCGCGGGGACCTTGCGCACTGAAACTCGGACTAAAACTCACCATCTTACACCAGCTAGCCATAGTATGAGTGGTTAGACGGTAAACGCAGAAGAGGGCTTCTAGTCAATTCGTACTATTATAATTTATAGATTGTTTTGTATTTTAAATAAACGTCAGCGCTCATATACTTCGTACTTTCTGCCTACGAAGCTGGAGGTCCCGGGTTCGAATCCCAGGTCGGGTCAGTATTACTATGATGAATATTGATACTGGTACAGGGTCTTGGTTGTTATGTGTGTGGCCACTTTTATGGCGTGGCAAAAATATTTATATATGTATATATTATAAAGAACATTTAACTATGTATATCAGTTGTCTAGTAAGCCATAACACAAGCATAATACTTGCTTACTTTGGGACTAGATGACGCTGTGTGGGAAGTCCCATGTATTATTATTATTATATTATATAAAAAATATTATATAGGTAAAATTCAAAACTTTTCGCCTTCGCGTAACATCAGATTAGTCGATTTTATTTACAATGTTATATCTAACTTGATGCCTACATACTTATGTGAGAATAGATGTTAACAGGGAAATAAAAATCTATATTATATAAATAGTTTTATTTTTCACAGAAATCAAATACGCATTTTTAGCACTTGTCGAATAAAAACACAAATACTATATTATAGTGTCAGTTATAATAAAAAAAAAATTAACAATACTGGACTGCAGTTGATTTATTTTTATTTAAATTAAATATCAAAACGGCTCCGAAGTATTTTTTCAATTCATTTTATAACCAACGATATGCTTCGCATATCATTTTTGTACTTTCAAATATTTCAGATTATATTTTTTAAATTCATTGGCCGTTTTCTTTAGTTTCATAAAAGGATGCCAAAATTATATGACGTCGTTATGAATCCTAATGCTGAACCACAGACAAGTCAACCTTATAGACCACGCTTTGACAGGGAGTAGCATTCGCCAAGGCTATGTAGTGACACTACATAACTACGTCACTAGTGAGCCGTCAGTTGGAAGCACGTCGGAAGCCATTAAATTGTCAATTTTGAACGAACCAATGAAAACTAACCGACCTCTCCCCGCACCTCGCCACTTTTTGGCGATTTCGTTTTCGTACTGACGTTTATTAAAGCGTGGTCTATAGGTTGACTGGTCTGTGTGCTGAACACACAGAAGTAGCGAAACAAAGTTTGATTTTTACCAGAACCCTTCAATAATTTTTGTCAAAATTTTTGAATTCGATTTTTTTTAATCATTCTAATATAATTTATTATTACGATTTCATAATGGTAAAATAATTTAACAAATTTAAATAGAAAATGTCCTGAATCGAATTTAGGGTGGCGACCCCCTCCTTAGAAATGCTTATTATATTTTTCAATATATTTGCTATTAATACAATCCTTCATCATCATCATCAGCCCATTTTTACCCCACTGCAGGGGCTTAGGCCTCTCCCAGGGTGAGGAGGGGGGCTTGGAGCTTAAGTCCACCACGCTGCTCCACTGCGGGTCGGGAACTGTAACGACCGCCATTTATTGACAGCGTCCGGGACCGACTGCTTAACGTGTCCTCCGAAGCACGGTGTCAGTGATATTGTGTACTTAAGTCAGAAAAACTCATTGGTACACGCCCGGATTCGAACCATGACCCTATGGGGCCTTATAAATTTGAGACAGGTTCGTTGCGCTCTGGGCTATCACGACACTCCTTATGACAATACAATCCTTATGACATCGAAACTTGGATCGTAATGTTTTATTTTACGGACTAGGCCATTTTACTTTACACCAATCACAAACGAGCACTGTTTGTAAAGCATGCGTAAACCACGAAAAGCAGTCACGCTCCCGCAAGTATTAAATTTGAAGTACCTGATTTTAATCGTAAACGTATTGAAAAACGTCGTATGATGCTCGTACTCAGTAAGCTGGCTATTATAGTCATCGGTTTATTAGAAGCGCTCTGCTTCGCTTCGTGCGAATAAACACCTCGACTATAATATGCAGCTTATCGTACTTCATAATGTATTTTATTTATTCACACAAGGGTTCACAAGATAAGACAGATGTTAGACTATAACTTGAAATTCGAATAAATTATCAACTGCCACTGACTCAAAACTTCGGCGCCGTATAAATATTTAAAAATTGTCACAGACTAAATATTTTCTTCTATTACAATATCTAATTGCTACGAAATGACAAAAGAAAAATATATTAAAAATCACCTATCATTTGGGATCATGTCAATGCAATAATGACCCAAACTATTTGCGCCAACATATTAAACTAAATTTCATATAAATTAACATTCACATTCCGTTAGTAAGTCGACCATTAACAACACTGTATCACATCATCAATTTCAATAAAATGAAATAAGCCACCGATTTGGAACCTATATTAAAAAAACAGATATCCATAGACAACCAAAAATCCAACAGTTTTTATTCGAAAACCACCAAATACAAAATTATATTTAAAAAAAACAAACAGCTCGAAAGTAGACAGTATCTGATGACTTGTGAATGGTTTATTGTCGAGGCTTAAGCCCCTGCTTAATTTTTTTAGTTAATAAAGGGCTGATGATGGAACGACATTTTATTTATTAAATTGTTTTTTTTTTTTTCATTAGTCAATACTCCTTTGCCTGTATCTATATGTCAATAAAAGTATAGCGGGTATTGCACATGTTTGTTCTTCGGGAGTGTGCCTGTGAAGACGGGGAACAGTTCAGGGTTTTCTATAACCGCCTTTCTATTAAACCAGCCGACCGCTGCATTCAACAATGCATTATTACACACATGATTATTACATTCATAACTTGGTCATAAGGGATGATCCATTAATTACATCACACCTCAAGGGGGGGAGGGGGTCCACAAAATGTGACATATCGTGACAGGGGGGAGGGAGGAGTTCCATGTTTGTGACCTCACAATCCTTACATACAATTTTTTTACAAAGTCTAAGTTTTAAAAAAAATAATTTGTTAAAAAAAATGTTTGTTAACAATTGAAATTATTTTTTACATACTTGGATTTGTTTGAATACTTTCGTTCCCCATAAATTTCATACTATTTTTCTGGCCGAGTTTAACGATTTATTGTTTTCGAAATATCGAATGTATTACAAGGCAATAAGGCTCATTTCCGATGTTGTAATTTTTACCTTCCTAAACTAAAAATCTAAATGTGACGTCACACTAAGTGGGGAGGGTGTAGTTAATTGTGACAAAGTGTGACAAGGGGGGACGGAGGGGTCAAAAAATCATGAAATTGGTGTGACGTAATTAATGGATGATCCCTAAGCTGTTACTAGCAGAAACTGTCACTGTGACAATTCAATACTTCAGTGGTGCCTAACAGGCGCTCTTAGAAATTTAACAAACTTTTCGACCATTCTTTTCACACTTCAATGATATAACTTACTCGTTTATAAAATTTCACATTTTATTTGTTATACTAAGGTTATAATTCGTAAATAATAATATTTAATGCTTAGAATTTATGAGAATTTTTTTCACCAAAAAATTACATTTTATAAATAAACTCAATTAGTTTTTTTTTTTTTTAAGCTTTCATGTAGCATACATTTTATTCAAGCAATCTTCTTATGGAGATATTTTAAAATAACAATACTAAGGGCCGGTATTTCAGTTCTCACTTAAACGTTAAGTGAAGGTTAATTTTCAAAATCCAATACAATTAAGTTTCACTTAACGTTATTTCTAGGATAAATGAGAACTGAAATACCGGCCCTAACACACACGTTAACTTAAAGAGAAATTAATTCATATTAATGTACTAACTGAGAAATACAAAAAAAAATGTATTTACAATACAAAAATCCTAACATACAAAATTAAAAGAAAACATTAATGTCAACAAAATAATAAATCAATCCAATATACACTCGTCAATAGTATTGTCAATCCGGATTGAACATAGGATAAAATTGTAATGATACATTTTGAGAATAATTGACAATATTACTGACGTCGAAGGCATCAATATTATTGTCAATATTTCTTGATTATGTACCCACAACAGACTAACGTTTGTCCTGAATATGTAAAAATGGATTTTAAATTATATACCCTTAAGGTGTTTTATTAAATAATATTAATTTTTTTTTCTACGGGTTGTCGTTTTCGTGTGAAAATTAATCTCTCAAGTCGATTTTCCTAATACTATATAATGATAAATCTTTCTTTTCTATTGAGGTATATTTACATTAAAAATATATATATATAATTGTACAGTTATCACATCGACGGGTCCTACGATATTGGCAATACTTTTTTAAATTTTTAACACAATTTTTGTCCAATAAAAATATTCTCAAAATGCGTACAAAACTAAGGTGAAATGACTAAAATTCCAAACAATACAATTTTCCATTTTGGGCCTAATTTATAGGATGCGTCGATGTATCAACCATAACATTTCATTCTTAATTAAAAAGGCGGACGTGCGACTTTATACAACAATGGGTGCTGTCGTGCTCGAATCCACCACCAGGTGGCGCTAAGCTTCTTCTTTGCGCCTAAAAGAACATGTCAGGCACGAGGTTCTATCCAAAAATTACGTCACACAAAATGGTTTTTTGACCCCCCCCCCCCTCTTCGTGTCACAGCTTAATTTCACATCTAGAAATTATTAAATTAAAACAGCAGTTCCGAAATTCGTTTCATTACCATTTAAATATTTTTTTTAAATAAAATCAAACATTTGAAACAAATGAACAAAGCAAAAAAACTCCATCCATGGACTTTGAATGTCCTTAAATTTAGATAAATTTTAAAAAAAATTAGATAAATACTTTAAAGTTTTTGGTTAATAGTTCAAATTACGCATTTTAATATGTTAGATTTTGAAATGTGACGTTACGAAACTTTGAACCCCTCCTACCCTTTGCCACACTCCGTCGATCCCCTTACCGGCGCAATTTATGGATTCCCCCTTCCCGTAGACAACGATAGGTTGTGATAGCTGACCTCAACGCGGATAGCGTCGTCAGGTAGACCTCGAGACGGTAGCCCCCGACACGGTGAAGAAATTCAATTACTTGATAATTATTGGACTATTAAATCTATAACATAAATTTTTATCGCCTTCAAGAATATACCACTGGATTTACATGTCGAACGACATCGATTAGGTCTCGAAAGCGAAGATTTGCAGCTGCGGATTTCGTTTTCATCCCGCTACTACGTATTTTACTGCGATCGCGACGAATTGGGTTCCGACAGTGGCGACCCTACTGCTGTCATGTCAAGCGACTAACTGCCAATGACGACCGCTTAGCCTAGTGGGCAGCGACCCTGCCTGCGAAGCTGGAGGTCCCGGGTTCGAATCCCAGGGCGGGTCAGTATTTATATGATGAATATTAATACTGGCACCGGGTCTTGGTTGTTATATGTATGTGGTGTCTTCGCTTGGTACCCAAAATAGAAGCAAATGCTTAGTTTGGGATCTAGACGTTGTTGTGATTGTGTGTGTTATTATTATTATTATATTAATGATTTCACTAGTGTTTTTTGTTGAATTTTTTTTTAGTCACTATTAAATCCTTCAAATTCACAGTTTCTAGCATGAAAATCCTAATTACCAAAACGGTTTTGAATTTAAAACACTCTGCCACTTCCTGTTCCTATTTGAGAACGTTTAATTGTTGTGTTAATTTGTATAGATCAGTAAGTAATTTGTCTTCCCTTTGTCGCTGCACGTCCACGCCTCCTTAGTGGTTCTGCTGAAAACCAGCGTTGTGTCCAACTTGGTCGCAACTAATGCTGAGCAGTGTCACATTCGATCGCACACTCCTCTACTTTTAAATCCATGTTGTAGATAGACAGGTATTGTTGTATGTGTGTGTTGTGTGAATTGAATAAAGCATTTTCTATTCTATTTTAGATTGTGTAACGCCGATGGAAAAAGTACACTTCATAACTACATTTTTGTTGGTATTTTTTGTTTTTAATGTGGAATGAACCAGGACTGGTACAGCAACTTCTTTGGTGTGACCATTTTTTGCATTCGCCGGTACAAGATCCTAGGAATTCACACTTTAACACCGGCTGGATATCGCCTGACTGCGCCGTGCGTTGATTGCTCCTCACATTATACCTTCGCAAGCTCTTTGCTCGCTCATTGGCTGTTGCGTCACCGCATTATGTGTCGATGGGTTGTCGCATCAGTTTGCCGCGCTGTCATTGGTCGGTACGGTGCGGGTAGGGGAACGTTTGCGCAACTCTACCCACGCCCCTTGTGCCAAGCCCAGCGCGGAACAGCACAGTCCTGCCGGCGCGGACGTATTCCGGTTGACGAACAAACCTGAAAAAGTAACAATTTTTAAAAATTTTCATGTAATTTTTGAAGTCAAACTTCTTTAGGCGCGACTAGGGAGTAACTCAGATTTTTTTCCTGACGGAAGTAACGCTTATTCTGACGGAAGTGACGCTTACTATAGTCTGTGTAGTTTTCGCTATTTAAAAATAGATGGCGTGCGACGGTAGATATGTCTATCCGTCGATAGGTTATTGAGACGACAAAACTATACAATGGATAGAATTTCTTACCCTAGAATGGTTATACCGTCGATAGATAGGTAATTGGGTTTGGCTGTTAGAGATTTTTAAAACTTTTAAAAATCCACATACCTACCGTCGCACGCCATCTATCGACGGGAGGCCCCGGGAGGGTCGATAGCTTACCAGAGTTAGATTTTTGAATGAAAATGACATTTCGAGCGTCCCAATATACTTCTGACAGCTGTTGAAGGATAGAATTTATTACTGAGGATAAACATGCGGCCTATCTGTCAAATGTGATGGTTTACCTATCGATCGTCTGCTATCATCAAATAAAAATTCGCTAAATTACTTTTATCGTAATATTTTGAAACCAATATCTATTTAATTTAGTTGTAATTTAGTCTGAAATTATCTACGTCCAGTGAAAGCGATTCTGACTTCGAACTTTTACACGAATCGTCAGACTGGGATAGTAGCGAAGAATCATCTCATATTTGTTATTATAAAACGTACAAAAAAAACTTCAAAGTTTTACTTCAATCGCGCGTAAAGGTTACACGCACACTTTTTTTTTTTGTTTGGTTATCTATTACCTTACACTATTAAGTGAGCTATTTTTATATACACATATATACATTTATTTATTAATTTATAGTATACCTATCTTGAAAACGGGTCTAACGATTTAGATGAAATTTTGTACATAGATGAGGTTTAGCTTTTTAAGTTTATCTATATAGTAGTTGTATACCTTAAAAATGTATTTATGGAAAAACTTCTTGTATTCCAATGCAAACTTTATGCCGGATCGGAATACAACGCTTTATGCATGCTTGCGCAGGTTCAGTCATATGCCCCTCGCAACACTGCGTCCCGCTACATCTAAAACTGGTTACTGCGACGCGACTTGTGCCTATGTTAACATCCACCATAAATATTGATTGGAACTGTACCTAATCTCTTCAACGCAACATCGCCATTGTGATACTTGTACCGTTGCCGAGGGACATGATCAATTTACCTCAAAATTTTGTGAAATGACACTATAAGATACGAACCAGTTCATATGTAGGTAAGATCAAATACTATTCATATTTAATCAGTGAAATATTTGTATCTAAATGTTATGGAATCCGTGCTTCGGAGGGCACGTTAAGCAGTCGGTCCCGGACGCTGTCAATAGTTGGCAGTCGTTACACTCCCCAACCCGCAGTGGAGCAGCGTGGTGGATTTAAGCTCCAAACCCCCCTCCTCATCCTGGGGGAGGCCTAATCCGCTACAGTGGGGTAAAAATGGGCTGATGAAGTGAAGAAGTGAAATGTTATGAAAAAAAAACCGAATTAAAAAACTAAAAATTTTTTTCAAGAAGTGTCACATTATGAATCAGATTTCGCTTGTTAATGTACATAATATACATCACAGTGACAGAGATTTCGCATTTCGCAACTAGAATGTTTATAGAAACAAAATTTTGGCTCTATACAAACCAAGTTATAACTAACTGAAATGAAACTATAATTAAAAACAAACTAAGATGAAAATGTGTATTAACGCCGTCATAACCATTCAAGAGCGTTGGCATTAACATTCACGCGTACAGCCCGTTCTTAAGAAACTACTTTGCCTGTACTAGAATATTATGTTCGTAAATCATATTTCACCGACCTGAACAGTACGGGCGCGCTTTCACCTGCTCTCAACACGCTGTTCCACGACATTATGCCCTGTAATAAAAATATACATCGAAAAATAAGAAAATTATACTTATAAAGAGTATAGAGTTTATTCTAATTAGCATCCCTTTTTCCACAGACCAGTGAACCTATAGACCACGCTTTAATAAACGTCAGTACGAAAACGAAATCGCCAAAAAGTGGCGGGTTGCGGGGAGAGGTCGGCTAGTTTTCATTGGCTCGTTCAAAATTGACAATTTAATGGCTTCCGACGTGCTTCCAACTGACGGCTCACTAGCGACGTAGTTATGTAGTGTCACTACATAGCCTTGGCGAATGCTACTCCCTGTCAAAGCGTGGTCTATAAGGTTGACTTATCTGTGGTATAAGCATATGAATGCTGTAAATTATTGTTACATTTTAAAATTTTTTTATGACTTGGCAATTGTGTGCACACCTTCAGCTCACATCGATTCCATTCAACAATACCCTGAAACCACCGACTTTCATTGAGATTATTTGTGGTCAAAAACCACCTATTGACCCTTAACATAATATTACCTCAATGACAGCCGTCTGCCTGATGTTTCCTATGTGCACAGTCGCTTGGAATCCAGGACATATTGCAGTGGAGTGCCTCAGCACACGTACCGTCGCCTGAACAAAAAATTCAAACATTTTTTAATGACAAATTGGTGGTTAGAGACCCTAACTGCAGAACACGTAGTGGGTTCGATTCCCGCCCTAGACAAATATTCGTATGCACGAACATGTCTATTTGTTCCGTGTCTGGGTTTAAAAGTATCTATATATGTATATATTATAAAGAATATTTAAGTATGTATATCAGTTATCTAATACCCCACAACACAAGTATAATTATTGCTTACTTTAGGACTAGGTCCCACATATGTGGACAAACATTTGGCCTTAAAATCAGCAAATGTTTTCTGTGAAATAACGCGTTAATAATTGACAAATGTTTGTCGAAATAGTACCTCGTACACTACTTGGCAAATGTTTGTTTTCCGTACGGCCACTTTGAAGTGCGCAAGAAAACCGACACGCTAGCAAATGGATACGGATAGCAAATGTTTGCCACACAAGGCGTTACCGATACGAATGGCCTCCCACACATCGTGAATGATGAATATTTGGCATGTTTGCCACATGTGTGGGACCGACTTTATAGATGCTTTTAACACCCAGACACGAAAGAAATAGACATGTTCATGCACACAAATATTTGTCTCGCGCAGGATCCGAACCTGTGACCATTGGCTTCGCAGTTACGAGTCTCTAACCACTCGACCAATCGGTCAGTCTAACGGAAACCTGATATTAAAAATAATAACGTATACATCACAACAACGTCTAGGCCCCAAACTAATAGATTACAAGCCCTTGGAAAAATTTACCTGTGAAATGAACCAACGTGAATAACGCTTATAAGGCTCTTGCTATATCAGAAAATAACTGAGCACGAATTAAAAATTTGCGCTGACTTCCGGCACCACCACTTTAGTACGGCATTAGCTTTTTCGACATTTATTTTTAATCATCTATACACTATAACAAAGCCATACATTAATAATTAGTTGTAATTCCTCATTTGTACCTGAGAAATTCCATTCACTCACGTACTCACCTGTACCGCTCAGAAATGACGGCATAGTGCTCAGAGTTATTTTCTGATATAGTAACAGCTTTCTAAGCGTTATTCACGTTGGTTCATTTCACAGGTAAATTTTTTCCAAGGGCTTGTAGTCTATAAGCATTAGCTTGTGTTTTGGGTACCAAGCGAAGACACCACATACATATATCAACCAAGACCCGGTACCAGTACAAATATTCATCATATTAATACTGACCCGACCTGGGATTCGAAACCGGGATCTCCAGCTTCGTAGGCAGGGTCGCTACCCACTAAGCTAAGCGGTTGTAGGTGATGATGAATAATTACGCCAAAAATATACACAACTTACTTGAAAGAACATAGATCCTCTGGGGTAACTCGGGTCTTCGATCAAAGCATCAACTTGACAGTTGCAATTCTCTTTCTCACTCTCGCTAGAACCCTCTCCTAACGCGTCCGAACTAGAACCGAGTTTAACCGAATCAGAAACTAGTTTTTTCTCCTTTATGTCGTTCTCCGAATCAGATTTGTACATATTCTGTTTTTGGCTAGACTTATCTTTCGCTAAACTGTTCTCGACATTCGCTAAATCCTGTAAGATATTCTTATCTTTCGTTCTCCTCTGATTTTTTCTTTTCTTACTGCTGTCGTAACCCATTTTCGATAATATCAAATCATCTATATTGTTTGTAGTCGAAGGTTTCTTTATAACGTGTTGGCATCTTGTTTCGTTTATTTTCTTCTTTTCGTGGTACCCATCTGGTACCGCTATTAGCACCATGCCTTGTCTGATGTTAGGCGGAAAACTCGATAAACCTAAACTAGCCGATTGCCCGGCTTTCACCGTTCCACAGGGAACCCTGTTTCTGTAGATGCTTTTCACGCTTATCTCTCCAAACTCTCCCGTCTCCAAAGGCCCTGTGGATTTGTAGAAAATAAACATTACAACCATTATATAAGGACTATGTTAACAAGGGTGCTAATATGTTACCAAATTGCAATCTCGCGTGAGATTGGCGCTTGGCTCCGATTGCTGTTGGGTGATCTTCTGTGCAAAGAATATTTTGTTCAGAGGATCAGTAATATAAAGTAAATTAATTTGACAGCAGCATTTGGTTTTATGACATAAATAATAACATATACATCACAACAACGTCTAGGCCCCAAACTAAGCATTAGCTTGTGTTTTGGGTACAAAGCGAAGACACCACATACATATAACAACCAAGACGCGGTACCAGTATCGATGTTCATCATATATATACTGACCCGACCTGGGATTCGAACCCGGAACCTCCAGCTTCTCAGGCAGGATCGCTACCCACTAGGCTAAGCGGTCGTCAATATGTCAATTTACAGTACCGAAAATGTCAATACAATTTTGCGGGGGTGAAGACCGGCGCGCGGGGACCTCGCGGATTGAAATTCACCATCTTGCACCAGCTAGCTAGAGTATGAGTGGTTAGACGGTAAATTCAAAAGAGGGCTTCTAGTCAATTCGTATTTTTATGGATGCAAGCGTTCTCGGCACTCTGTGCTTGTCACAATTTTTTTTGTAAGTAGAAGAATTATTCGTATAATTACTAAGGTTAATTAATAACAATGAATCATTTGTATATTTAAAATATAAACATATTGACTTACTTTCTACGTACTAACAGATGGCGCTTTACAAAAAAAATATTATAAGGTCAATCAGGGTAAATGGAAACAGGGGTAATTGGAAACGGTACTGATATCACCTATGGTACGGTGATTTGATCGCGTGTTCCGAATATATTTTAATGCAAAAATCACCATAGCATAGGAAATATAGTACAGTTTTCAATTACCCCTGTTTCCATTTACCCTGATTAAACCTAGCAAGAGTTTGGCTCATATTTGTACTAATTTTTAATTTCAATTTTTATTTATTTTTTTTTTGTTCTATACGAAGGCCAAAGTACTAAAATTATTCAATGACCATATATCCTTATGATTGTTTTAAACAAAAATTTCGTTAAATCATACATACATACATACATACATGTACTCACGCCTGCTTCCCATTGGGGTAGGCAGAGACTACAGATTTCCACTAATGCAATCCTGGCATACTTCTTTCGCTTCATCAACACTCATCACTCTTCTCATACACGCTCTCCGGACACTCCGAATACTCCGGGTACTCTGAACTTGACCCTTTTCTAGTAGGTCCCTGATCTGGTTCCAGTAAGTTCGTCTAGGGCGACCCATTCCGACCCTACCGTTCACCTCCGCACAGTAAATTTCTTTCGTAAGTCTTCTTTCATCCATTCTCTCCAAATGACCAAACCATCGCAGCATTCCTTTTTCAATTTTTGTCACTACATCTTCTTCCATATCACACCGTTCTCGTTAAATCACACATGAAATATATCGTATATCCAGAATCTGTATTTTCTATTCCGATACGAATTTTACATGTGAGTCAAACAAAATCCTATTTCACAGCAATTATTTCAAAAGCTCAACCGGTGTGCGTTCGGTCATGTAGTATATTTTTAGCTGACATTTTTTTGACATAACGCTGTATTCTATGAACATCTATTTCAGTGACTTATCCAGAGACGTATTTTTCATTATATGACAATTATTAAGGTCAATATGAAATATATTTTCAAGTGTGACGCGTCACACACACACGAACAAACCCTCATACGCACAAACGTATATATTACAGATATACACACACATTTTTCTGTATGAGTCTATAAGTTAAATATATGTTTTTTTTTTCTTTTCCCTTTCTATCTTTTGTTAATGTATCCCAATTTTTTTTCACTTTACACTAAATAGGATGAAAGAGACTGGACCCGACAACACAGGAACGCCTCGAGTGGGGACCTGTACCAACTCTGATAAATTGCAACGTGTTCTTGTACAATAAAACGTTCGTTTTAAATAATTTGAAAAATAATTCAAGACTATAAAGTGAAATAAATCTGATTTTAATAATCAATAAATTCAGTAAAAAATATCTTTTCTTTCCTAATTTTTGTCTTTACTTTATTTAAACATCTTAAAAATCGTTTACAACAAATTACATATCGCCCTAAGATCGCATATAGAGTTAGTCGCTCACCAATAAGCAGACTGTCTCCCTCGTACAGATGTCCTCTAGCGAGGAGTCCACCCACAACTGGCCCCGTCGACTCCCCCACGTGGAATATCTCGTCTATTTGAAACTCACACGGCTCCTACAAACAAATATAACAATAATACCTGGGACATCCCACACAGCACCACCTAGTCCCAAACTAAGCAAAGCTTGTATTATAGGTACTAAACAACTGATATACATACTCAAATATTCTTTATAATATATACGGATATACTTTTACACCCAGACACGGAACAAATAGACATTTTCATGCACACAAAATTTGCCCGGGCGGGAATCGAACCAGTTACCCTTGGCTGCACTCGGCCAATCAGTCAGTCAAATCAGTATATTAATGGGTTTATATTTTATAAGTAACTGTATAGTAGAATCATTATACCCTGTATTGTTGGGGTCGGATGGTGTTTGTAAAATGTTAATAAGTGCTTACGTCATAAATATTGTCGGTCACATGGATATTATTTGATGAATGATCGATTGCTCGAGTGGTTAGAAACCCTGAATTCGGAGCCTAAGGTCGCGGGTTCGATTTCCATTTGGAACAAACATTTGTGTGCACAAACATGTTTAGTTGTTCCGTGTCTGGGTCTAAAACATCTATATTTTATAATTAATATTAAAGTATGTATATCAGTTCCCTGGGACCCACAATACAAGCTTTGGTTAGTTTTCGATTAGATGGCGCTGTGTGTGGGTCTGAACAAATATCAGGTGACATTTCGCGATGTACGTGACATAGAATCTATTCGTTTTTTATACTCAAATGACTACTAGCTTTCCGCCCGCGGCTTCGCTCGCGTGGACTACACAGTCGTACCGGGACCCTTTTTTCCGGGATAAAAGTAGCCTATGGCACTCTTTAACTTATACACTATATCTATGCCAAAAAATATAGCGGTCCCGATACAACTATCCAGTCCACGCGAGCGGAGCTGCGAGCGGAGAGCTAGTATATTTATAAATGATAGTCTATGTGTTATTCTGATGTATAAGCTATATTATTGTAAAGTTTCATTAGAATTCATTTAGTAGTTTTTGCGTGAAAGAGTAACAAACATCCACACATACAAACTTTCGCTTTTATAATATTAAAGTAAGGACGTATGGGTATGAACTCAATTTCGTTGATTAAGCAAAGTAGAGACGCTAACCAAGGACTATTGTTATTGTATAAAACCACAAATTTTTAACACCCAAATAGAAGCTATTTTTGGCCCGAAAACAACACACGACCAACACTCATAACTATCGTATAATCAGGCTCACCTCTTCAAGCAATGACCTGGTGTGCATCGATGGAGGCTCCAGGGCCAATAGATACGCGTGGAGTGTGTTCAAACCACCTCCCCGTACGCAGCTCACCGGGAACACCGGTACATACTCCATATCACTGTAACAGAAATTCTATATATAAATCATCATCATCAGCCCATTTTTACCCCACTGCAGGGGCTTGGATCTCTCCCAGGGTGAGGAGGGGGGCTTGGAGCTTAAGTCCACCACGCTGCTCCACTGCGGGTTGGGAACTGTAACTACCGTCATCTGTTGACAGCGTCCGGGACCGAGTGCTTAACGTGCCCTCCGAAGCCCTAACCTAACCTGCTCTATATATAAATACGTAGGAAAAACTTTAAATCCTTTTTGAAGCATACTACGCGCACGGAGGAGTGTGAGATTTGGCATAAGTAAAGTTTATATGGAAAAGGAGTGGCAAAAGCTAAGATCTATATACACCTAATGTGTATTACAAATACTGTCAACCATAGAAGTATAATAGTCTGTCGTTTGATGCAGTTTGAATTGACTTACTCTCACCTATTTACTATCGGTGGTTTTAAAAAAGTTTAACTCTAAATATTCAATTTCGGGACAACCATCAATGTACTAAACTTAAGTGCATTAACTATCACTGACTCCGTGCCTCAGAGAGCACGTTAAGCAGTCGATCCCGGTCGCTGGCAATACATGGCGGGCGTTACAATCCGCCAACCCGCATTGGAGCAGCGTGGTGGATTTAAGCTCCAAGCCCCCTCATCTTGAGGGTAAGCCTAAGTCCCTGCAGTGGGGTATAAGAAAGGGTTGATGGAATGGAATGGATTCAACTTCGCTGAAAGCCACTGACATTCAAATAATATTGGTTTCGAAAATAAGAACAAAGGTCAGTATTGACGCACACAAATAAAGATACGCGAAAGTATCTTTAATTTAGATTTTGTGATTTTCTATGCAACGGAGCTTGATAAACCCTGAAAAAAAAATGTGAAATTCCGATGGAGTAGTTAAACCATCCAATGTACGCAATGTATATACTTCAGTATAGATGGCGCTATCAAACTATTTTATGATCCTTTACAACAACCAGCGCTATCACTAGAGTTATTTTGAATAAACATAATCTTAAATCTTAATGAATAATAATAATAATAACACATACAATCACAACAACGTCTAGATCCCAAACTAAGCATTAGCTTGTGTTTTGTGTACCAAGCGAAGACACATACATAAAACAACCAAGACCCGGTACCAGTATCAATATTCATCATATAAATACTGACCCAACCTGGGATTCGCACCCGGAACCTCCAGCTTCGCAGGCAGGGTCGCTGCCCACTAGGCTACGCGGTCGTCACCGGGTAAACCGTCATAAGAATGAACCGGGTCTTGGTTGTAATATGGTGTGTTGGTATGTATGTGGTGCCTTTGCTTGGTACCCAAAACACAAGCTAAGGCTTAGTTTGGGGCCTAGACGTTGTTGTTATGTGTACGTTATTATTAATATTAACTTAAAATTTTACCGATTACATAAATTTGCACATACTGATGAATTTGAGTGCGCCATTTCCGAATGGTGCACTCGAAGTCAGTAATTGTGTATTAAATACTAAGCTAACCTTTCATGTTTCTTCACCTCCAGATCATCGGCCAGAGAATTCAACATTATCGTGGACGGTGACACACAAGTGCGGGCCGAGTGCTCATCTGTTATCAACAGGGGGCGCTGTGATACAAAAAAAAAATATCGATATAAACACATCCAAAAATGAAAACACAACAGACTGCAAGAAACGTGTAGTTAAATTTCCAAAAAAATCAGTATTTATAACACTGCTTCTTCGTATCCACATAATTGTAAACATTACAATATGGTAGATGACTATGACGAAAGTCGTGATAGCCCAAAGCGCAACGAACCTGTCTCAAATTCATAGGGCCATGGTTCAAATCCGGGCGTGTACCAATGAACTTTTCGGACTTAAGTACGAGTACATAACTATCACTGGCTCCGTGCCTCGTAGGGAACGTTAAGCAGTCGGTCCCGGACGCTGTCAATAGATGGCGGTCGTTACATTCCCCAACCCGCAGTGGAGCAGCGTGGTGGACTTAAGCTCCAAGCGACCCTCCTCACCCTGAGGGAAGCCTAAGCCCCTGCAGTGGGGTAAAAATGGGCTGACGAAGTGAAGAAGTGAAATTGACTAATATTGAAAATATTATATTTAACAAGAAAATTTAAAAATACACTTTATACGATAACTAAATTTATAAACAAAATCATATTCGGTTGAAGAGTATGAAAGTTATAAGCTGCCAACATTTTATCACTGTCTCTTTCATGCAAAACGAAATTTAACATTATTCTAAATGGCCTACCGCCACACATAGGTACGCCATTCTGTATTGCTCTCTCTGTCTAACAGGAGATTTTAAACATTCATAACTTTGTTGTCAATGATTTATTTTTAAAATTCTTTCACTGTTATCATATATTTGACGACCGCTTAGCCTAGTGGGTAGCGATCCTGCCTACGAAGCTGGAGGTCCTGGATTCGAATCCCAGGTCGGGTCAGTATTTATATGATGAATATTGATACTGGTACGGGTCTTGGTTGTTATATGTATGTGGTGTCTTGACTTGGTACCCAAAACACAAACTAATGCTTAGTTTGGGACCTAGACGTTGTTGTCATGTATACGTTATTATTATTACTATTACTATTATTATTTAGAAAACTCATTCATATAAAATAATTTTTTTTAAATTAGTCAACTACCGTATTATAGAAACATAATATTTAAATTTTCACTTGTGTCCGCTGCAGTCACATGATTTCTTGGAATAATTTTTTAACGAATGTTTATAAAATAATTACCAATTTATACCTTCCCCTTAAAATTAAAAAAAAATTAATATTATAAGTTATTGGTTCCAAAATTTTTTGAAATAAAGTATTCATGTGACATCAACTGGACAGATGCTTACTAAATAGCGTTAGCTTAGACTAAATAAAGTCAATTTTCATTGATTTATGAGGATTGTAATTTCATTTACGTAGTTACTTTACCTCAATATTTTTAATTTAGTTTTAGCTTTGGTTTTCTTACTGTAGAAAGCAGCTCAATAAGCTCACCCGCCCAGATGACGTCACAGGGCAAATTTCAACGTCAGATGAATTTCCATATTCTAGAATGAGGTTATTCTAGAACCTTCTTCCTTTTAATTTTAGTGACCATCAGCGCAACTTTGAAATTTCGGTCCGAGCCCATTCAACTCATAATACCTATAGATACCGCCTTTTTACAACAAAAATTTGCGAAAAAATATCCATCAGCCTTTTTGTACCCCCACCGCAGGGGCTTAGGCCTCCACTCAAGATGAGGGGCTTGGAGCTTTAATCCACCACGCTGCTCCAATGCGGGTTGGCGAATTGTAACGACCGCCGTCTATTGACAACAACCGGGATCGACTGCTTAACGTGTTCTCCGCGGCACGGTGTCAGTGATACTCGTAGTTAATGTACTTAAGTCAGAAGAAACTCATTGGTACCCGCTCGGATTCGAACCACGGCCACATGGCCTTATAGAAATATTGAAACTTATGAAAAAATATCCACCGCAGACCAAATATACGCCAGTCGATATTTTGAAATGGTCAGTGTAAAATCGATTAGCGTGAGCAAGACGTGAAGTTCGCGCTGGAAAAGAAAACTAAAATTCTGAAATTTCTTTTTGCTAGGTCGGTTGTTTCGTAATTCGTTGTAATTTTCATACATTTTCCTTTTACTTGTGCTATGAGATTTTATGCACAATTTCATGATTTTAGGCCAACGGAAAGACAGACAGGTGGACAAAAAAATAATCTTAAAAGGATTCGAATTTACACTTTTTAAGGACAGGACGCTAAAAAACTAAAAATTGTTAGTCTCACCTTAGCACATCCCGCAGCATCCAATATCTCCTTGATGCTGTCCATGAGGGTGTCCAAGGCGCCAGGAGCCAGGTCGATCTTGGTTACCACTATTGAAAAAGGCAGATCTAGTGCCAAAAGGAGCCCAATGTGTTCTTCACTCATACGATTTATACCTGCAGTTGCTGATACCTGAAGCATGGACATTTTAAAATTACAAATTATTTTCTAAAAAGTACCTACTTATAATAAAATAATACCAAAAACGATTTCGGTGGGCCACGATTTCTGTCACTGCTTCATGTACTGTTAAAATTTTATGAGACACCCAGTATCATTACATCATAAACAATGTAAACCAGTTTCGGTACAATAATGTCCAAGCAGCGCGAGTCGATGACCGCGACTAGTCGCGGTCACGAACGAACTTCGTGCTGATGACGATTGAAGTATCTTTATCTAACGCTCAATCGGCTGAAATGGACACGCTGTCCGTGCTTGATAACGTTGTTTGAATTACATATTATTTACTAGTATCGTGCTGATTCTGACGTAATAAATTCGTATACGAGTTTTGGTTTCGATTGAATTACATATAAATTTCGGTTTAAAGAGTCATTCGTAACCAACCGGCTTGAGTTTGGTGACTTGTTCCAGTTTCAAAAAGATGGTTTACAGGATGAACATTGTTGTCTGGAGGCATGTAGCTGATCTGTATTAGATGGGTCTGCTGCATAATCCTATACATCATTCGGTGATTGAGCTGCCTAGGTGAGTGAATTGATTCACTTAATGCATCACATTATAAAGAATATCATACCACTAGCATCGCATAGTGTGGAGAATAACCGGTGAGGCCATGCACCGTGGTTCTCTGGTACTTGTGGTGACCAGCTAAATCCAGAAACGATACCAGTCTGGCGCTTCTTTCTCCTATCCTCTCCGCGGTCATCAGCTCGGAACAGCCATAGTTGACAACGTTGCCCTAAGAAAAAAAAAGAAATGTGAATGATGCGGAAATTACGAGAACTTATGAGTAAACCTGTAAAGGTTACTTAATATTAAAGGGATCCGCTGCGCCCGCCGCGCCATCTGCATTCGCGCTTATTCCGTTACAATCTGTTCTAGAGTGTGCTTGTGAAATTATACGTTTTTTGTTTACATTTGTTAAGTTTAATTTAAATTCATAAATCTATCTATCGTTTTTCTTTTTCATCAGCCCATTTTTACTCCACTGCAGGGGCTTAGACCTCCCCCAGAGTGAGGAGGGAGGCCTAAAGCTTAAATCCACCACGCTGCTTCACTGCGGGTTGGGGATTGTAACGACGGCCATCTATTGACAGCGTCCAGACCGACTGCTTAACGTGCTCTTCGAGGCACGGAGTCAGTGATAGTTATGTACTTAAGTCAGAAAAACTCATTGGTACACGCCCGGATTCGAACCATGGCCCTATGGCCTTATAAATTTGAGACAAAGTTGTTGTGCTTTGGGCCATCACGACTATCTATCGTTACGTCCATAATACCCAACAGGTTGGATGTGAACAGTGGAACACAATACGTCTTCCACGTTTAGCCCATATTACAGATACGATGTGATGGCTGGCCAGGCTTATACCCGCCGATGGTGTCGTCAGACATGGTAAATCTGACGACATTATCTCTCTGATATTAATATGTAGATATGAATTTTGATTGTACCATAGAAAATATTCAGTATTGTGTAGTTTAAAAAAAATTACCAAAACAAAGAGGCTCTTTAATTTACTGAAAAATTCAACTCATACAAAAAGGTTCAAAATCACGGGGTAAGTTAAAAGGTCAACGTACGCTTTTATTTCTGACCTTGAAACAGACTATACTATTGAGTAATCTTAGAATTTGAAATATCGCGTGTTCGGCCGAACGTAATCCTATCTTATAAAGTGTGTAGAGTTTACCGAACTGAACAAAAAATTAAAAAAAAAATGATAAAGCAATAAAAAAAAACATATTTTTCTCGATAACCGTTAGTTTGCACCATCTGCTCACTTAAAACTTTTTCTATAGTTTGGTAAACTTTACATGCTCTATGAGTTTGAACTATGTACAGCCGAACACTCAGTATAGCTGTCAAATAACAACACATAATAGCTTTTTTTTATAATAATTTTTAAAATTACTTTTTGTGCAGAAATCGGTTTTAAAAATATAGGAACTCATGGATTTTCGAAGGATCCTGGACTTAAATAACACTGGGAAAAACATCTTCCAAGGAAAAATTGTAATGTTAAAGAAACGTCGAAATTACGTGGAAATCATTTTATACCATATGATTATAAAATTAGGTCTTATATTTTAACTAGCGGTCGTACCCGGCTTTGCCCGGGTGGACTACGGAAACGTTACTCTTCCCGTTCCACGCATTAGTACAATGCACCTGTGCGAAGTCGGGGTAGGTTGCTAGTATATTTTAATTAAATTTATTAGATACAGAATTCAGATACACTCAACAGTAGCGACATGTTTCGAGGTTTACATTTTTAGCCCCATTGTAACAGTATGTGATGAACTGACGCTGGAGCGCAATATCCAATATCATAGCCAATATGTATTTTGCTTTACAATGCTGGTAACACATTTCATTGGCCGGAATCCCGCCGCGCCCTCTGAAGATAACCAGAAATAGATTCTGTATGAAAACGCGATTGCTAATCTTCGCGGGTGTGAAATATGCGTACGGATTCGACAACTTTGAATGAATGTGAGAAATTCTTTTTGTATGAACATAGATGTAGAATGTAAATGACTTTGTTTCTAAATAAATTTAAAAAAAAAAACGCGACAGATGCTATAGGAAGCCATGATTGAGAATAAAATGTAACTCTCTTTCGACCTCATCGAACTAATTTTATGCTTGCTCCATAGGACCCGACGCTTGAAAACAACGTTTATCCTTATTAATATTTATAAACGCGAAAGTTTGTATGCATGGATGTTTGTTACTCTTTCACGCAAAAACTACTGAATCGATTCTAATTAAACTTTACAATAATATAGCTTATACATCAGAATAACACATAGAATATCATTTATAAAGATACTAGCTTTCCGCTTGCAGTTCCGCTCGAGTGGACTGGATAGTTGTACCGGGACCGCTATATTTTTTTGCATAGATATAGTTTATAAACTGAAGAGTGCAATAGGCTACTTTTATCCCGGGAAAAAGGGTCCCAGTACGACTGTGTAGTCCACGCGAGCGAAGCCGCGGGCGGAAAGCTAATAGTCATTTGAGTATAAAAAAACGAATAGATTCTATGTCACGTACATCGCGAAATGTCACCTGATGTTTGTTCAGACATACACACAGCGCCATCTAGTCCAAAACTAAGTAAAGCTTGTATTGTGGGTCCCAGGGAACTGATTTACATACTTAAATATTAATTATAATATATAGATGTCTCCATAAATGAGGTCATCACCTGAGCATCGAACCCTAGTATCTCATGACTCAAAGAAGAAGTCCTCCCGCTGCGAACTTCGTGGACGTGGCGGAACATGTTCAAACGGGCGCTGCCCCGGCCGTTGTCGAGTTCGCCTGTCAAAAAAATACTTAGTATGTGAATCTTCATCTATACTATTATGAGACAGTAATGGAAACTATTATGTTTAAATAGGTAAAAACACTCAACATATAAGCGTTGAAACAAAAATACAGACAATGAAAATTTTATTTTTTATTTCTGGTACAGTTCCAATCAAACCTTATGGCGGATGTGAATATAGGCACAAGTCGCGTCGCAGTAACCAGTTTTAGGTGTAGTGGGACGCAGTGGAGCGAGGTGCATATGACTGAACCTGCGCAAGCACGCCTATAGCGTTGTATTCCGATCCGCCATAAAGCTTGATTGGAACTATACTCGGAAAGTACGCTTGAAGTTACCTGATCATAGGGATGAAAACAGTACTTTGCGTTCCCGAGAAACGACTTTCCCTGCTGTCAAAAAAATTAAAAAAAACCTATACAATTTTTTTTTGTACAGCCATTCTATTAAATCGCGGCGTAAAATTATAATTCAAAAATATTATCAACAATTTTGTAAAATGACTTTATACGAGGGCTGCTATTTATGGATCCGGAACTGGCCACTTACAAAAAAAAAATAAGACGGCTGAAAGTTAAATGACCTATTCGGCAAAAAAAATTTGTTGGCCCTGAAACGTTATAGACCGACAAACGTAGTTTCATTTACCTATAGATATTCATTAAAATAAATAGTTACCCTGCGTCAATACTCCTATAAGGGTGGATTTGCCGGCTTCGTTCGCGCCCATTACAGCCACACGCAACTCAACGCTCTGAGTGTCCGCCAGCTGGAACAAAAGTTATAACAAATTAATTAAGTCCCTCATTGGCCATGAAATCCAGAAAAAGCCAGTAGTTATATACCAAGTAACAAAAAGGTGAAAAATCAATTAAAAGATTAATAATGGAGTCTCAAGCTATCTACATAGATATAGGGGTAAGAAAGAAAATTGGTTGTACTATCTATGAAATTTGACATCTGTCTGACTCTAATACTGGTAGAAGGAAGGGAAGGTTGTCGTGTCCTCAGCCGCGCCTCGCCGACCAGTAGATGTTGTAGTAAAACCACAGACCAGTCAACCTATAGACCACGCTTTGACAGGGAGTAGCATTCGCCAAGGCTAAGTAGTGACCCTACATAACTACGTCTCTTCTGAGCGGTCACTTGTAAGCACGTCGGAAGCCATTAAATTGTCAATTTTGAACGAGTCAATGAAAACTAGCCGAATTCTCCCCGCACCCCGCCACTTTTTGGCGATTTCGTTTTCATACTGACGTTTATTAAAGCGTAGTCTATAGGTTGACTGGTCTGTGAGTAAAACGAAAATGAATTTACTAATAAAATAAAGTTAATAAACTTTATACAAAAACTATTTACAGTATTATATAACACAAGTCTGGACGAGGACTTGCGTATCTGATTGCGGTGGTCTTTCTACTGGTAACAATTCACGTTGTTGCTAGGTATTGACGACCGCTTAGCCTAGTGGGTAGCGACCCTGCCCACGAAGCTGGAGGTCCCGGGTTCGAATCCCAGGTCGGGTCACTATTAATATGATGAATATTGATACGGGTACCGGGTCTTGGTTGTTATATGTCTGTGGTGTCTTCACAAAAATATTTATATATGTATATATTATAAAGAATATTTAAGTATGTATATCAGTTGTCTAGTAACCCATAACACAAGCATAATATTTGCTTACTTTGGGACTAGATGACGCTGTGTGGGAAGTCCCATGTATTATTATTATTATTATTTTATACGTTTTGTATTTTGACCAATCAGAAAACGTTTGGTGTCATCCGAGAGTCCAAAGTATTAGGGCTGTACGATATCACGTGTACTGAACTAGCAGAAATGTTGTTTTTCAATAAAAATAAATGACGGTGAAAAACGATTGGAAACTGTTTCGACATTGGGGTCACTGATTTGGACTTTAGTATAAGCGGTCAATACCCTTATATAGATCTTATAAAGCCAAAATCTTTATATTCTTTTCTTTAGGATTCTGTATCAAAAGGGCGCCAATGGGAACTCTATTAATAAGCCTTCGTTGTCCTTCTGTCCCTATGTCTGTCCCAGTATCATCTGAATTGTAATAGATAGATACATGAAATTTTCTGTTTGTATTACATGGCCGCTACAACAACAAAAAATCCAATAAAGTTAAAAATTAAAGGGGGTCCCCATACAAAAAAACGTGTTTATTTTTTGTATATATTTGGTGATTGCAGTGGTTGTGAGATCATTGCTTGTACTTGAAATTTTCAAGAAGCATGTACTACTATAGTTGCTATAATAACAAACAATAAAATTTAAATAAAGTTAAACATTAACCTTGAAATTAGCAAGCGTGCCTATTTGGCAACAAGGCGAAATACGCGAACAACTACCGGGTAGCAAGCAATTTTCGTGTGGGGCCCCGCAGGGTGGCGGCCGCCACCCGCGCGTGCATCTTAACCTATTTCTGCACTTTAATGTATGAAACGTTATTGAGTGTTACATATTGCTGAACACTAGATTAAATTTGCTCCCCATACAAGAAACGTGTTTTTTTTTTTAAATTGTATGGTAGTATGGAAAAAAAAGTCGTGATAGCCCAAAGCGCAACGAACCGGTCTCAAATTTATAAGGCCCCATAGGGCTATGGTTCGAATCCGGGCGTGTATCATTGAGTTTTTCTGACTTAAGTACATAACTATCACTAACTCAGTGTCTCGGAGAGCACGTTAAGCAGTCGGTCCCGTACGCTGTCAATAGATGGCGGTCGTTACAGTCCCCAACCCGCAGTGGAGCAGCGTGGTGGATTTAAGCTCCAAGCCCCCCTACCTCCTCACCCTGGGGAAGGCCTAAGCCCCTGCAGTGGGGTAAAAATGGGCTGATGAAGTGAAGTGAAGATGGACCCTCTCGTGTGCGAGTTCGATTCACACTTGGTCGGTTTTTTTTAAACTACAAGTCGTCAGAAGGCGCGCGCCCCCACTAGATACGCCGTTACAGTTATAAACATCCACTATACTACTCGCGAAGTTAATTGAAGTTTGGCGAGGACGAGAGTGTGGAGAGGCCCTTCGAATAACTTCGTGTATCCTCACCTCGCTTCGGGCGACTTCCGATCATTGTCATCATAAAAATTTCAATCATTAAAACTTAAATGCTTTCTCTACGTGGGTGATGGCCACAACTTAAATACAAGACATAAGCATTATGTTATCAAATCCCAAGTTCAGACTCTCAAAGGTTAATAAATTCTTTCATGGGAAATTGTATGCGTTTTTATAATAAAATTCCAAAAGAAATGTTAGACTTGAATTCAAATCAATTTACAAAGCGAGTTAAAGTCCAACTCATGAAGAAAGCTTACTATTGTATTAGCGAGTATTTAAATGATAAGTGCGCATGGACATCATTGTAATAGTTGTAAGCATATTCAAAAAAAAAAAAAATGATAACTAAGAAAAACATATATTTAAATAAAATAAACAGAGAGGAGTTTCTTGCCGGTTCTTCTCCTTCTAGTTTTTGAACCGGTACCTAATCAATTCATTTTGACTTTCAATAAGTGTGTGTAAACATCTTATATTGAATAAAAACTTTTTGAATTTGAATTGTCGGTTTCTTGCGCCCGACTCAAAGAGACGAAGATGACATCGCGAAAGTTCTCACGAAGTTGAGGAAGTAGTGTGGCGACGCACCTCTTTCCTAGTACTTCGGGTAACATCGCCGAGGCGAGGAACTTCGCGAGTAGTCAGTCTAGTGGGTGTATAGACAATCCGAAATGCGTTTTTCTTTAATTTGACAAGGTTAGGAATGGGGGCAGACAACCACGCATATTACTGTGACCTGCGGTCGACTCTAACATACACGCAAAATTAGCCACCTTCCTGACAGCAACTTCCGCCACCGCTCGCCTCGCCGCCACCCTGCGCACAGCCACGTGTTCAACTCGTGCGTTGAGCGCTGCCGCCATTGCTCGCAGGGTCCGGAGGGACGAGCGCAAAGGGGCCGCACTCAGACCTCTTAAGGCCCCGCTGTCTCGGACCCCTACCACGTACACCGCGCTCCCCCCGCCTGAGCGGAGGCGCCATTTTAGCTGTGAACAAAAAAATTACGCTAAGGGGCAAGTTTTTTTTTGTTGGAACTCCGTGACTCGATGTATATGACTGACCGATTGGCTGAGTGATTGGAGACCCTAACTGCGGAGCCAAGTGTCGCGGGTTCGATTCCTGCCAGAGACAAATATTTGTGCGCATGAACAACCGCGCATATCCATCATTATGTTCAGAATATACTATAAACTGACTGATTGGTCAAGTGGTTAGCGACCCTAACTGCAGTACCAAAGGTCGCATGTTTTATTTATTTAAACGGATTTTGTTAACGTTAACATTATTCGCGCACGTTATTGACGTTTCAAGTTTCACGAACCCGCCATTTAACATAACGCACTTCCGTCGTGTTTTTTCCTGCAAACATTTACAACGTCAAAAGATATGACCTTTCAAACACGTATTTTCATATTAATAAAATAAAATGTGCGAAAAATCAATTTTCTAATTTTAAAAATATTTTTATCAAATAAAAATATTTTTAATCAAGTAGACTTACGCGAATAGGTACTTTTGAATCGTCAAGATTTACAATTAGAGTTTCTTTTTTATTTAATTTTTTAGATACCTTTTGGGTATGAAAGAGAACCCTATAACTAAGGCTGCACTGTCCGTCCGTTCGTCTGTCTGTCACAGGTTTGAATCGTCTGAACCGTATTAGGTAGACACTTGGAATTTTCAAAGAATTTGTATTGCTATAACCCCTATAGACCACGCTTTAATAAACGTCATAACGTACTAACGTAATAACGAAATCGCCAAAAAGTGGTGGGGTGCGGGGAGAGGTCGGCTAGTTTTCATTGGCTCGTTCAAAATTGACAATTTAATGGCTTCCAACGTGCTTCCAACTGACGGCTCACTAGTGATGTAGTTATGTAGTGTCACTACATAGCCTTGGCGAATGCTACTCCCTGTCAAAGCGTGGTCTATAAGGTTGACTTGTCTGTGCCGCTATAACAACGAAGAATAAAGTTATAAATTAATAGGGTTCCCTTACGTAAATATTTTTAAATTGGAACGGCAAATTACATAATTCTGGAAGCAATATGCCCCATAAAACCGTGGTTTTTTTGGCGATATGATGGTATCACTAGGTTATGCCTGATTCGCGTATTAACATTGTCAACGACATCGTGTTTATTAAATTCATTTATTTATTTACCTGCGTGACAAGATGCTGAAACCGCTTCTCAGACGGATTGACGAGTTGCAGTTTGTACTCCACGTTGCCGAAACGAGGTTCTGGAGGTAGGCTTCCAAAGGATTCCTCTCCGCTGTCTTCTAAGTCCGACGAACTATAACAAGGAACGTGAAGTATAAACAAACCATTCGGATTGTAGACAGCCTTCCCAGGACTTAACACTAATCTGGCACGTAAGTTGTTTTTATTGAGAAGAGACCAATTGCGTTCGGTGGTCGGAGCTCTGACTGGTCACGTGATTTTAAGATGCACCTACATCACATGAGGAGATGTCCATACAGAATCCAAGCTCTCTGACAACGTGCAAAATTTATACCTATTATAATAATAATATAATACATACAATCAGAACAGCGTCTAGGTCCCAAACTAAGCATTAGCTTGTATTTTGGGTACCAAGCGAAGACACCACATACATAAAATAACCAAGACCCGGTGCCAGTATTAATATTCATCATATAAATACTGACCCGACCTGGGATTCGAACCCGGGACCACCAGCTTCATAGGCAGGGTCGCTGCCCACTAGCCTAAGCGGTCGTCTATATATTCTCATAGGGTTGACACCTGTCATGTGTTTAAAAAATTTGGGAGGAAACTAAAATAAAGTAAATACATAGTAAAATGTGTATATGAAAAAGTAATAATGATTAGTGTAATTTGACACATGCTAAAATAAAATTTGTTGTAAATGACTAACTCTAAACAATTTTATTGTTATTTTTTTTTATTCCTCTACTTTGAACGATATTGTCTAATTTTATTTTAAACACTGAAGTAACAAAGCAACAAAATCCATAATTCGCCAAAAAAATTACTCGACTTTTTTTAAGAATTTCGTTGAGCGCACACGCTGCAGCTGCAGCCCTGTCCGTTAGACACCAACTGAACTGGCACCAAACCAGTTTTTACCCCGACGGAGATTACGTGAACCCGTCGGTGAGAGGTCACGCGTTTTTTATATCTTTACAGAAAATCTCGTGCTATTGCATATTTTTATTTATCATAAACATTACTAGACTATATTACCAAAGTTTTTCAAGTATACAGAATGTGTAAACGATGTAAATTTTAAAATTATCATATAGTATTTCTTAGTGCGAGCGTTTTTAAAACAGCGAGGCCCTGCAAGTTGTCCGTCGTCGACAAAACCTCGCGCACGATTGAACACAGCGAGCGTGTACATATGACGACCGCTTAGCCTAGTGGGCAACGACCCTGCCTGCGAAGCTGGAGGTCCCGGGTTCCAATCCCAGGTCGGGTCAGTATTTATATGATGAATATTAATACTGGCACCGGGTCTTGGTTGTTATATGTATGTGGTGTCTTCGCTTGGTACCCAAAATACAAGCTAATGCTTAGTTTGGGACCTAGACGTTGTTGTGATTGTGTGTTATTATTATTATATGTTTATAAGGTAATTTTCGAAATTTTATTACAAACAATTTTGCAAACTGAAATAAAATTAAAAAATTGTGTTAAGCAAATAACACCTCGGATTAAATTTTTTTAAGTTTTCATGTTATTTTCATTAAGTTGTAACGCGTAGACGATTTTGCGCACGACTTTTTTTTGCGTTTTTTCAGCATGGAATATATTTTTTTTTACAGTACTAATTATATAAATTTTAAACAATTTGTCGTACACTTACTAATATACTATATGCCCCGTACGTATGATTTTTCTGTGATTGGTATTCGCTACCAGTTCGCTAAAAAAAAGATTGAAAAATCTAATGTTACGTGCTTACCCAAAAACATACGTTTGCATATATTTTTTACTTTTTTATATTATGTTATCTAAATAAAATTTCGTAAACTTACTAGATAATAGATAGTGTCGTGATAGCCCAAAGCGCAACGAACCTATCTCAAATTTATTAGGCCATAGGGCCATGGTTCGAATCCGGGCGTGTACCGATGAGTTTCTCTGACTTAAGTACATGACTATCACTGACTCTGTGCCTCGGAGAGCACGTTAAGCAGTCGGTCCCGGACGCTGTCAATAGATGGCGGTCGTTACAATCCCCAACCCGCAGTGGAACAGCGTGGTGGATTTAAGCTCGAAGCCCCCTCTCACCCTGGGGGAAGCCTAAGCCCCTGCAGTGGGGTAAAAATGGGCTGATGAAGTGAAGTGAAGACTTACTTGATAAATAGCTGATGTAGGATTGTGCGTAAAAGAAATATCGAATATCTTAATGGTTAGCGAGAAATTTGACCTGAAAAAATAGTATTTTTCAGTTTTCAGATCGCAAAATCAGTAGAGAGCCTTAAGAGCTGTATATAATAGGAGTTAATTTCTATAATTTCTACTCACCTATCATAAGCGGATCCATCCATATCATCAGAACTATAAAACTCATTGAGATTCTCATTAAAATCATCATCCATAAACTCGTCATCTTGTATACCTATCTTCTCAAAATTGTCTATGATACTGTTAACCTCTTTGTGTAGATCGTTCACGTTCTTTCCTATTTCTTCTGTTCTTTTCTGTTTCAAATTACATTTGTTATTCCAATTAACGTCATCTATATTGTCTATGCTTTCGGACCAACCATTAGAGTTGGGAATCAAATCCTTCGCAGGTGACACTTTATTCTTTTTCCTTCTATTTTTACGATTCGAATTCTTTCTTCTAGGTTTCTTGTTCAATTCTTCTTTATAAGCCTCATTGCTTGCCATAAAAGACTCAATGTAACTACCATCTTTAACTAGTATATCGGTACTTAGGTTCGGATCACAGAGGAATGAACTCTCTTCTGGCAGAGTTTCGTTTTTTCCTTGGTTCTTCTTATTAGATCTTCTGCCTTTAGATTCGGCTTTCTTCTTAACTGTGTCTAGCGTTTCTACGTTTTTGTGTCTCTGCTTCTTGGGTTTGTTCTGACCTTCCGAAGGATCAAACAAACTGAAGAAGGATTCCATTGCCTATGGTTTTAATATCTGCAACAAATGAAAAGCCTGATTAGACGTTTTCATGATGAGACTTTTCAGTCCGTTTTCAGGGCGTCAAAGGTCTATACAAATTTCAACTCTCTGACTTGAACATTAAGGCCTGATTTTTATTTTTTAGGGTAGTCCCATGCCCAAACGCTAAAATGGAGCCTTCTTGCTGTCACTCTGCAGCATAGAAGTAGCGGAACGCTCCCGCCCCGCTCCTCACTAGAACAACAGCACGCTATCGATAGGGCTCGCTCATACACCGCGCTAGTAGTATACGCCACTACCAATCGTTAGTCAGTAAATATCTAGCGAATATTTTAACCGCGTAAACGCCGAATGACGCGGTGAAATGTTGTAAAACAAAAAACTACATCGAGTGGTGTATCTACCTCACATGTGTAGGTATGAAACTTTCTGGACGCTTCCCCCCCCCCCCCCCCCGAATGGAACGCTCCGTCTCTTACAGTAAATGTCTTATCATGTCTCTAGTGGGGAGGCCGCATGGCGGTGAAATTTGCTATCTCTATGCTCTGAAATCTATCCATCATATGTCTAAGGGGTCGAACTTGTAAATTGGATTTAATTACTGACTTAGTATTTTAAACTTTCATGTAAAATGATGACCCAAAACCGAATCTTTAATCAGAAATTTGAAAAAATAATTTTATTAAGGTCTCGTGGACAGTCGTTAAAATCCACTAACCCGCGCTGGAGCAGCACGGTGGATTAAGTTACAAGTCCCCTCATCCCGAGGGTAGGCCTAAATCCCTGCAGTGAGGCATTATTGGGTTGATGGCATACTATGGTAACCCTCGGTGTGGGAGTCGGACGGACGTTATGTTGTATAACATAATACGTAGGGCACACTTAAAGTTTCTGGAACTGGCCACTTACAATAGAAAAAAATAGAAAGCCATTTATGAAATTTGAAAATTAAGTTTGGACTACGTTCAGCTGAACACAAGGCATACATTGGCCCACAAATTAATATAATAATTAATAACCTGTTGTAAATGAATATGAGAACATTTAAACCTTTTCTTTTTTGTTAATATTATGGTAACGAAGCAAGTGTATGATAAACATTTTGTATTGGATTTGTATACGAATTGCTTTGTTTTTGTTACCGTATCAAAAATATCTTGTCACTGTGCCAATACGATGCAAAATCAAGAATTTTGTTTGGATTGAAAATAACTAAAATTTCAAAGGTCATTCACACTGATGTTTTATTAATATTTGACTGACCGATTGGCCGAGTGGTTAGAGACCTTAATTGCAGAAACAAAGGTGTCGCAGGGTCGATTCCCGCCCGGGACAAATATTTGTGTGCATTAACATGTCCATTTATTCCGTATCTGGGTGAAAAAGATCTATATATGTCATAAAGAATATTTAAGTATGTATATCAGTTGTCTAGTACCCATATTACAAGCTTTGCTTAGTTAGGGACTAGATGGCGCTGTGTGGGACATCCCAGGTGATATTATTATTACTAGCTGTTTCTCGCTGCTTTGTTTTCATTAACTTTATAATAATAATAATAAGAAATCAAAGTAAATAAAAACCATGAAGTATGGAACCTACGACCATCAAGGCGCTTATAACGATACCTCATTTGTCAGAGGATATACATACATATATGGTATCTATAAATTAATACACTTTTTAAGCATATTACGCGCACGGAGGAACGTGAGATTTGGCATAGTTAAAATTTATAAGGAAAAGGAGTGCCAAAAGCAAAAATCTATATATAATATGCGTTACAATTAATACTGTCGACCATACGAGTTTTTATAGTATGTCGTTTGATGCATTTTCAATTGACTTACTCTCGCCTATTTATTATTTGTGGTTTCAAAAAAGTGGGTACAGCCGAAGTACGACCAGCGGGCGTCCACTAGTTATCATAAACTATCCTTTTGGCTTCGCCGTAGTACGGTAAAAAGACGCTCGATTACGTGCAGATGACGTACTTATTACGTAGTAAGTACAGTGTTGTTTAACAAAGCAGTACATTTCTTGCATAATAATAATAATATATGGGACTTCCCACACAGCGCCATTTAGTCCCAAAGTAAGCAAGTATTATGCTTGTATTATGGGTTACTAGACAACTGATATACATACTTAAATATTCCTTATATTATATACATATATAAATATTTTTGCGACGACACCACACACATATAACAACCAAGACCCGGCACCAGTTTTAATATTCATCATATTAATACTGACCCGACCTGGGATTCGAACCCGGGACCTCCAGCTTCGTAGGCAGGGTCGCTACCCACTAGGCTAAGCGGTCGTCAATATTATTTTATATTCGAAATAGAGTCTGCGTTTAAGATTATTACGGTTGAAATTACTAGACTTTAAAAGGAGTCATCATCATCAGCCCATTTTACCCCACTGCAGGGGCTTAGGCCTCCCCCAGGGTGAGGAGGGGGTTTGAAGCTTAAATCCACTACGCTACTCCACTGCGGGTTGGGGATTGTAACGACCGCCATCTACTGACAGCGTCCGGGACCGACGGCTTAACGTGCTCTCCGAGGCACGGAGTCAGTGATAGTTAATGTACTTAAGTCAGAAAAAATCATTGGTACACGCCGGGATCCGAACCATGGCCCTATGGCCTTATAATTTTGAGACAGGTTCGTTGCGCTCTGGGTTATCACGACACTCAAGGAGTGCGTACTGGCAAATATCCATACAAATGACGTTAGCGGTCGCACACCATGCATATTTTTCATTTTTGACATGTGAAAATGCAATTGATTTCATGTTTAACACGTGAAAAATAAAACGATTTCGAAAAAAAACCCGTGCGATTTCGAAAAATAAAAACGGTTGAACCTAGTTTCACTGATCTGAATACCATATATTTTTTTTGCGCCAATCGCTTAAGGTTTAATGGAGTGCAACCGTTAACGCCGTTTGCATAGAAATTTGCATACACACTCCTCTTAATCAGCACATATTCTTTTATTATTTTGTAGCAATGTAACTAAATTGAGATAGGATTGAATGACTCCTTGTAAACTTTTGAAAAATGTAAAATGTCGTGATAGCCCAGAGCGCAACGAACCTGTCTCAAATTTATAAGGCCATGGTTCGAATCCGGGCGTGTACCAATGAGTTTTTCTGACTTAAGTACACAATATCACTGACACCGTGCTTCGGAGGGCACGTTAAGCAGTCGGTCCCGGACGCTGTCAATAGATGGCGGTCGTTACAGTTCCCAACCCGCAGTGGAGCAGCGTCGTGGACTTAAGCTCCAAGCCCCCCTCCTCACCCTGGGGGAGGCCTAAGCCCTTGCAGTGGGGTAAAAATGGGCTGATGATGATGATGATAATGATTGTAAACTTTTAGCGGGAATTTTTACTAACGACTGTGCATTTTGAAAAAAATATAACTTAATTTCTGGCGCTTCTTCTAAACGGTGTTTGTACATATTTGGAGGTGTCAGCAGATTTTTCGATGACGAGAGTTTTTGATCTATGCTATGTAGATACCAAATAAAGAATTTGCGTCGGTTTCTATTTTATTTAGTTAACGTTTTAACATCTGAAGACTCCTAGCGTTTGTTACGTGACATTGATACCTGTTTGCGCCGATTAGTGGTGACATTTTGAAATGACACATCATCCCCCTCCTTATTTACCCTACTCCGAAATTTCAACACTACATCACAACAACGTCGAAGGCCCAAACTAAGCATTAGCTTGTGTTTTGGGTACCAAGCGAAGACACCACATACATATAACAACCAAGACCCGGTACCAGAATCAATATTCATCATATAAATACTGACCCGACCTGGGATTCGAACCCGGGACCTCCAGCTTCGTAGGCAGGGTCGCTACCCACTAAGCTAAGCGGTCGTAAATATAAATAAATATCTAAATAGTCATATTACATTATCTGTTTTATACATATAAACTTTCCAAGAAGGGTGATACGGTGGCCACCAGTAGTGAAAGCAGATAATACCAAGGTCAGCGAATTGGAGCAACATATCAGGTGAGTCCTTGTTTGATCCATTCCTGTTCGGTGTGTTATTTCTGTATCACCATTTTTTTGGGCCAAGTATTCATTCCGCTTTTAGTCGTAACAGGGAATACCAGAGTCAAACGCGCATACAATACGTATATGTCCAACACCCCTAACAAGCCTTGTGACGTGGAATTTGTACTAACCTTCCGCGCGCGGCTCCGCTCGCGTGGACTACACAGTTGTACCGGGACCCCTTTTTCTGGGATAAAAAGTAGTCTGCCACTCTCCAGATGATAAACTACTTCTGAAATTATAGCGATCCTGGTACAACCATAAAGGGTACAACTGTGTAGTCAACGCGAGCGGAGCCGCGGGCGGAAAGCTAGTTTGAAAATAAAATATTAGCCCATGTTACTCGCTGATAATGTACCTACGTTTCTATAGGTGAAACAATTTTAAAATCACTTAAGTACCTAGTTTTTGAACGAAGAATTAAAGTTGTCGACACAGCCGAAGTGATTAGCAAGCTGAACTGGCAATGGGCCGGTCACATTTGCCGTATAACCGACAACCGATGGGGTAGACGAGTTCTCGAGTGGAGGCCAAGTATTGGGAAGCGAAGCGTTGGACGCCCCCCGGCCAGGTGGACTGACGACCTGAAGCACCATACCGGGGGTGATTGGATGCGGAAGGCGGAGGACCGTGTGTGGTGGCGAGCCTTGGGAGAGGCCTATATCCTGCAGTGGAGAGACACAGGCTGATGATGATGATGACCTAGTTTTTGAGTTTATCCGTAACAAACAAAAAAAATTTAACTGCTGACGCTATTATCACGTGGACCAAGGAAATTAGAATATACCTACTACTCGTACTCCACAAAGTAACTGACGAAAATGTATACCTATTAACAGCCATTAAGACTTGAATTAGACGACCGCTTAGCCTAGTGGGTAGGAACCCTGCCTACGAAGCTGGAGGTCCCGGGTTCGAATCCCAGGTCGGGTCAATATTTATATGATGAATATTGATACTGGTATCAGGTCTTGGTTGTTATATGTATGTGGTGTCTTCGCTTGGTACCCAAAACACAAGCTAATGCTTAGTTTGGGGCCTAGACGTTGCTGTGTTGTATACGTTATTATTATTATTTAAAAATTTGTCTGTGGTAGGTACAGCCTACGAACCACAAATGGTCGACGCGACGAGTCCAATAAATGTGGTGACCACGCTAGATAATTTTTACAACAAAGCAATCATTAACCGACACTTCTATTTGATTATAGATTAGATTATTCGCTTTCTTTTTATTTCTTTATATTTGAATTACCGATAGCGCATTGATAACGATTTTATAACAAACGTGAGTTCATACAAAGCGAATCACACAAAACTCACGTGAATATCATGAAAAGCAAGATACCTAAAAATGATACGTGACGCCCGATATTGTTTAATAGAATCAGTAGACGGCGTGGATCCTAAAGGAGTCAAGTTAAGCCTATGTTGTATTTCGACACGAGCCGCCTGTACGAGCCGCGCGTCTCCGGTCGCGGGCGCACACGACACGTTGGGACACTTTCTACACGCGCGTGTGACACGTCGAAGCAAACGATTGTATCTGACGTCTCACACACGTTCATCTAATCCCTAATTAAGCAAAGCCTGTACTATGGGTACTAGACAATTTATATACATACTTAAATATATATTTCAATAATACATCCATTTGACGACCGATTGGCCGAGTGGTTAGGGACCAAAACTGCGGAGCCGACGGTCCCAGGTTCGATTCCCGCCCAAGACAAATATTTGTGGGCATGAACATGTTTATTTCGTTCCGGGTCTGGGTGTATATTTATATAGGTATGTATATTATATAAAAAACAAAATAGAAATATTTAAGTATGTATATTAGTTGTCTATTAACCCATAATACAAGCATAATAATGGCTTACTTTGGGACTCGATGGCGCTGAGTGAGTTGTCCCATGTATTATTATTATAGATATTTTACACCCAGACCTTTTGTTCTCCGTGGTCCCTCTCATAGTCCCTCGAAGGGACCATGGGTAATAAAGTGCCCATGTTCCCTTTATCAAATACAACCTCACTGAATTAGGATGTTCTCATGTACCATAAAGTTAATGATGTTGAATAGAAAAAGAAACAAGAAAAACAAAATAAAAAAACTCAATTGCCAAACCAGTTAACTGAAAAGAAAATAAGTTATTAAATGAAAATGGAAAAACATATTCAAGTCTGTTGGTCATGTTTATATCATAGTACTTATACCTATTTTAATATCTGCATATGTAGGTATCAGACAAAAAAACATTGCATGTGTTGTTAATATTGTCCTCTGTGGTCCTAATAATATACACTACTCTGTGTGTATGTCAATGTATGTCTTGATGTGCTAACATTGTGCTAATACATAAAAGTAATAAAAGAGAACGTTCTTTAAAAGCAATCCGAAGTAATAGAAAACTCCTATTAATTTATCAATTCATTTATTAAGAGCATGGTGCATTCTAATTTGTTCACACGAAATTCTATAAAATATAGCTTGTTTTTTCTTTTTTCAGTTAATAACTTTATTTATTTTCAGTTTAGTGGTTTGGTAGTCGTTTTTTTTTATTCTTCTTGATTCTTTTTTTTTCAACATCATTAACTTTATAATAATCATACCTGAGACATACCACACAGTGTCATCTAATCCCAAAGTAAACAAGTATTATGCTTGTATCAGGGGTACTGGACAATTGATATACATACTTAAATATTTTTTATAATATATACATATATATACTTTTTACACCCAGCCATGGAACAAATAGACATTGTGAAATATTGACCACAATCAGTTTTGCAGTTCTTCAGAAACTTTTACAGAAAATACAACCTTTTAGTACTCACTAAAAATTTAAGAAGCGAAGGCGTTAGATGTATTTTATGTGTGTGTTGAAAAAATTAACTTATCTTAATTTTTTTTATTTATAATTGATATTTAAATACCTACTTAGATAATTTTTAAATGTACACACAATAAGTATTATGTCTTAAAACATAATCAATCTCTCCGAAAAATTTAAAAAAAATGAACACATTTTTCTTACTTTTATGATCATTTAAAAAAAAAAACATCTTGATGTTACATTGCTTATACGTTGAAGCACAATTATATTTATTTAATTTTAAAGTTACTAAAATTAAATCGTTATTACAGTTAGATAATTATAGTTTGTATGTTGCCACGAGAAAAAAAAATTATTGTAACCGAAGCCCAAATTGTGTGTCAAAAAATGTTGGTCATATAATACACTATAACACAAGAAACTTTGAAAATGATTATTCATTAACAATAAAAAACGCCTCTTGGCAGTCTGACGTGGATGTCAACGTCAAAATCTTGGCACTGCATTAACTTGTTGTTTACATACAAAACAACAAAGTTGAAGCGTTAGTAATATGACGATACGATAAAAGATGCCAAAAGTCTGAGCCTCAAGGGCACAAGCGACTTCACAGAGAAGCTTTAAATATCAAAAATATTCAATGATTTAAGGTAAATAAACATCAATTGAATTTTAATAAATAGTGTGTCTAGAAAATATTGTATTATGAAGACATTCTGAATATATAGTCTGACCGATTGGCTGAGTCGTTAGAGACCTTAACTGCGGAGCCAAGGGTCACGGGTGCAATTCCTGCCCAGGACAAATATTCATGTGCGTCAATATGTCTATTTGTTCCATGTCTGGGTGTAAAATATCTATATACTTATGTATGTATTATTTAATAAGGTATATCAGTAGTCTGGTACCCATAATACAAACTTGGCTTAGTTTGGAACTAGATGGCGCTGTGTGGGTTGTCCCAGGTATTATTATTATTAATATATTATTTATTTGTCTTTGAAGTTTTGCAGGAAGATTGTATGTTTATAAATGTTAAAGAAACTTTATGGTTTTTATGGACTTTTAAAGTGTAACAAAATTATTGGCCATAAATAGCAGACTCTCTTTAGATAGATTTCGTGATAAAAGGCATATATTTCTAAGACATCAATTATTTACCTAATGGAGGAAGTATGCTGCAAGGTATTAATATCAATTTTTGTAGTAATATAACTATGGATGTTTTTAATTAATTTAATTTTCATACCTTGCTACTGAAATCTTTAATAAATTAACTTGTTTATAAAGCTAATTTAACTGATTAAACAATTTTTATGAAATATTTCATTCCTTTAAGCAATTTTAATTTACTTAATTATTCCTTTCAACGACTGCTTAGCCTAGTGGATAGCAACCCTACCTACGAAGCTGGAGGTCCCGGGTCGGGTTAGTATTTCTATGATGAATATTAATACTGGTAACGGGTCTTGGTTGTTATATGTATGTGGTGTCTTCGCTTGGTACCCAAAACACAAGCTAATGCTGTTTAGTTTGGGGCCTAGACTTTGTTGTAATGTATACATTATTATAATTATTATTATTTATTTAAATTATTTTCAAACTCCTTATTAAAGGATTTTTCAACACATACCATACAAAATACTATTATTCTTAAAAAAAAAATATTTACTCACCGCATGTAAATCATACTGTAGGTATCTCTTAATTTAATGTTTTTGAGCGTTTTTTACTATAGTAACATTCTATTACGGAAGCAATATCTTATAAGATTTATTAAATTTCACAGCAAAAAATCTTTTGAGGTCAAGAATGGTTAATCATCTTTTTATTATTTAATATTTATATTTGGGGTTTATACTTTCATATACCTATGTACTTATATAACAGAATAAATAATACATTCCATAGCTAGATATTATGATTTTATGTGTTTATCTTTTGACATTGAAAAATTTTACTTTCATATTAATATATCTTGACACTAGCCTGAGGTCATTGTTGAGTTAGCATTTAAAAATAATAACAAAATGCAAGTGGTATTTAGATATTTTTTTTCCTATGCATTCCATTATTCTGTATTATCTTGAATTCATATATTCATACACATATTTTTAATTTGAATTAGATTTATTTAAACTAAAATTAAGCAAAATATGAAATTTTATGAGTCAACTTAGTTTGATTATAAACTTAAATGAAAGTTATTTCAAGTAAAAGAGCACAAACTTAAATTTCTTTCATTAAAAATCATGTACCATATGCTATACATGTATGGTAATATAAAAGTAACAATCACCAAAGGCCAAATGAATTACATCACCATAATAAAATCTGATATATCTAAAACAGTTCTGTAATAGTTTATCATAACACAGAATTTAAAGGAATTGTTAAATTAAAACTTAAATAAAAAACCCGCCAAATCTATAAATAAATCAAAAGTGGCTACTTACAGCTGTTGCAGCCTGCAGGTAGATAGGTTCAAGGTCAATTAACAGTACCTATTCAAAAGCTGTTTTCTCTTCGAGTTCTGAAGTACATATGACTATCAAATAAAGGAAACAATGCCAAACATCGTACTTACGTCACATAAACGTAATATTGTTTATACAACTGTTTTAAATAGTAAAGTGTATTTTATTGTGGGATTGCCCTTAGCAACATGTTTTTTAGAAATGTTTAGGAAAACTGCAACACTTTTATAAGTTGAACAACATCCTGTTGTGGTTTTGTAAACCGCTGATGCAATTTCTTAAGTTTTAATTAAAGTTGCAAGTATTTGCAACTGTTATGAAATCTATGAGTAATAATCAGTAAATTTATTTATTTTTGACAAACAAAGCAGTTTTGATTTGACATGTTTTTGACATTTGATTCGATGATAAATATTTTATAAATACGCATAGTATTCCGGAAAGGCAAGGAACTAAAGAAACTGTGCCTGAACTGATCGTTTAATTTTTTCGTTTTGAATGAAAACTCTTTGTATATGTTGAGTGCTAAAAAAATAAAGGAATCGTCGTCATAAAAATTATCGGAGATTAATATGTGATCTATATTTCTAATAAATTCTTAAAAGCACCTTTCTTATAACAAAACGAAGCGGATGGTTGTCTTCAATGTACAAGCTCGTCTCATCAAATTAAAAAAAAAACTACTGTCAAGCTGTCAACAGTCAAGTCAAGTGTCAAGAGCAGCTAAGAAAACGAACTAGGGGCGGAAAAAACAAAAATGTCCATTAAAGTAGAAAATAATTTAAAAGTCAAAGGAAATAGACAATTATTTGAACAGCGCACCCATTTTATGCCATGCACTATTGAAGAAAATGGTCCAGCCAATGTTCAGCAATATTTCGAGTCATATATTCAACAAAATGAAGAAGGTACATATACCTACGATTCCATTTTTAGTTTCAATTGACTTTAATGTTTGTATCTTGGATTATGTTAGTAGTACAAACGTTTTTATATCAATTATAACATGCTACCGGCGTAGCCTCCTTGAGGTACTTATCAAAACTTTCAGGATCTACGTATTTGGTCTTCTACGGATAGTTTCAAAAACGAATGTGCCAAATTTGTGGGTTGGATTTCTAAAACTGCCACGCTTATATCTGTTTTTTATCTATCATCAAGGGTAAGTAATTAGAAAAATGTGACAAGCCACGCAGAAGCTTTTTCGTCCATTCGTAATTCAGCCAAGATACTTTTATAGACCACCATTTCTAAATTGATAGATAAGGTTAGGTTTGTTTATATCAATAAAAACAGTGATACAAGAAAACATGAACAAAATAATTAAATTATTATTGATACTTTTATAGTTTTGAAAGACTGATCTGAATTTTATATGTGGATGTAGAAGTGATATGTACATTATGTTCAGAACTAAACTAATTCATTTACTTTACGTAGTTCGGATGTGTTCGCTTGTTTGGTTGCATATCTGTGACCTATTGATTCAACCCTTTTTTTATACCTTAGACAGAAGGCCAAGGTTCGAATCCCATGACGTGTATCAATGAGTTTTTGCTAACTTATGTGCATAACTATTACTGACTCTGTGCCTCAGAGAGCATGTTAAGCCGCCAGTCCCGGTTGCCACCAACAGATGGCAATCCTTAAAATCCACCAACTCGCATTGGAGCAGCGTGGTGGGTTAAGCTCCAAGCCTTCTCATCCCAAGGGGAGGTCTAAGCCCCAACAGTGGGGCATTTATGGGCTGATGATATGGTGTGATAAATAAACTAAAATACCTTATTTTGTCTACATTTTCATATGAACGCAGTTGAATATCAAAATTATTTATCAGTTATGACATTCCATATAGTTTGACATACATACAACCAGAATATCATCATAGCAATTGTAATTTTATATTGCAGAGCTGAAAGGCACATTCCGTGGCAGACCATTAGATGGTGTAAAAATGCAAACTCCTGAAGGTTACACAGCGATCATTGTAACCGAGTCTCGGAGACCACTTGCTGAAGATGCTGAGAGGAAATTTCAGGTATGTACCTACCAGTGTTCTGCGTCTGAATCATAAGTTTCTGTAAGTGTCCAATTGAAAACAAAAATTCAGATTTAACTAATTTACGAGGTAAATACTGTTTTAATTTACCCACTCTATAAGTTAAAATAATTTAAATATCATCTTATAGTTGGGAGGGATGCAGATCTGCTCTGTCAGTCCGTTGTCAATGCTAAGGAGCTGCCTACCCTCCTCGCCGCGCACATACCTAAGGCGCAATACAGCAGTGTCGATCAAACTATAGGCAATAAATTTAGAATTATTTTGAAATGTAGATACGGAAACCATGTCTAGCACCCGCTAATAGCAAGCACTAAGTATGAAAACACCAAATAATTATGCGAGCAAATTAGAAGGTAAAAGCTTTTTTATCTTTGAATTTTACCTTTCAATTTGTGTTACTATGACATGTGATGAGACTCTACATTTACTTAAATTCATTGGCGAATCCCTGAAGAGGAGAGTTGTAGATAAAACTTGACAAGCATCCTAAGAGATTCCGTACGAGGCTGATATGATCACCCATCGATTAAAGCCTCAATAAATAATTTTAAAAAATAATTGTGTTAGTAACTAGCTTTTACCTTTTAATGTCAACTTTGAAATTCAAAAATATACCATTTTATGTAAATAAAATTTAATTAATATGGAGGAAAATTCACATGGTAGGGAGGTCTACCCACATCTTACCGAGGGAGATGGGGTCTGAATTAAAAAAAAACTGTCCAAGTGCAATTAGGACTTACCAAGAGTTCTGTATCACCACTACTACACACTCCATAAAAATATCAAGTGTAAGCAATGATCTCACAACCACAAATCACCAAAAATGTCGAAAAAAAAACCATGTTTCTAGCATAGGGATCCCTCTTCAATTTTTAACTTTATTTTTATTAGTTGTTATAGAGGCCGTAGTAATACGGATTCTGTGAATGTTTCATTTGCCTACTTATCTCGGTTAAGTCGATATATACAGCCCTGTGACAGACAGCTGAGACTTAGTAGTAGGGTACCCGTTGGTGCCATTTGGGTACGGAACCCGAAAAAAATACAACTCATGTAATTAATGGACACCCTCCAATATCTTTCCTGTCAACACTGCACTCAGATTACAGTTATATGTTTTGTTTAGGTGACTGGTGGTTTCAAGGAATTCGTTTATTGGAATTGGGATAAGAAACCATCAAAAAATGACAATTTGGCTAAAGCTATGGACTGGATGGATATCGCTGAAGTGGTAATTTAAGTTTTTAAATTTTTCTTCATAGGTTCTCGAATGTCTCAAAAATATTACATTTTGAATATTTTAAATTTTTTCTTTTTCAGATACACGGAGACTGATTTTTTTAAATAAGTACAGAGTATTGTGGAATAAGATAGTGTTTAATAGATAAGTTTTTGTAACAACATATTTTTTATGTTTCTACCACACTAAAAGATAACAATAAAGCATTTTAAATAAAAAAAAACATCTTTTTTTTAATAAAGTAAGAAAACTACCGAAATGACTTGAAGAAAATTATTAAGTTATAAATAAATTAATAAGTTAGTATTTCATTTAACGTCTCGCAAACTTTAAAACTAAAAAATAACTCAGTTTTGAGGAATTTAACTAATATAAACAAGAACAGCAAGGAAGTCACTTATACCTATTTTCTATTTATCTGTATTACTAGCAACATTATTACGTGCACGCAATTCTTTCATAATGGCAACCCTGTTTTTATACTCATTTTTACTCAACATCCCAACTATTTTGTATTTGTAATTTTTATTTATTATTGCTTTATTTCTAGGCGTTTTATTATTCAAATAATTTTTGTTTATACCAAATTCTTTATCGTTTTCTAGGTCCACTAAATCAGCTTCATGGATTTTATTGATTTTTCTGTATTCTTTAAGAAATTGATCAAAATCAATATCTGAACCAGTAATATTGTTTTTGAAGAACTCTTTTAGATTGTCGTCACAGTTATATTTTTTTTTGGGAATCGATTTAGGCTTGGCCTTTCTATTCTCTGTGTTTTCTACTATATTAGTAGATTTCACATTTGGTGTATTAATTTCATGTTCCAATTTGTGTTTCCATACTTTTGGCTTGAAAGGTTTTGCTTTTGTGTTGTGTATCCGTCTATGTAACTTCAGACCACATAAAGCAGTACATATTTTAGAACACATATTGCATGGAAATAATATAGTCCTGCGTTCTTTTTTAGCCTTCTTTGCTAATTCAAACATTTTATCTAAATAAGGATCTATTGACAAATCTTCTTTTTCTTTTGAATCTTCTTCATTAATGTCAACAATATTCTCAATTTCTTTTCTATCGACATCAATTTGTTTTGTTTCTATGAACCATTCTTTACCTTTTCTTACTAATTTTCTTTTTAATATTGTTTCATTTTTTCTTTTTCTGTTCCTCTTATCTATTTCTGCAGCTAACTGTTTGTTGATATGTTGAACAGTAGGCGTTATTTCTATCTCTGTTACATTTATATGATTTTGCATACTATTGTCTCTGTTGCTTTGACAATCACGTTTTTCTTTGACTTTAACGACGAATTTCTTCTCGTTAGTTACTCGGTCCGTCACCAAAGTCAATTCTGAGGATGCATTATTAAGTTTTATGCCATGATTCAACTTCATATGCTTCCATAGACCATGTATCGCTCTGAAATCGCAGAGTGGACAATTTGTGATCCTTTGTTTGTTCTCTAATTTAAAGTGTTCTCTACAATGTTCTATTAGTTTTTCTTTGGTTTCGAAGAGCTGGGAACAAAATGTTTGTTTAATTTAAACAGTGGATGTTATTTTATTTAATCAATGATGCATTCAAACTGAACTTTGCTATTTGTTTTAAAATATCTTAATGTGAATAAATCAATGATGCCAACAAACTATTGTTATCTATGGATTGTCAGTTTGTATTACCTACTGCATTCTTAACATGATTAAGGTATAAAGCTGGCTACACTGAACTGCTGCATGGTTTGGTTAACTTTACACAGCACTAATTGTGGAAAAATTCCAATGTGAAAGCCTCTGACATGGCCCCTTAGTCTTCATAGAAACACACAAATAGTTTATGACCAGAGATAGATCTGAAAGAAGGTATGCCTAATGGGACAGAGGGGCCGTCTGGGTGATCTTTAAAATGGGATCCCTCATTGTTAGAAACGGCCGCTCATGTGCAGCTTGAGCATTGTGCAGCGACAGAGTGACCACCCACCAGACTCGACACAACTCACCAAGGTCGCTGCCAGATGCCATTGTATTGGCAAAGTAAAGGTTCTACTGGGCTTTTGAGTTGATCTTAGGTAGCAAGAATAGCATTATCTCATCGATACCCAAAATAGATGCAAATTAACTTTGAATAGTAAAAAAAGAGCTTTTTGAAGCGAGAAGGTTTATACAGTGTAATAGTTGTTCAACTGAAAACCTTTAAGGGGGGGTCATTCAACACTGACACATATTCATTTAATTTTTATTTCTTCACCTCAATAATTTCTTTTATAGTAAAAATCAGACTTAATTACTAAATCATTAAATGTACCCTACTTTTAGTTTGCGTGTCGAAATACATTACCATGGCCACCACCACATTAGAGGCAAAATATTCGTTGCGCGCGCATCAATCAGTTAAAGGTTACGGCCAATGAGCGCGTCCAGATTGTGGGCATACGTGCGAAGCGGCTCATGGACTCTCATAATGTTTTTGGAGCGCCCACAGCTATAGAGTATCGTGACATAATGGACAATTATTCTCAATGTCCATGAAATCTACTTATAATAATTTAAATTTAATTTATTAATAATATACTGAATCAATGTCAGAAATATCTTAAGTCTAACAACTATTACATCGTGTGAGACTCCATTCAGAGTATTTTTCAAAATGCAGTCTTTTGATGGTAAGCCCAACAAATTATGAAGAGAAAAACGGCAAGTGCGATTCGGACTTGCACACGAAGGGTTCCGTACCATCGTAAAATATATTTAAAAAAAAAACAAGTTTCTTGTATGGGAACCCACTTTAGTTATTAACTTTATTTTATTACTTGTTGTTGTAGTGGCTATAATGATACATCATGAAAATTTCAAGTTTAAGCAATGATCTCACAATTACCAGTCACTAAAAGCTCTAAAAAAAACAGCTTTCTTGTATGGGAACCCCTTTTAAGTTTTAAATTTATTTAATGTTTATTATATTAAATATATTATATAAATATACATATATAAAATATATTTGTTGTTATAGTGGCCATAGTAATAATAATAATACATGGGACAACCCACACAGTGCCATCTAGTCCCAAAGTAAGCAAATATTATGCTTGTGTTATGGGTTACAGACAATTGATATACATACTTAAATACTTTTTTTAATAATATATACATAAATAAATATACACCCAGACCCGAAACGAAATACACATAATCATGCACACAAATATTTGTTCCGGGCGGGAATCGAACCCGCGACCGTTGGCTCCGCAGTTAGGGTCCCTAACCACTCGGCCATTCGGTCGTCAATGCACACTGTGAAAATTGAAATGTCTACCTACTACAAATTCAGACAATAGAGCCCTATGACAGACAGACAGACGGACAGCAGAGGCTGAGTAATAGGGTTTCCATTGATACCTTTTGGGTCCAGAACCCTAAAAAGGATGAAATATGAAGCTGTGTAAAAATGGATGGCAAGTTCGTACCTTGGATTGTGAAATTATGAAACCTTTACCAATAGACATTTGATTGTTTGATTTTGAAAATTCCTAGATGTGGTATTGAAAAATATTAAATCATGTTTAAGTTTTTTACTGCATTAACAGAACAACAGTAGAATCTAGTGTGGTATTTGACAGATAATATGAAGTTTACAGTGTTGCGGATAAAGAACTTCTCCTCGAACATTTTAGTAATTATCTAATCAGGGTCAAGTTGTACAGGTAAATTAGTAAGTTATATGTTCTTTAACTAATGTCTTTAACACAAAGAAATTTTTGTTATAATTTCACAACTTGAAATGAATTCAGGTACACTACATGTATGGGGACTCGCCGTTGTTATTTATCAAATAAATGAAAACTAAACTGATCATATATATACTTACTTTAAAACAGGCATAACATTGAAAAGTGTTAAATTTGATCCGAATCCCGTTCTTCTGTCGATTGTCATGACTTCCAGGCATCTTATCTTTTGTAGCCATTTTGTTTGTTCTTCGAAGACTTTTAATCTTTTTTGTCTTTGACGAATTTTTCAGGTTGGATTTTCTTTCGAGCTTTTCTGTCGGACCTTAAAATAAAAGTATTAGAATATCATTGAGCAGTTCTTCACTAGACGGCCCGACACGACACCGAGAGTGTCGGCGGGGACCTCCAGCTTTGTAGGCAGGGTCGCTACCCACTAGGCTAAGCGGTCTATATATCTTTATATCTATCACAGACCAGTCAACCTATAGACCACGCTTTAATAAATGTCAGTATGAAAACGAAATCGCCAAAAAGTGGCGGGGTGCGGGGAGAAGTCGGCTAGTTTTCATTGGCTCGTTCAAAATTTACAATTTAATGGCTTCCTACCAGCTTACAACTGACGGCTCACTAGTGACATAGTTATGTAGTGTCACTACATAGCCTTGGTGAATGCTACTCCCTGTCAAAGCGTATATATAAGGTTGACTTGTCTGTGATATCTATACAATGATCTTTACAAATATTATTTTATAATTAAACAGAATTTTATGAATTAAATCACTAGTTTGTATGTCTGTTTGTCTTTAATCTTGATTCTAGTAGAGTGACGAAAGGAATGTAATGTAATATGCTAGGTATTTAGTAAGTATAATATGCGGATATTTCTACTATTCAATATGGTTAACAGGCCGGCATGTAAACGTCGTCAACCGATGCTTTCCACAAATTCAGCGTTAGATACACAGACCAGTCAACCTATAGACCACGCTTTAATAAACGTCAGTACGAAAACGAAATCGCCAAAAAGTGGCGGGGTGCGGGGAGAGGTCGGCTAGTTTTCATTGGCTCGTTCAAAATTGACAATTTAATGGCTTCCGACGTGCTTCCAACTGACGGCTCACTAGTGATGTAGTTATGTAATGTCACTACATAGCCTTGGCGAATGCTACTCCCTGTCAAAGCGTGGTCTATAAGGTTGACTTGTCTGTGGTTAGATATAATAGAAAAGTACCGCTGGCCAGCGATGACGTATGTCGTCGCTGTCATTTCGAAAAGTCGTATGTTAAATTCGTTACTTTTTATCTTAGCTGTATGCGTTGTACGAAACGTGATCTTTCATGTGTCGAAATGTCATAGTAAGTTGTGTTAGACGATATTAGACTTTATTTTAATGTGCTAAAAGTCTTATTATTATATTTTTTTGTGTTTTCTGATAACAGTCTGTTTTACATAGGACTTTTTGAAATGACAGCGACGATGTGTTCCACAATTATAAGGCCATAGGGCCATGGTTCGAATCTGGACGTGTACCAATGAGTTTTTCTGACTTAAGTACATTAACTATCACTGACTCCGTGCCTCGGAGAGCACGTTAAGCAGTCGGTCCCGGGCGCTGTCAATAGATGGCGGTCGTTACAATCCCCAACCCGCAGTGAAGTAGCGTGGTGGATTTAAGCTCCAAACCCCCTCCTCACCCTGCGGGAGGCCTAAGCCCCTGCAGTGGGGTAAAATGGGCTGATGATGATGATGACGTGTTCCACTAAATGTATGGCTAACATTCGTCTACCAAATAAATTATCACAGTACGAAACTCACATATAACCGTAGTGTTTACATCCATCGTGGAATCGTGTTCTTTGAAAAAATCCATATAATTGACAACACTGGAAATCCTTCTAGGTCTATTTATGGTAATCTGTCTCGCTTTCTCTAATGGACTTTTGATCATTTTTTTTCTCACTCTATCGTTTTGGCTTTTCTTAACAACAGTTTTCGGTTTCGTTTCCTGGTTATTTTCATTTATGTTTGGTTTAGTCGACTCGTCTTCTTCATTTATTGCTAATATTTTCTCTCTCACCCTATCATTTTCATTTGTTTCCTGCATCTTTATATTTATGTTTTTTTTAGTTACACCATCTTCTTCCATTCTTACTATAGTCTCGTTTCGCATTTTCTGTCTCAGTCTAATCAAAGTGTTTTGAACAATCTGCTTTCTCACTCTAGTCAATATTTCTTCCATGCATTCCTTCGCTAGTTCTTGTTGGTAATTATTCTGTGTTATAGAATTTTCTTTGGTAACATCTGAAAACAGTAACATGTAATCACAATGTACTGATTTTTATAACATAATGCTTTATCAGAATAGGCTCGTTGACAATTTTTTTCAAATTAATTTAATTTGTTTTAATTTAATTTAGTTTGTTTTTTTTTAATAAATATATCATAACAGTTAAATTAATCATAAATAACAAAGTTATAAAAGTATAAAATGTCCTGTTAGACAGAGAGGGCGATATCGCACGGTGTACCTATGTGTGCCGTCAGGCCATTTAAAATTATGTGAAATATCGTTTTGCAAGAAAGAGACGGCGATAAAATTTTAATAGCATATAATTTCCATATTCTTCAAACTAATATAATTTTGTTTATAAATTTTGTACCGCTGTACCGCGCCTTAAGTATGTGCGCGGCGCGGAGGGAGGCAGATTCGCTCTGTCAGTCCGTCGTCAACGCTTAGGAGCTGCTTTCCCTCCTCGCCGCGCACATACCTAAGGCGCGGTACAGCGGTTACGGTCAAACTATATCGTATAAAATCTATATATATATATATATATATTTTGATAAATATAATACATTTAATATTAGTCAAATAACCTATTATACAAGATTGTCTACCAAATAGTGTATGAAAATACTTTTGAGTGTTTCCATTTGAATCCCAAGTCTCAATAGCCAAGGGGAGCAAAAGACACTATAGCACTCTGTGGGGTGCTATAGTTATAGTATAAGTATATATATAATATATATAAATAAATATATATAACTATAAGCATAGGTGCTATAACTATAATCCCACAGTGGGGTGCAAAATAAACTGATATTTTTTCATTCCACTATTCTCCCCAAAACTTATTTTCATATCGAACAGAAGCTTTACATGAAAAAAAAAGGTTATTGTGTATATTGTGCTTAGTTGAAAGGTTCTAACAATAGAGGTAATCTATGTTTTTGTTTATTTTTATTTCTTAGTTATGTACATTTCCAATAAAACTTTATGGTGGATGCGAACATAGGCACAAGTCGCGTCGCAGTAACCAGTTTTAGGTGTAGCGAGATGCAGTGGAGCGAGGGGTATATGACTGTACCTGCGCAACCACGCTTATAGCGTTGTATTCCGATCCGCCATAAACTTTGAGGCGAACTTGACATAATCTTGAAATACATCACAAAAAAGAATTTATTTTTATGGGAGAACATTCTTAGCATTCGAAGAAGTACTGGTTCCTATAAGAAGAATACGCGAAAAACTGAAGGATGCTATTTGGCTGGTTCAGATGAGCATATTTTACTTTTTAAATGACTTCAAAAAAAAGGAAGAGGTTTCTCAATTCGACCGTACATATTTTCATTTTTTTTATAAACTTTTTAGGGTTCTGTACCCAAAGGGCAATAACGGGCACCCAATTACTAAGCATTCGCTGTCTGTTCGTCCGTCCGTATGTCACAGGGCTGTATCGTCTGAACCCAAATCGGTAGACACTTGAAATTTTCACAAAGTGTGTATTACTATAACATAAATAATTAAAATTAAATAAAGTAATATATTTATGGGGGTCCCCATACCAAAAACGTGATTTTTTTCGACGTTTTTGTTAATTGGTGATTGTAATATCATTGCCTACACTCGAAATTTTCATGGAGCGTGTATTACTATCCCCGCTATAATAACAAATAATAAAAATAAAAATAAAGTTAAAAATTCAAGGACCCCCTGTACAAGAAACACACTTTTTATATTGTATGATCGTACGGAACCCTTCGTGTGCAAGTCCGACTCGCACTAGACGCATTTTTATCTATCATTCCTATTTTTCCCCTCATACTCACTTTCGCCAATGCTTTCGTGTCCTATAACATGTTCAATATAATACTGATCAAATATTTCTTCCGGTACCCTTTGTAGGTTATTTCTGTTGTTAGTAATTATCGATCTAGCTATGTCCTCAGTCAAAACACCATCCGAATAAGGCGTTCCATGAGCACCCGCTGCGTTTTCGGCTGTAAAAAAAAAACATTATATGTATATTCTCATCTTATTTGATTGGGGTGGGCTTACCCTACACTGCGACCTATTTAGATTTATTGTGTCCCCATCACGACATTTGTCGTGATAGCCCAGTATGCAACAAGCCTGTCTCAAATTTATAAGGCCATAGGGCCATGGTTCGAATCCGGGCGTGTACCAATGAGTTTTTCTGTACATTAATTATCACTGACTCCGTGATTACTCCGTTTAAGTACATTAACTATCACTGACTCCGTGCCTCGGAGAGCACGTTAAACAGTCGGTCTCGGACGCTGTCAATAGATGGCGGTCGTTACAATCCCCAACCCGCAGTGGAGTAGAGTGGTGGATTCAAGCCCCAAACCCCTTACTTACCCTGGGGGAGGCCTAAGCCCCTGCAGTGGGGTAACATGGGCTGATGATGATGATGTATCCCCATCCTTTGACTATGATTTAACCAATTTGCAGGTCGCAGAACTCATCCGGTTTGGGATAGCATACCCCTTAATGCTTCATACGTGATGCCCCTAGTGCATCAAATTCACAGATAATGTGTAGCATCGTTTCTTCCACAACACCACATGCGCTACACGGTGCTGTCTCCGTGAGTCTCATGTGTTGCAAGAGCCTGTTGGTGGTTAAGTGCCCAGACAGTGTCCCTGTGACCAATCTTAGTCGCTTCCTCTCTAGTTCTAGAAGTTGCCTAGCTTTAGCAGGTCTATATCTATATTACAAAACTGTAATGCTCTTTTACTTTAGGATCTATACGAATAGAGCCTCGAGTAAAAATAAAAAGGACCTGGTCGCAAACAACTTAGGCTCGAAGTGACTAGTTTATTCTTAGTATTCAGTTATACCATACCATCAATACCCCACTGCAGGCCTCTCTTAGGGATGAGGGGGCTTGAAGCTTAATCCGCCACGCTGCTCCAATGCGGGTTGGTGGATTGTAACGACTGCCATCTATTAACGGCAACCGGGACCAACGGCTTAACGTGCTCTCCGAGGCACAGTCAGCGATAGTTACGTTCATGACTTAGGGAAAACTCATTGGTACATGCCCTGGGATTTGAACCACAGCCTTCTAAACAAGAAGCAAGCTTGTTACCACTTGGCTAAATTAATATGCCTCATAAAACATCATTACTCTTTAATTACTTGAATCGTGAAGTGTTGACCTGATGGAAGCTGAAGAAACGAAAGACGAGTAGTCAACTAGAGCGACATTCCAATGCGAGCCTTTTCTGATCCTCTAGGTTGGTGTTTTTGGTTTCAGTATTATTATTTTTTGGGCATTATTAAATCCATAAAAGCACGAATTGACTAGAAGCACTTTTCTGTGCTTACCGTCTAACCGCTCTCCTTCTAGTTAGCTGGTGTATATTTAAGTTTCAGTCCGCGATGTCTCCGCGCACCAGCCTTCACACCCGCGAAATTGCGTTTGACAGTTTTTTGATACAGTTCCAATCAAACTTTATAGCGGATGTGAACATAGGCATAAGTCGCGTCGCAGTAACCAGTTTTAGGTGTAGCGGGACGCAGTGGAGCGAGGGGCATACGACTGAACCTGCGGAAGCATGCATAAAGCGTGGTATTCCGATCCGCCATAAAGTTTGAGGCGAACTATACTGTGGAGTGACATTTCTGACTCTATTAAAATCAAACGCTGCTTGCAAATTTATTTAGTCAATGATTAAATTGGTTAGTTAACGGAAGAGGAATACTAGAACCAGGCGCGCATACATAATGAATTAGGCGATTTTAATTTTAACGTGTTTTTAGTAGGGTTGCGTCATTAGATAAGGAGAAGGGATCATCATCATCATTCATCGATCATCAACTTCGTAGCCGAGGGTCGCGGGTTCGATTCCCGACCGGGACAAATATTTGCGTGCATGAACATATCTATTTGTTCCGTGTCTCGGTGTAAAAGTATCTATATAAGTATATATTCTAATAAAAATAATAACATTTAAGTATTTATATCAGTTGTCTAGTAACCCATAATGCAAGCATAATACTTGCTTACTTTGAGATTAAATGGCGCTGTATGGATATTCTGAATATTATTATCTAACTCTTTTAAGCAAACCAGTTGTACTCGTGACCGCCCTTCTCTTGTAATATATTTATAATTACATCAGATACATTGTCCTATCCTAAACTACGCCGTCTATATACCCACCATCGCATTGTTCCATTCTTCTTAAAACTTCTTCCAAGTCGGTCTCTTCTACTTCTATTATCTCTTCTTTTATATCGGCATCGTCGACAGGCGGATCTTCTTCATTTTTACTCTGCCATTTGTTCTGTATTCCGTGCTCTTCCCATTTGTGAATTTTCACAAGTGTTAAGTTTTTAAAATTATCACTGCAGACGTCGCATTCGTATTTCTGAATATTACAATGAACTTATTAATTAATTAATCATTTAATTAATTTATCAATTAATTAATTAACCAAATAATTAATTTAATAACTTAATTATACCATTTTAAAATTGGTTTTTGGTTTTTTTTTTAATTTTTATTTTTATTTTTTTTTTTAAATATAAATCTGAAAGAGTTTTCTAAATATATAACGACGACTATACTTTCTTTATGCTTAATGTCACACAAATATTATGAATTCCAGTTTTAATTACTTATATAACAATAATAATGTATACATGACAACGTCTAGGCCTCAAACTAAGCATTAGCTTGTGTTTCGGGTACCAAGCGAAGACACCACACACATATAACAACCAAGACCCGATACCAGTAACGATATTCATCATATAAATAATGACCCGACCTGGGATTCGAACCCGGGACCCCCAGCTTCGTAAGCAGAGTCGCTACCCACTAGGCCAAGCGGTTGTCTATCGTACCTACATATGAAGTTCAAATGTTTCTATAAATCGAAATGGGCTATATAATTTGTCGATATAATAAAAAAATTTAACTATAAAAATATACTAAATAATCACTAGCACAGTACTGACACAGATGCCCCTGAATTGATACACAAGATATTTCAATCAGTTCAGTAAATTTAAAATGAATGGACTACACTATCATTCTAGAGGTATTGTCAAGTGTTCGAACATGCGGCACACCGGTTGTTCGGCTAAACGTAATCCAAAAAGAATTAAACTTTGATCATGTTTTTCTTGGTTACCGTTAGTTTGCGACCTGTATTCACAACTTTTTATTTGGTAAGCTCTACATGTGCTATATATTTGGACTGCGTAAAGCCGAACACCCAATATACTTTGTGTAAAATAAACATTATGTCGTATTGTATGACATTGTCACTCACCATTTTTTTTAAATGCAAGTGCCTCATGTGAATTATCAAACCCGTTTTTTTGAAGTGACTCTGCCCACAATAGTCGCAAATGTATTTCTCTCTATCGTCGTCTCTATGTTTGAACTTTATGTGTTTGTCTAAATACGACTGACTATAGAAACTGCAGACACAAAAAAAAAGGTTAAGGGGGTATGCTTTTCATACAAAAAAGAGGGTCCGTTCCGTGTTTAATACTCGCTGTATTTCTATATCAATATTTACGGAAAATATATGTAATAAGGGAATCACTGTCACAGGGTGGTATGTTTTTGTTTAGTTGTTTTAAAATGAATTCCTGAAACACATGGTTTATGTCGGTCCTTTGTTTTTGATTTTAAAGAGCCGTAAATTCGATAATAATGCGAATTAAAAGGAAAAAAAAAAACAAAACTATGATATCCTTACCCTGTGGACTCATACATATATGGATTCATACACATTTCGGGAGTCAAATTAATTACGGCCCGCAAGCTGTTTCGACGGGTATTTTATAGGTATTTTTGGGAAGTTGCTCTTGCCATCTCTGTCACTCAGGAATAGGTCGGGGAAGAGGGGTTGAAACGGAGACAGCGACGCCAATTCGAAACCGCGGATTTAAAATATCCCCCATACCGGCGCGACACGCGAGACTTAAAGTTAGGCAGAAGTTAACAATGTTTTATAGAAAGCAATATTTTAGTTTGTTTTTATGTATAATATTCTTAACTTTTTCAAATATTTATAGAATTCGAAATAAAATACATTAAAAATACTCCAAGCATGATGAAGTTATGTTACATTTAAATCTAATTAAACCTAATCCGTCGTGATCTAATGTCGTGATAGCCCAGAGCGCAACGAACCTGTCTCAAATTTATAAGGCCCCATAGGGCCATGGTTCGAATCCGGATTAAATTTTAAATTTGCGCTAATGGTCAATAAAATTTAAAGGAATAAGGTTTCCAGAATAGCCTCTCAAAATATCAATTTTGTCTATTCGCGAACTTCGCAGATATTTATGAAAACTTTTCTGAAGTTGAAATTGTCGCTGTGACGTCATCTGGGCGGTTCAGCTTATTGCGCTATTTTCCATAGTAAAAAAACAAGATAACGATACTAATTAAAAAATATTTAGGTAAGGTCACTTGCTCCAATGGAATTATAATCCTCATGAATCAATAATACATTATGATGCCAGTGTGGTAACTGCAGGGGCTTAGGCATCCCCCAGGGTGAGGAGGGGGGCTTGGAGCTTAAGTCCACCACGCTGCTCCACTGCGGGTTGGGAACTGTAACGACCGCCATCTATTGACAGCGTCCGGGACCGACTGCTTAACGTGCCCTCCGAAGCACGGTGTCAGTGATATTGTGTACTTAAGTCAGAAAAACTCTTTGGTACCCGCCCGGATTCGAACCATGGCCCTATGGGACCTTATAAATTTGAGACAGGTTCGTTGCGCTCTGGGCTATCACGACACAGATTCGGTTACGGTTACGGATATATTTTTATTTCGGATATCCGGTAGTTCGGTAGTTTCGGTTACAGTTATGGAGCTCCATAATATCACTGGTTGAAACTGCGGCGATCGCGGTACATAGGGAACGACCGCCACACAACGTCGACCTTTTTGATGACTTTGTGCATGCGTTCTTGTATGTACGTTCATAAAATTGCGTGTGTGCGAAATATATTTTAATGTTTACTTACTGCGCACCACAGTAACCGCATGGCGTATTTTTCCATCTCTTTTTATGCACCGCTTTTCGATGTGATTCCATTCTATACGGTCGACTGAACCTTTTACCGCAATCCGGACAGGGTTTATGTTTCTTAGGAAAATGTATAATATTATGTTTGTCCATATCTCCCTTCAAAAACAAAATATAGGGTAGATTTGTAAAGTCAATTTAGTAAATATAGAAAAACATAATTTCAAGGTCATTTGTCTCTTGTTTGTTTTGAACGAGGCTGAAACCTGTATTCAGTGATACACTACAATCAATACCTTTTAAGGGCATTGAGCAGGGGGGAGCATTGCGCGGGGGGGTTAAGGCCATGGGAATTGAGTAGGGGGGGAGGGGGATTACACAAAACTTTTTGTAAAAATATTTTGCGACAACTTGTAATCATATGTATGTAACTTATATGTTAGTGTACATAGAATATTCAAACTTAATAAAAACAATTTTTGAGTTTTGAAAATGTCTGATTTGAGAAGGTTTGTGTAAGTATGAATACAATGATTATGATCTTTTAGTTAGATTAGGTTAGAGGATATCAGAGAGAGTTAGGTATCAGCTGAAGAGCTGCAGTTCAACTGGAACCCTATTACTAAGATTCCGCTGTCCGTCCATCAGTCACAGAGCTGTATCATCTGCACCATAATCTATAGACACTTGAAATTTTCATAATATTACTGTGGTCGCTATAACAACAAATAGTAAACATTTCTGTTTCTGTTTTTTTTTTTTTTTTTAATATTGTACGGTGGTACCAAACCCTACGTGTGCCAGAGCGATTCGCACTTGGCTTTTTTTAATTCCAGTTTTCTAATATTTTATTTAGGAGTAGAAAAACCACGACCATGAGATGAACTTACTTTTGTTTTGAAGCCTTTGTCGCATCCATCGAAATCGCATTTAAAAACTTTATCGCTGAAATGATTTCGCACGTGCGTTATCAAATTGCTACGTCTCGAGATGAAACTTTTACATATATCGCATTGATAAGGTTTTGATTTTTGATGAACTGTTCTCTGAAAAAATATATATATATATATATAATAATACCTGGGAAATTCCATTCAGCGCCATCTAGTCCAGAACTAAGCAAAGCTTGTATTATGGGTATTAGAAACAAAACTTAAACTATTCTTATAATATATACGTAGATATTTTACATCCAGACATGAAACAAATAGACGTGTTCATGCACACAAATATTTGTCCAGCGCAGAAATCGAATCCGCGTCCTTCAGTTTGGCAGTTAGGGTCTCTATCCTCTGACAAATCGGTATATCTGTCAGTACAACACGGTACTGACGTATTAGGTACGATACATCTGTCAGTACCGTGTTGTACTGACAGATGTATTGTACGTAATACTACGTGTAAGACAACAATATTTTTCGTGTGATTTTACCTATTTTTCAAAAAATTAATTTGTTTAAAATTGGTAAAATATATATATTTCTATACATTTCTTCTGTCGTGAGTCGGAAAATGAAAATGATTCAGCCTATTGATGCCTTTTTTTTCGTTTCCGTCTGCTTGCGCTGCCAACCGACACTTCGTCTGAAGACTTCACATTATATGGGCAATAAAGTTCTAGTCACTTTTAGAAGCTCAGACTTAGAATCATCATCATGATCAACCCGTGGACTTAGAATATAAAAATCTAACTCCAAATCAAAAACTAAGTACTAAAATCGTGTCAATCGAAACACAAGGAAGCTCTATCACATAAATATTTCTTCTCTTCGCGCCTTACTGAATCGAGCATAGAGATAATAGAGTAGGCAAGCCAGTCCGAAATGCGAGCCTCGACAGAAAGAGACAGAAAATAACTATACCTCGATTTATACATCGTTACACATACATACATTATACTCCGACCATAGAGATAATAGAGTAGGCAAGCCAGTCCAAAATGCGGGCCTCGACAGAAAGAGATAGAAAATAACTACACCTCGATTTATACATCGTTATACATACATACATTGTACTCCGACCATAGAGATAATAGAGTAGGCAAGCCAGTCCCAAATGCGGGCCTCGACAGAAAGAGATAGAAAATAAATATACCTCGATTTATATATTGTTATACATACATAATACTCAGTCTATCTCTGTTTATTTTGAGCATCCGCAGTTAATAGCTCTTTGGTTGATAGCTGTGACTGTCAAACGAGTGTCCTAAATACTATGGCTTAAAAGTAAAATGAGGGTACAAGTAGGTTCAGTTATTTTCCACCCTTTTTTCTCCCATGCCCAACCGTTACGTAGAGAGCTATACGGAGCTTGCCTTCTCCAGTTATATTATCGATATGGTATCGAGGGGTGAACGTACTAATGTATTCAGCTACTTACAATATGATCTCGAAGTACTTGTTTGAATTTAAACTTTGCATCGCAGTGTCCACATTCATAATTTTTTACATCTAAGTCCAGATGTTTTTCTGCTACATGCTGTTTCAATATCCATTTCGCTTTACAGCTGTAAGAGGAGCACAGTAATATTATTAATAGATTATTTTATTAAAAATACATGTTTAAGAAAGAAGAGAAAAAGTCAACTTTTGCCGAATCTCAAAATTATTATTAAACTTTCTATCGGTAGTCAATACTAACCACAAGCAGAACACTTATCTATGGCGATCATGTGACAGTTCGCGGGACAGACTCGCGGTCGCGGATTCGATTCCTGCCCGAGACAAATATTTGTGTGCATGAACATGTCTATTTGTTCCATGTCTGGGGGTAAAATATCTATATAATATGTAGATATATATATATATAAAGAATATTTAAGTAAGTGTATCAGTTGTCTGGTACCCACAATACAAGCTTTCCTGTCCTAGATATTAATAATAATAATAATACATGGGACTTCCCACACAGCATCGTCTAGTCCCAAAGTAAGCACGTACTATGCTTGTGTTATGAGTTACTAGACAACTGATATACATACTTAAATATTTTTTTTTTTTTTTTAATAATATATACTTACACCCAGACACAGAACAAAATAAACATGTTCATGCACACAAATATTTCCCCCGGGCGGGAATCGAACCCGCGACCCTTGGCTCTAACCACTCAGCCAAACGGTCGTCAAAGAATGTATAAACGTAGATGCGAAATTTACGTATGTACAGTACTACGCACGGATCTTTGCCACTCTGAGTTACCTGCGAATACGCAGGTAACGCCGCGCGGACAGCGAAGGGTAATAGCTGCAGCGCGCGCGAACGAGTAACGGCGAACTATCCGACCTGTCTTTCTTGTAAAATATTAAAAACTATTGCAGGTGGAGGAAATCAAAAAGCTTAGGTAACCTTAGTTGTTATTTCAATGCACAATGGGGCAGAACTGAAATACAGCGCTGCGACGTCAGTCGCAGTATTGGGCTGAGTTGTGGCCCTTTTCGTGAGGGCAGCACACACCAACACAAAGTACATATATGTGTGTTTTAGTTTTTAAGTTATTTTTGTTTTGTTGAGTTTGCTATCGTTCCTACAAATAAATATGTTTTCTATCTTTCTTTCAATGCAAGATCGTGTTGATTTATATTGACTTATTATTCTATACTCTATAGCAGCATGATCCTTCAATAAAGGTGCATCGTGTATACTAACTTGTACTTGCATATCTTGCATTGATATTTTTGCATTAAGCCCATATGTCTGTTTTCATGTCTCTTCAATGTAGACGGATCCCGGCAAGCGTAATCGCAAAATCCACATTTATAAGGTTTCTCGCCTGAAAAATACATTTCGACACTTGACACCTTCAATAACCTTTTCTTTCAAGGTCTATGGCTTTTCAAGATGACACAACAGATGGCTTGTACTGAAGTCAAGTATCTATCATAAAAACTATAGAGGTAATATAACTAAAGTAGGCAAGCTCCATAGAGCCCTGTAACGGCTGGGCATGGACAAAAAAGGATGGAAAAAAACTGTGCCTAGCTCTATCCTTTTTTTACTATTAAGCCGCATGTACCTTAGGACACTCATTTGACAGTCACAGCTATCTACCAAAGAATTATTAACTGTGGATGCTTAAAACAAAAAAAATTAGACTTTTTTCTGTTGAAGCCTGCCTTTCGGACTGGCTTGCCTACTCTATTATCCTATTGGTAAAAACCGATAGATTTAAAAAAAAAACAGACATTACACATGTATACAACGCTAATGTTAATAAAACAGTACAGTAAAGTGCCAGTATGGATATCATATTTACAAATAAAAAATATAATGTTTAATCGTAACTATTTTTGTAATATTTTATTAAACGAAACTCAACCTTAATTCATAGGGTTAACTAACAAATTAGGTATACTACACCAAGAACACATTTTATTATTTACTAGCTTTCTGCCCGTGGCTCTGCTCGTGTGGACTACATAGTTGTACCGGGACCTCTTTTTTCAGGATAAAAAAGTAGCCTGTGTCTCTCTTCAGCTTATAAATTATAGCTGGTGCCCGCGCTTTCGTCTGCGCAAGATTAGTACTTCGAGTACCTTATTTTCATCTCCAAGGTCCTATTTATCTTTAAGATAAACATTTCTATCGTATATAATATACGTGTAACTATAACGGTTTTTGCATACCATAATAGCATGCAGATGGGAGATTTTTTCCTACTTACTTAACACATATTATTATATTTTGGACAATTCACAGAATATTTTTATAAATCATAGCCTATGTGTTATTCTGATGTATAAGCTATATTACTGTAAAGTTTCATTAAAATCCATTCAGTAGTTTTTGCGTGAAAGAGTAACAAACATCCATGCATACAAACTTTCGCGTTTATACCATAAGTGAGGATTCAGTCCCTAAACTAATATGTTGCTGGTAAGAGTTTATGCAAAGTTTATAAGAGTTTAAAATTTACGAACCTGTATGTGTAAAACTGTGTATTTTTAATAAGCTACCTCTGTTGAAGCACTTTCCACATATGTCACACTCGAATGGTTTCTCGCCTGAAAAGCAAAACAAAAATGCTAGAAATCGATATTTCATACTGGCGCTAAAATATAGATGGCGCTGTGTTGGATGTCATAGGTATCATTGTATTAATTTTCATGTCCATTACTATTATTACTGTTGAATGTACTAATGGTAAGAAATATCATGACCTAATATATGTAAAATACCATTTTTTTACATAAGTAGGACATCACCAAGCTTATTGTAAAAGGGATTTAGTGTGAAAATGCCATTCTAGATACTGGTCATTTAAAAATGAAAATAAAACCTTCATGGAAGTATTTAATTTAACCTATTTTTTTACAAAAAGGCACCGTTCTAAATGCAAATTTAATTTTAAAAAAATTTGTTTTTTAATTGTTTTCGCAATCGTATCTGCACTCAAAATTCGAGTAATTGTTAAGTATAAGTTCCATCATGGAACTTACGCAGACAGCTGGCGACATTGAAGCTGTGTTTGGAGGAAACATGACTAATTCATCACTCACAACTTTTAAGTGTGCGGCTTCCATTGGTGTTTTACGGTGCCAGGTCTTGTTAACCTGAGTCTCAGAATTATAAATCACATTGGCGATAGCAGTTTTATTATGGAAATAACAATTAAAATACAATTATTGTTTCACAAAGGGGCCGTTCAAGTATTATGTACGCAGATTTTTTGCAATTATTAACCCACCCCTCCCCCTCATCAGCAAAAGTAAGCAAAGCTCTTACCCCTCCCCCCTTGCATACGTAAACATTGGTACAATTGATTGATTCATGAGCAGCAGTTATAAGTCTAGAAATAAGGAATAGGTTTGGAATAGAAGACTGTAACGCACATAATATTCATTTAAATAAACTTTACTGATATGGTATTCAACATAGAGTAAGTTACAAATATAATGAAAAAAAGTAAATAATTACTACTGACATAAATTAATGCTGACAAAATCACCATCTAGATCCCTCCATCCCCCATGTCATCAAAAATAAGCAAAGGAAAAACCCCCCGCCACCCTATAGTGCTTACGTGATACTTGAACGGCCCCAAACCGATAATAAACTAGTGTCGTGGATAGTGTGCTTTCACTCTCAAAAGGTGTAGCTAATAAACATCTGGAGATATATCGATTTAGCCATGCATAAATCCAGTCCTGCATTAAAGGGGCAAATATATTATAAATGCAACTCGAAGATTTCTTTGACCTCTGGTTTACCCTTAATTAAAGAAAACAAATACTAGCAAGTATGCAAAGCCATAAAAGTATGAATTAACTCTGTCTAGCTAGCACAAGATGGCGAGTTTCATTCCGCGAGGTCCCCGCGCGCCGGTCTTCACCCCCGCAAAATCGTGTTTGACATTTTCGATACTATGAAGTGACATTTCTGTCTCTATTAAAACCAAAAGCTGCTGTCAAATTTATTTACTCTGTAATGCAAAGCACATAGTGCTTTTTTTCCCATACTGACCAATTAAAATAGTGTGAAAGAATATGCAACCGCAAAACGCAAGTTAACCTAAACCAAAAAATTACCTGATCCGACAAATTAGTAGCCTGGGTCTTAGAGGAGGATATACTAAATAATAAACTAACACAAAAAAAATAGTTTTCAATCAATAAAATAAAACTCACCAGTATGGATCATGATATGCTTTGTCAACGCATACTGAGTGAAGAAACTTTTTTTGCAAAAATCACATTTATATTTATTTTTCTTTTCATGTACCCTCAAAGTGTGCTTCGTAAGATATTTTTTAATTTTAAAACTCAAATGACAATCTTTACATTTATATGGATATTCAGTTGAATGTAATTTCATGTGTTGTTTCAATAGAGATCTGTCGGAAAATTTCTGAAAAAAGAAATATATAAATTAATAATACACAATGTAAATACTAGGAATAAACATAAACTTGCAGTATCCATGAGTGACATGATAGCCCGAGCGCAGCGAAGCTGTTTCAAATTAATAAGGCTGTGTGGCCGTGTTTCAAATTCGGGCAAGTACCAATGAGTTTTTATGGCTTAACTACATAACCATAACTGACTCCGTGCCTCGGAGAGCACGTTCAGCAGTCGGTACCGGTAGCGATCGTTACAATCCACCAATCCGCTCTGGAGCAGTGTTGTGGATTTAAGCTCCAATCCCTCTCACGTTGGGGGGAGGCCTAAGCCCCTGCAGTGGGGTATATAATGGGCTGATGGAATGGAATGGAACCCACTACTAGGCTCCATAAAATAAGTAATTCATTCAAAGACAATTGTTTAAGATTTTATAATAAACTTCTAAGCAGTATCATAGATTTGTCAATCAATAAACTGGTTTAACTTTTTAACTAATAATCAATCATTACCAGTCAATTGTCTTTGTTAATTAAATGGGTTGTGACCTTCAATCTCACCAAATATGGTTAATGAGTAGCAAATATAGTTAATGAATAGCGAATAGGTTAAGATACTACATCTGCTCGGAAAGCACTCTAATACTCTATAAAAAAGAAGGCGGAAAGTCCTTCTTTAATCTGATGGGAGAGAACAATGTACAAAAATCCATTACTACCGCTGCCTTTTCTAATATTAAATAAGAATCTTTTACATGAAGACGCTAAACGATATACTGGCCACTTACTTTTTATTCTGAATAAAAAAAAAAGCAAACTAAATGCATCAATCTTTTTAAAAAAAGTGAGTGGATTTCTTTTAGTGATATGTAAATTGCTTAATTTACAATTAATTAGTATAGATTAATTTGATAATTGTCAATCGCCACTTTGAAAAATTAATAACTGAAAATACATATAATTTTAAATAAAAGAACAAAATTAGTTTCTTATTTTGAATCCTAGTTTAAAAAAAATATATAAAAACAGCATTTTAGAAAAAGTGGTCCTACCATATTCAATAGGTCAGTCAATGGAATTCAAAATTACCTGATACCAGAAACTAACACAAACTTTAATGATGAACACAAAAATATAGTAAATATATCCACCTTTTTACATTCACGACATGGGTAGCTCGTGTAATCGTTTATAGATTTGTACGGTTTTTTCTTTTTCTTCCTCTTTTTAATATTATTTTCATTCAATGGAAAATGTTCCGTAAAATCTTCACTCGTAATCATTTCACCGTGTAATATATTTTGTGACGATAGTATATCCTCAAAATTGAATTCCGGTATTTCATGTTTTACCTGAATTTAAAACAATATTATATAATAAATACAATTAAATGATAATTATTAAATTTAATAAGCAATGGGCATTGATAAAAAATTTTGACTTTAAATTTGAATACTTTTCTATGAAATTATAGACAATCTGTAGTGTTTTTTTTTTTTCAATTGAACATACATATTTTCAAGGATTAATCGTTTATTAAAATTTTATAGCAGGTGACGTCACTACTACTAATCATGGCTTGTCACATTAATTATTTACGTTTTCTTTTCATATAGGATAAAATTTTAACAACTATCCAAATTTTTTCTAGATGTTAGGTATCACCAATAGATGTCATTTACATATTAAGTATGAAAACGTAACGTAAACGTAAGTACAATAAATAAATAAAATTAATAGTCAAAACTAAACAATCAATCCATTACTTTATTACATGGAGATGTACCCGATGGGCCAGAGTCCCATGAGTCACCGACGTTTTGGAAATGAAGTAATATTAAAATGTTTAACAGTTAATTTTTACTAACTATATTTAGGTATATTATAATTATATATAATATATAATGATAATTAATTATTAATTAGACTTAAAATTAATTGTCCTACGCCAATTAAAGTGATAAAAATTAATGTACATACCACTCTCAGATAGTGCTAAATAAAAACTACATTACCTGTTCTATAACTACGGTTTCCATATCTTCTTCGTTTGTATATATATCGTGTACATAAATTAAACACTAAATTGTAGGGTAGAGTCAGAGTTTATTCGAGTGCAATAAAAAAATTCAATGCTTCAAGGCTTAGTTACAATTTCACAAAAAATTCTTGTACAGTACATAGTGTTACTTTTTTTTTTTTTTTTTTTTTTTTTAATGGCAATTGTACTAAGTTTAGTACATTTGTGCCAGCGTCACGTCAAGAAAAAGGAAACTACTTTAATAACGAGCCAACGTAACAGTAAAGTGTTCTTACTTTATAAGGAAAAAATTAATATAAGACAAAAAAGTAAATAAACATAATATGAACATATAAAGTGCATTTATTAGTGATAGTTAAAGTAAGATATTATTAATATTTACAGTTTTAAATTGTTATGAAAAATGAATGATGAAATAATAGAGAGGACATTTTTGGAAGAATAAGAAAGAAGTGTAGGAATATTGGTAGGGAAAGGAATATCTATAGCTAATAGTGAATTTAAAAAAGAGGTACGGTCATTTAAAGGACAAGAGAAAAAAATATGGTTTAAATCTCCATCGTCTAAGCCACATTCGCAAAGAGATGAATCTCTAATGTGCAATCTTGCTAAATGTACCGGAGTGCAACAGTGACCAAGTCTCATCCTACATATAGTTGACGTAGAGCGTTTGCTTAGTCTCCATTTGAAAAACCAGGGTTTGGCGGGGATAACAGGTTGAATTCGAAAGTAATAAAGACCCTTCGATATTCTGGTCACAGACCATTGGCGCGACCATGACTCCGTCAAATATTTTTGTGGCAGCATGAGTAGGTCGTGGGGATAATTAATGTAAGGTATTTTGTCTCCACACGAAATAGCCTCTTTGGCCACTTGATCTGCGCGTTCGTTACCTGTAATACCCGAATGACTTGGTATCCAACCCAGAATGACATCAAAGCCACTCGACAAGCATTGCGATAATGAAGATTTAATTTCTAATATTAATGGATTGTGAGTTTTCGATTTGAAAGGATTCGAAAGAAGTGATTGAAGGGCGCTGAGACTATCAGAGAGAATAAGAGAGTAACGAAGTTTAAATATTAAAACATATTTAACAGCTTCCAAGATGGCACGACATTCACCGGAAAAAACAGACGATTCAGGCGGACAACGTATTTTCTGAACAATGTTATACTGAGAGTGGAAAACCCCCACACCAACGCAGTCCAAATCAGATAACTTGGAAGCATCGGTATAGATAGTATTCCATCCTTGCCAATCACAATTCAATATGCATTGAAACCGGGAATTCGCATTAGGATCGTCCTTCACGATACCAAAGGTTAAAATAATTTTGGGTTTAAATACAACAATATCATATGAATAATTAAATATAGGTAGACAACGCATATTGTGAATAGGAGTTTCGATAGCCCTGTGTCTTTGAAAGCTGTTAAAAAGACACGGAGGGTTTTTAAACCTCCAGAATAAATTTGATTCAACTTGATTAGCAAGCGTTGGTAGCAGAGATATTAAGGGATGGTTAGAAAAACGCAAAGCACGGAAAAGGTAACGATCGGATAAGTATTGGCGACGGTAAGAAAGAGGAGGATCTACGCATTCTACTTGAAGCGCGTTTATAGGCGAAGATTTCATACATCCCGCTACTATTCGCAGGCCCTTGGCTTGAACTCTGTCCAGTTTACGAAGAGCAGACATATTTGCTGGTTCCAAAAGGAACGACCCATAATCCAAGTGGCTGCGGACAGTCGCGTTATAAAGGAGTTTAAGACAATAAGGGTGTGCGCCCCACCATGTTCCTGTGAGGCATCTCAAAATATTAATATTTTTTTCGGCCTTATTGACTACATAAGAACAGTGATCAACACCAGACAATTTGCTATCTAATATTAATCCTAAGAACTTGGCGGAGTTTTTAAAAGGAATCGTGATATCATTGTACCTCACGTCAACCGCTGGAATCCTACGTTTCCTAGAGAAAACAACGACAGAACTTTTTGAAGCAGACAATTCTAGACTATGAGCATCGAGCCATCGCAGCAAAGATTTTAAGGAACTAGTCAGCGAATAGACCGCTGTTTGAAGTGAGGGGTCAGAACAGTACAGTAGTAAATCATCAGCATATTGGAGAATTTTGCAAGGACCTAGGGATGAATCAAGGTCAGAGGTATAAAGGTTGTATAATAAAGGACTCAGAACTGACCCTTGAGGTAGGCCTCTCCAGACCAATCGAGACGCTTTAACCACTCCATCGACACGTAAGAGAATTTCTCTTTCAGAGAACAAATTAAAAATAAACTGAGTTAACCTCTCTGGGATCCTCAGCTCATGCAGTTTCTTCCTGAGAATTGGAAGCTGGACGTTATCGTAAGCTGAAGATATATCTAGAAAAGCTGCCGTAATTGATTCACCTTTAGAAAAAGATAATCGAATATCAGTTGTGAATATGCTTAGGCTGTCTATTGTACTTTTACCCTTTCTAAAACCAAACTGCGAATTAGAGAGAATCCCGCGACTCTCCGCAATCCACTCTAGTCGATTTTTAACAAGATGTTCAAGTATTTTCGCTAGGACAGAAGATAGCGCTATAGGACGATAAGCTGAGGCATCCTCAGGATCTCTGCCTTTTTTAAGTATAGGAATTATTACTTGGGACTTCCAACTTTTAGGCACGATGCCGGAGTTAAAAACAAAATTAACAACGTCAAGATAATAAGAAAGAACTGAGTCAGAGCTTTTAACTAGGAATGAATACGGAATTCCATCGATACCAGGTGCAGAGTCCCTGACAGAAGAGAGAACAATTTTTAACTCATGAAAGGAAAAAGGAGCGTCAAGAACATCGTTGAAAAGAGGAGCGGCAAAAACTTGTGGCATTTCATTAACATTTGGGACAAAGGGAGGGGCTAATCTGTCCATTAACTGATCAACCCAATTCGAAGAATCAGGATAAGGGATTTTTTGATCACGGAAAGCCCCACGGAATTTTCTAATTTGTTTCCAGACAAGGCTGGAGGAGGCGTCGGGGGAAATAAATTCGCAGAATTTACGCCAACCATCCACTTTCTTTTTACGAAGTAGACGTCTAGACTTAGCTCTGACCCTCATAAAGTTTGTGTAATTTTCAGCAGTCATGACCCGGCAATACGTTTTTTCGGCTTCATTTCTCTCCTTAATACTCTCAGTACACTCTCTGTCCCACCAAGGTGGAGAGGGTGTTTTGCCCACGGAACTATTCTTAAGTGGAAAAACTCTGTTAGCCACTGAAGTCATAGATTGTACTAAGGCATCAGAGCAGGTAGAAGCATCAGACTGAGACAAATGTGGCAAACTCATTATTCTGCTGTCAAGAAGCGCCGTAAAAATAGGCCAGTCAGCTTTATCCAAGTTGTATTTTAAGAGTGGAATTCTTCGAGGAGTGGGAGGGCGGATGAACGGGAGTTCAACGATGATAGGGAAGTGGTCACTACCATAAGAATGAGGAAGGACTTTCCAGAGTAGGAGAGATGCTAAATCAGTAGAGCAAAGTGTCAGGTCTAAAGCATTCGGGATTGTATTAGGTCTAGAACGACGAGTCGGTTCGCCACTGTTCAGAATACAAAGGTCTAATTTGTCTACCAAGTCTACCAACATTCTGCCAGCGATGTCAGTGGTCGAACATCCCCATATATGATGGTGGCAGTTAAAGTCTCCGAGTACGATATAAGGTTTAGAAAATGTAGAAAGAATGGAATCTAATTCATTAAGAATCGAAGGGGAGGGGGAGGCAATGTATATAGATATGAAGGTAATGTCTTTAATCTTCGCAGCAACGACTTGAAGGCCATTGCTGTGAGGAGTGACAATAAGTGTGGAGAAAGGAACACCATCTTTGATGAATAAGGCGGAGCCGCCGAATCCATCTAGTCTGTCGTCTCTGAGACAAGTGAATCCGGAAATTTTGAAAGGAGAACCTGGTCTTAACCATGTCTCAGAGATAGCAGCAATGATGGGGGAGTATTTATTGAAGAGGAAAATAAGGTTTGACTTATCTCTTCTAATACTTTGGCTGTTCCATTGGACAACCAGGGCTGATGGAGCCATTTCTAGGAGATATAAGAGAGAACAAAACAGAAGCAACGTTGGACGGTGAGATATCTGAAGTTGGGGATAAAAGTTTCAGGAGTGACGAGAGAATTTCAACAAGCAATTGCTCGTTGCAAATATTTTCTGCAGGTTGGGAAAGATTTAAAGCGCAGCCGTTGGGGCTGGGGGAATAATTGTTAGAAATTATATTTTGATGAGCGAATTTGTCATAGCTTTTAGAAAGAGGAGCGTGGGTACGGGGTTTAGTAAAAACAGTTTTTTTGTAAGAAGAGGAAGAGTGGGTAGATTGAGGGAAAACTTTGTTGAGAATATTAACTGGACCAGTAGCTGTAATATCTGCATAAGACCTGGACACAGAAGGTTGTATTTTGGAGGCTTCCACATATGAAATGGAGTCTTCAGCCATACATTTTTTAATGCGAGCCTGTCTATCAAATTCAGGGCAAGATTTGTTTATAGAAAAGTGACGTCCCTTACAGTTAATGCAAAACGCATCATTCTGCGCCACTGAGCATTCCTCTCCCGAATGAGAATTTCCACATTTAAAGCATCTTGCTTTGGATCTACATTGTAATTTTGTGTGACCAAACCGACAGCAGTTAAAGCATTGAATTGTTGGGTAAGTGTAGAGCTCGACTGGCAAAGCATTATAACAGAGAAATACTTTTGCGGGAAGACTCTGTCCATCAAAAGTTAGCACTACCGTCTGGGATGGTTTCCATATAGAAGTACCCTCGGATGTAACTTTATAATTTAATCTACGGGCTTTTAGAACTACTCCGCAGCCATCAGGTACAACAATATTCTCAATGATTTCATCCGGTAACCAATCATTGGGAACGCCTCTTACCAAACCTAAACGAGTTACGTTAAATGTTGGAATAAAGGCATGTAAATTTTTAAAAGTTAAAAGTTCATTAGTAACGAAAGAATTAGCAGCTAATGCATTTGAGAACGAGATGATTGATGTCGTTCTTCGCATTAGTTGGATGTCTATTAAATATGAACACCGAGTTATTTTATGCAATTATTTATTGAGGTGTAATTCAAAATCCACACAACCAGCGCGGCCATCTTGACCAGAGAGAGAGGAGGGGCGAAAAGTTGCCATAGCAAAAGGCACAGAATATAACAGTTTCCTCCCCCTTTAAATAAAAACTAACAAACAATTAGATTCTCAAGTTACAGATAGACTTACAAATTCAATTTCACAACAGGTTTCTTTACTCTGCTACTCCTACGCAGAAGTACACTAGTATCTGAAGTTACATTAGTATCATTAAAATTAGCAGGTTCAACATTATCTGTAACAGTCTTAGAATTATCTATCAAATTATCATCATTAGATGAACTACTCGGGCTGCAGATTTCAGGGTTTGAAACACTAGTTGTATCAGGTATTTTTGGAATGACATCAGGATTTCCCTGTGAACTACTGGTCACCCTAGGAACATAATTAGAACAATAAGCATTAAAATCAGTTTGCACATCAATTTTATCACCTACATTTCTGATTTGGTCAATATGTCTTCGCCAAACCATACCATTGTCCATCTTTAGCTCATAATGTAACAAGCCTAAAACCTTAGAAACAGTACCAAATTTCCACTTCTCCTGGCTAATGTAATTCCTAGCAATCACCCTATCCCCCACCTGTAACAATCTCACTCCGTCCTTGACAGTACCATAATAGGGAGACAGTTTAGAAAATTTAGAACCAACCTTGTAATTGAAAACTAAATCAGTAGGTGCTTTTCCTGTCACTGTATGAGGTGTGATTCTAAATTGAAATAAAATCTTATTCAAGTTTTCTTGCAAGGTATTTCTATTTCCCTGTAAACACCTTAATTTATTTTTTAACGTTTGCACATACCTCTCTGCTTGGCCATTCGTGGCTGGGTTGTAAGGCGCAGAACGTTTGTGTTTGATACCATTACGTTGTAAAAAGTTTTGAAACTTAGGATTTACAAATTGGGAACCATTATCACTAACAAGCACACTTGGATAACCAAAAGTAATGAAAACTTTTTCCAAAATCTCTATTGTAGCATCGGTATCAATCTTATTGAGAATATGTATCTCTGGCCACTTGGAAAAAGCATCCACTAAAATGAGAAAATAAACTCCCATGAATTTCCCAGCAAAATCAATGTGAACCCTTTGAAAAGGTTGTGATGGGTACTCCCAGCTATGCTGAGGAGCAACCGCAGATGGGTTTCTCTGATTTAGGCAGCACTGAACACAGTTTGAAACTAAATCTTTAATTTGCCTATCAACTCCAGGCCACCAGCAGTAACTTCTAGCTAAAGACAACATTCTAGTTATACCAAAATGAGCATCATGCAAATCATTTAAGATTGATTCCCTATACTTAGTAGGAATGAGTACCCTTGAACCCCTCATGATACAGTTATCTTGTAAGGTAAACTCTGACTGATCAATGCCAAATCTGTCAGCATGCGACAGGCGCTTGCCCTCGCGCAAACCTAGTAATAAGGGCTTCAAAGTCTCATCATCCTTGGTAGCCGCTGCTATCTGCTGACTAGTCACCGGCAAAACATTAAACTGCTGGATCTGGAACACATCAGCTTCTTCCAGTGGACATGGTTCTTCATCACGAAGAGGTAGACGCGACAGGGCGTCGGCGTTCGCATTAGACTTTGAATTTTTGTATTTTATGTCGTAATTAAAACCTTGAAGAAATATGGCATAATGCTGCATACGTGCAGCTGACAGATGTGGCAAAGCTTTTGATGGTGAGAAGATTTGAACAAGGGGCTTGTGGTCAGTAAAAAGTACGAATTTCCTACCATATAGATATTGGAAAAAACGCTTGACCCCAAAAACTATAGCATACGCTTCCTTGTCGATCTGGGCCCATTTACGTTGTGTAGAGTTCAACGTCTGGGATGCATAATGTATAGGCCTTTCTGTACCATCGGGCATGACATGGGATAGGACAGCACCAACCCCAGTCGGTGATGCATCTGTCGCAAGAACAAGTGGCAAGTCAGGTGAGTAATGAGTAAGTATAGTATCTGAAGCCATTTGTTTTTTAATTATTTGTAAAGCTTTTTCACATTCAGCTGACCAACACCACTTCGTCCCCTGACGCAGTAGTTTATGTAAAGGCTCCAGAGTATCACTGAGATTAGGGAAAAACCTACCATAGTAGTTCACCATCCCTAATAGTGCTTGCAACTCACTGACATTACTTGGCTTAAGAGCTTCTGTAACGGCTTTAATTTTGGAATCAGTTTTATGAATGCCTTTTTTACTAATTTTATATCCGCAATATTCAATTTCTTTTTTCATGAATTCTGATTTCTCCAAATTGAGATGTAGGCCGTACTCGGACAACCTAGCAAAAACCATCTCAAGCCGTTGCAGATGCTCTTCATCTGTAGGTGCCGTGATCCTAATATCATCAATAAAGCAGTGCACACCCGGAATTCCCTTAAGAATATTTTCAATTTTACGTTGCCATTTGGCAGGTGCGCAGTTCAGACCAAACATAAGGCGTGTACATTTGTATAACCCTTTATGTGTATTCAAAGTCAACAGGTGCTGATCTTCTTCTCTTACCTTCCAATTGAGGTATGCATTCCGCAAGTCAATTTTAGTAAAAGTATTTCCCCCCGCTAAACCGTTGAACAATTCTTCAGAAGTAGGTAATGGGTGCTCATCCACCACTAACTGCTGATTCAATGTCAGCTTGTAGTCACCGCATAGCCTAATCTTACCATCAGCTTTCACTACTGGTACCACAGGGGTAGCATACTCACTGTAATCTACTTTGACCAAAACCCCATCGTTGACCAGATTTTCAATTTCTTTTTCAACTCTGTCCCTAATTGCAAAAGGTACTGGTCTAGCACGAAAGAACACAGGCTTCGCATCCTTTTTTAAATGAAGTGACACAGGGTCGCCCTTAATTTCACCTACATTTTTGTTATCAAATAAGGTACTGTATTTTTTGAATAAGGACTGCAAGGTGGAGTGAGAATCGTTACCTGACTCCTTGTTAATACTATGTACAGCTGCAGACAAATTATCCCAGCTGAATGCTCGGATCCACTCACGGCCCAGGAGAGGTTTCTTGTTACCCATGACAACATATAACTTTAGATTGTTTCTTGTTTCGGATCCAATAGTAATTGTTTTTATGTAGCAGAAACCTAAAACATCAAGGTAATCATTAGAATAAGTACATAATTTTACATCACTTTTTTGCAAGGCTAAATCACTAAAGTTCTCATTGTAACATTGCTCATTGATTAGAGAAACTGCTGATCCGCTATCAAACTCCATTTGCAATGGTTTACTGTTAGTATGCACTGTAATTAAAAACTGTTTGTTTCTGTCACTGTTAATGTTATTCACCATTTCAACCGCAACTGAATTAACCTTGTTTTGAAGTTTGAGGCACATTTCCTTCAAATGTCCAAGTTTATGGCAAAAATTACAAGAAGCAGACTTGAAAGAACACTTGTCAGCATAGTGGTTACCACCACAACGAAAACAGGACACTTTTTTCTTTCCCACAGCAGGTCCCGCCGCAGTATCAGACTTTGGTACATACGGCAGTGCAGGTTTCTTCACAGGCAAGTTAGTATTAGTAGTTTTTTTCTTAGCATTGTTATATACAACGTGCACTCTTCCTTCCTCTAAGTTGTTGGAACGTGAGCTTTCCAGCCCTACCGCAATGTCAAAAACGCTTTCCATGGTTAAGTTCCTGGTTTCCAGCAATCTGTCCTTTATCGTTTTATCTCGAATTCCACAAACAAATTGATTTCGTAACGCCGTGTTAAGGAAATTGCCAAAATTGCAACTAGCAGCCATTTTGCGCAATGCAGCCACAAACTCTTTCACAGATTCTCCTTCACTTTGTGTGCGATGGTGAAACTTATAATATTCAGCAATTTCCAGCGGTTCGGGATCTAGGTGTCCCACCAGCAACTTCACATTATCTTGGTAAGGTTTCTCCTCGGGTTTACCGGGCGAAACCAAATCGCACAACGTGTCGTAAAGCTCGGCACCAATATAGTGTAAAAAGTAAGTGTTCTTTTTCACACTATCCGTAACGTTGTACAATATTAACGCTCCTTCAAATCTTTGCACCCATCGCTGGAATTTGGTCTTTGGATTGTAAACTTCAATGAAGTTGGGAGGAATGGCACGGGAAGCGTTCCCCGCTCCGCTGCCGCCACCTCCATCATTAGTATCCGGCATCTTTGCAGATCGTGGGTTGACTGAATCCAACTAAAATCGTCGCCAGTGTTGATGTCGTTCTTCGCATTAGTTGGATGTCTATTAAATATGAACACCGAGTTATTTTATGCAATTATTTATTGAGGTGTAATTCAAAATCCACACAACCAGCGCGGCCATCTTGACCAGAGAGAGAGGAGGGGCGAAAAGTTGCCATAGCAAAAGGCACAGAATATAACAGTAATGCGATTTCTGCCAATACTTTTAACGCTTCCATTGATGACGTCTTTAACATTTGCATGTTTTAAAAATCGGCCAAAAGTGACGGGGTGAAGAGTACTACCAGAAGCAGGAGAAGATTCAACTCTTTGAACATGAACTACGAATGGACCTTTGTCATTCTCTCCGTAGGATGAGCGTCCAACTGCTGGACGAGGAGGGGTTGACAGTTGACATGTGGTTGTTTGTAGTAAAGGAGACGATGGAGAAAACGGTAGCGACGGGTTAGAATCATTTTCTAAAGAGTTTGGGTCAGGTAAAAAAGAAACTAATTTTGTATGATTAGACTGGGTCACCTCGTTTTGAATTTTCGAATTGGCTCTATGTCTTTCTTTACGAGATCTTTTTTTTGAAATCCTAGGTTTCTTTATCTCGTCTTCTGAACAACTTTTATTATTGGACTTGTCAGAATAAAAAGTTTCATCCATAGGAACACTTATGAAAGCAGCGGGAGACGGCGGAGGTTCACCGGTGTCGTCCGGTGGATCCGCCATATTTTTTTCAAAAGTATGGAGAAATGATGTAAAAGCAGTGAGACAGTGTGAAATATAATACAAAAATTATTAATTACTTAAATAAAATGGAACAGACTAACCATAAAACGCTGAACACTTCACTTAACTAGATGATTAAAATTAAAAGGAAAAAATAACGAGAAAATGTAACACACCGCTTGACGCTCAACTGACACTCGAATGTTGTTTATAGGTTCTAGTGTTACTTCCTTAACACAACAATTGACAACCATTGACAACAATCAAACCATGATAACACCACACCACATATCACAGACAACATAGATAATTGTTCTGTGACATAGATTGATTCAGATCATGGACGTATTATACCTACTACGTAGGTTCTATGCACTCCCAAATCTGTATACAAAAACGAAACCTTTATGTTACGCATAAAGTTTACTTTAAATTGTAATCCGCAAGGGGGCAAAATGAGTTTGTAGGAGATAGCTACCGGAGAGTCCATTTGGCCTTTTCTAACACTTGCCATTAGAATAAAATATTTCATCTAGTACATATGTTCATTATCGATTTATATATATATGTATACTCGTCTATTGTCTATTTTCTGTGACTTCTGGTTTTTGATATGTCTTGGTATTCGAATAATAATAATATTTTTGAAAGTTCTTACATTACATTTTACAAATTTATAAAAAAAAATTTAGTTATATTTAAAAAGAATGTGTTAATTTATGGTTTTATACTGGCAACTAAAACGAAAATTCGGGGAATTTTGACATGTGTATTGTCACAGTTGAAGTATTTGACGTCATATTTCTAAGGTGACCATAATATTTTCTTAAAATAGTAGGAATTCTTTATGAAAATAAAAAAAAATAGATATTGAGTCTAAAACATCCAGTTTTATTTTTGCAGTGCAAGGTTAAAACACTATGTTAAAAACAAATATATTTTGAAATAGTAAAAAATATAGTTTAGTTAGTTAGTTCTAGTGTTACTTCCTTAACACAACAATTGACAACCATTGACAACAATCAAACCATGATAACACCACACCACATATCACAGACAACATAGATAATTGTTCTGTGACATAGATTGATTCAGATCATGGACGTATTATACCTACTACGTAGGTTCTATGCACTCCCAAATCTGTATACAAAAACGAAACCTTTATGTTACGCATAAAGTTTACTTTAAATTGTAATCCGCAAGGGGGCAAAATGAGTTTGTAGGAGATAGCTACCGGAGAGTCCATTTGGCCTTTTCTAACACTTGCCATTAGAATAAAATATTTCATCTAGTACATATGTTCATTATCGATTTATATATATATGTATACTCGTCTATTGTCTATTTTCTGTGACTTCTGGTTTTTGATATGTCTTGGTATTCGAATAATAATAATATTTTTGAAAGTTCTTACATTACATTTTACAAATTTATAAAAAAAAATTTAGTTATATTTAAAAAGAATGTGTTAATTTATGGTTTTATACTGGCAACTAAAACGAAAATTCGGGGAATTTTGACATGTGTATTGTCACAGTTGAAGTATTTGACGTCATATTTCTAAGGTGACCATAATATTTTCTTAAAATAGTAGGAATTCTTTATGAAAATAAAAAAAAATAGATATTGAGTCTAAAACATCCAGTTTTATTTTTGCAGTGCAAGGTTAAAACACTATGTTAAAAACAAATATATTTTGAAATAGTAAAAAATATGTTTAAATTTATAGAATAGCATAGTACTTACGCACAAAAATACCAATGGAGCATCAGACGGAAAATCTACAATTTCTAAACTACATGATCAATGTTGATACTTTTTTACTTAGTGCAATTATAATACAATACAATAAAATCGTAGTCTTGTCAAATTCACCTTAATGTACAAGAATGTACCTATTCCTTTAGAAATTCGGGATCACAGGACATAAAAATGTGGCCTAGAATGTCGATTTTCTTTTGAGTAATATGCATAAATCGTGAAAATTGAGTTAAAACATTTTTTTCTGTCACAACTGTCATGATCTGCCTAAATCACTTCCCACTTGACGTTGAGTTTTGGGACAGATTGTGTATAACTATAATAGAAAATTAATAGAATTTTCAATAGTTTTTTTTCCCAGAAAATTTGCAAATAGAAGATAGTTCGCTTAAACAAGCTGTTGAAAAATTGACTGTATTGGAGAAAAAAGAACTGTTAAAAACCCAGAATCAGTATTTAGAAGAAATAGCTTCTATCACTGGTATTTATTCATTACTGAATTGTTTAGAAAGGCCTTTATAAATATATAATTTTATATATTTTTAGTAATACTGATATGTTTTGTTTTGGGAGTTAGCATTGTTATTTTGAAAAGAATAAAAAAAGAAGGCCTCTAGGCCCACTGTGTCTAACTTAGAAACATTTGACGTAAATTCTATTAGAAATAAAATTAACGAATTTTATATTTTGAAAAAATGAGTTCCTACTTTACGGTGCCTTTTGACTGAAGTGAGAGAATGTATTGAATTCAATGGCTCCCGTGAAACTTTGCGTCGTATTTTGCATGAAAATGGATATGAATTTCAAAATAAAACAAAAATGAACCTGCTTTACTTTTAGAAAAATATGATATTGCCGCTTGGAAACACGGGTTTTTAAGAACTATTGCTTCTATACGTACAGAATGGAAACCAATCGTTTGTGTTGATGAGACATATGTTCATCAAAATTATAAAACTAAGAATGGCAGGGATCTTCAGCAAGTGGCGTCATAGAAAATATATCTGTCGGAATAAGTTATATAATTATTCATGCTGGTTTAGAATGGGGTTTTGTGCCGAATTCACTTGTTATTTATAGAACAAAATGAAAAATGGCAGACTATCACCACGACATGAATTCCCAAAATTTTAACAAGTGGTTAGTGGATAAATTTATATTTAATTTAAACGAACCCTGTATCATTGTCATGGATAACGCAAGTTATCACACGGTACAAATAAATAAGCCGCCTACGGCACAAAATATCAAAAGCCAAATACGGCATGGCTTACATTAAATGGCGTTCAGTTCGAAGGCCATTATATAAAAGCTGAATTGCTTTGTCTGGTAAACAAACACAAACCAAATCGAGGGTATGAAGCTGATGAGCTTCTCAAAGAGCGTGGCCGCGAGTTTCTGAGATTGCTGCCGTATCACTGCGATTTAAATGCTATAAGAGCTCATTTTGAGTCTCGTGAAACGCAAAATCGCAAGTAAAAATTTGAACATGCCTTCAGTAGAAGTGGAGAAAATTATATGGGAATCCTTTTGAATGTGCATCTGCCCAGATTAGGAAAAAAATTACTGACCATGTTATTCAAGTAGAGAATAGATATAAAGGAAGAGATAGAATCATAGAAGAAGAAATAGATAGGTTCATAATAAATGTACGTGAAAGTGATAGCAGTGATAATAATAATACAAAGGACTTCCCACACAGCGTCATCTAGTCCCAAAGTAAGCAAGTATTATGCTTGTTTTATGGGTTACTAGACAACGGATATACATACTTCAATATTCTTTATAATATGTACAAATATATATATATATATTTTTAACAAAGACACAACATACATATAACAACCAAGACCCGGTACCAGTATCAATATTCATCATGTGATGACGATTCAGTTGAAATAGAATTTTTAGATAAATAATAAGTATTTTAAATGGGTTGTTTCTTAACAAATAAATTAAATAGCGAAAAATATAAGGATCCTGGGAAAAATACACAAAATGTTATTTGTTTAGTATCTTTTTGTACAAAAAAGATTTTTATTGTTGTAAATATTTTAAAAAATTCAGGAAGGAACACGTTTGTGCACCGACTTTATTTATAGATAGAATTTCAGTTAGAGGTCTGAAAACGGGAAAAATTAAAATAAAAGACAAAATTTAATTATAAGAATATATTTTATTTACACAAGTTTTCTAATGTCACACCAACAGACATCTGTGCCGTCTACTTTTACATTACCACTTTTGTTTCTTACTAACCTCTTTAAAATGAATATTTTTTTCAGAAGTTTACAATGATAATTAATAAATCACATACCTCAAAATCATGAAAATAGATAAATTTACATTATTCTTAAAACATCAAAATTATTTTTTCCTACTATATTTGGTAATACACTATAAATATTTTTTAAATTTGCAGAGCTTTTTCAGTGTCAACTTTCGTGTGCTAGAGTATGAAATGAAACGATTTATTTATTTTACTTAAATCGTTTATTCCGAATCCTCATCCACTAAAATTTTATTATTGAAAGTGTTTTTGTTTTGTCTTTTTTGCGTCGGTGCATTTAACATGTAATGTAAATGACACGTGTTCAGTCATAAATCTGTTCCTTTGTTTGATTTTAATTAAAATTACCTGTGAAAATACTCTTTCGCGTTGTGTATTTGATATCGGAAGGTAACTATATCACCTACTAAACTCCAAAATTCTTTAATGTTAATTACCTACTGTGCAAAAATATGTTCAAATCAAATCAAATCAAAATATCTTTATTTCGTAGTTATGTAACATAATCTTGAAATACGTCATAAGAGTGAATTTTATTACTTTGTGGAAGGACGTCACCACAAAGGCGCATTCAAAAATGCTGGTTCCTCTCAGAAGAATACGCAAGAAACTGCGGGACGCTCTTTTTAAAAAAATTATATAAAAAATTTATAACACTAAGTGCTTAAAGAATAATATTATTGAAACAAACTGATAGGCGAGCGGCTTACATCCATGGATTTTTCTCATCTAAGTAGTCGGATACTTTATAATAAGCTTTTGCATAAAGCTTTCGTTTTATTGTCGTTTTAAACTTGTTAAGGGGTAGATCTTGAATGTCAACTGGGATCTTATTGTAAAAGCGTATACATTGCCCTTTAAAAGATTTTGTGATTTTATTGAGGTGGCTGACATGATTAGCAAGTTTATCCTTATTTCTTGTATTGACATTATGCCGATTACAATTTTTTTTTAATAATACAATATTTTTTTTTACGTACATTATGTTTTCAAATATATATTGAGACGGCAACGTCATTATATTAATTTCCTTAAATTTGTCTCTAAGTGATACTGTAGGTTTTAGTTTATAAATTGCTCGAACAGCTCGCTTCTGCAACACGAAAATTGTATTCACATTGGCAGCGTGTCCCCACAGCAGTATGCCATAAGTCATCAAACTATGGAACCCACTGAAGTACACCATTCTCGCGGTTTCTATGTCTGAAAGGAAGCGGATCCTTTTTACAGCGTAAGCTGCAGAACTGAGCCTTTTTGCCAAGTTAGTAATATGAGGATCCCATTGCAATTTTGCATCAAATGTGATTCCCAAAAATACAGTAGAATCCACAAGGTCCAACTCTTTACTTTTAATAACAATATTGGTAGGTGTCGGTTTGACGTTCGGTAGCGAGAATCTTATACATTTGGTTTTTTTTTTCATTTAGTAATAAATTATTAGCCGTGAACCATTCGACTATTTTGGAGATAGCATTGTTTACATCGTCGTAAGTAACTTTCTTTCTGTTAACTTTGAAAATTAAAGAAGTATCATCAGCAAACATCACTATCTCGTGATTATTTTTAACAAGGTAAGGTAAGTCGTTGACATAAATTAAAAATAGAAATGGACCAAGAATTGAACCCTGCGGGACTCCCATCGATATCGCAGATCCAGGTGATCTCTCTCCGCCCACATCAACCCTCTGAACTCTGTTACTTAAGTACGACCTCAGAAGGTCGAGCGCACGGTCTTTAACACCATAATGACACAATTTCCCGACCAATGTATCATGTTGGACACAATCAAAAGCCTTGGAAAGATCACAGAAGATACCAATAGCATCTCCAGAGCTCTCCCAGGCTTCAAAGATGTGCTGAATCAGTTCAACACCAGCATCGGTTGTTGAACGGCCCCGAGTGAAACCAAACTGTTTGCGATGCATTAAGTTATTAATGTTAAAGTGTGAAAATAACTGATTCAATAATATTTTTTCAAAAATTTTGCTTAACATTGGTAGTATTGAAATAGGTCGGAAATTAGTAGGGTCAGATGTACTACCTGTTTTAAGTAATGGAATGACCTTACTGTGCTTCATTAGGTCGGGAAAAACGCCATGATCTATACACTTATTAAATAAATAAGCAAGATGAGGTGAGATGCAATCAATGATTGAACTTATAATTTTAACTGAAAGACAATGAAGGTCCGCAGCATTTTTCATTTCTAATGATTTGAATGCTTTAACAATGGCTGAGGGGTCCACCTGAGAAAACTCAAAATTAACCATGCACTCACTGACATTTTGCTTGAGTAATGATTCGGCAAGAGCGGGAGAAGAGTTTAAGGACTTTGTAGTCGAAACTGGAATATCAGAGAAAAACTTTTCGAAAGCCTTGGCTACTTCTAAATTTGATGTTAAAATCTTATCATTAATTTTAAGTTTAAAATCAATATCACGCGCTTTTACCTTTCCAGTTTCGCTGTTTACGATTTGCCGAGTCGTTTTTGTAATATTCGAGCTATTTTTTATTTTACAATAAATATGGTTTGCTTTAGCTGCTGCACAAGCGCATTTAAACATTTTTGAATAATTCCGAACATAATTTCTAAAGTGAATACTTTTATTATATGATCTTTCTTCACAAAGTTCATACAATTTAAGCCTAACTTCATGGATTTCCGCCGTTGCCCAATCACTAAATCGTAACGAATTATTAATTTGAATGGTTTTTGACTTAAACACATTGTCATATACATTTTTCGTGATATCAAACAATGAATTATATAATTTGTTAGTATCATCATAATGTTCAAGATGTGGTAAACCTGCTAATACTTTTTTCCTATAATTGTCAAGCCGATTATCATTGATTGGTATACATTTAATAATTTTTTTAGTAACTTCGAATAAACCCAAATCAAAAGCAGCAAGCAGACCACAATGGTCTGATGTTAATTTATTAATTATAGCTTTATTACAAGGTTCTGCATTAGTAAAGATATTGTCAATACATGTTGCAGTGGTAGAGGTAATTCTTGTAGGCTCATTAAAAAGATTCACTAAATCACAGCATCGAAACAGTGATTTGAGTCTACTACTTAGTACACAATTGGTATTCAAAAGATCTATATTAAAATCTCCACAGACTACAACATTCTTGCCTTTATTACTTATTTTAAAGAGTGCCTTATCCATTTTCTTTTCAAACAAATCATATGATGAGGCTGGGGGGTCTGTACACGCTTATTACAAAAAGCCGCTCAGGCTCTATGCAGGCTATTTCAATTGTCCGTTCAACAGATAGGCTCACAACATCAACGTGTTCTTTGTATTTAAGTGTGTTACGGGTGAGTATTACAGAGCCACCATGTATCGATTTTTCTTTGCTGAACGAACTTGCTACCTGGTGTTACTCATCGCACTTGGCTACTTCTGTGAGACTTAATTACTTTGTAATTAGAGGCGGTCAGCGTGCAGTCAGCCATCCAATCATAAATCACAATGGAGATAGCTTTATTTCTGTGATCGAATCGGAAATTTGTGTCGCTAATTTATCAAGGCTATTAAGGTACCTATCTATGAAGCTTTAATTTTTAAGGGTTCTGTGTCACAATTTATTTTCGAATCAATAATCCTACACTAACGGATCATATTTTAATGCGGGTTACCGCTTTTAGTGACTAGCTTTCTTGAACGTATGTATTGAAAACTATAAAAAAAGTTTCTTATGACGAACAACAAAAACTTATGACGAACCAAAATCATAAGTTTCATCATATTTATTGATTTCTGATTTTTTTTTTGATTACGCACTTGACTTGGTGCACTTTTTGATGACTTTGTGATTAGTTTATGTTTTCGGTACGACTACGACACCACGTGATTCGACACGCAATTGTTGTTTTTTGGCTGTATTTTAAGGAGTCGCTAATTTGATTTTAATTTTGATTTTATTCAGGCGCCCTTACCTGCCAACTTTTCCTTCACACAAATTCGTCATTTAGAATTTTGTCATTTTTTTTTTTCGTTATTTTAGTAAGTAAACTTGTTATTATAGAGCACTAGCAACAAAAGTCAACATGAGAGAAGAAAAAAATAAGAATGAAAATAAATTATTGTCACCCTAGAAGAAAGGAAACAAAGGTACTTGGACCTCGCTATTTCATCTCCTGGTTTTACAAAGCCGAGTGCACTGTCCTGAATCTACTGAATACGACGAATGGGTCAGAACTAGGGGTCAGAATGGGGTAATACCTTGGGTAATACTTGTTGGGTTATATCGATTTTCATACAGGTAATATATTAAAAATACAATGAACACTAATGTTATAATATGTTATATGGCTGTTTTGTCTAATTAGTTTTAGTTTTGTTGTGTCTAAATAGTTAGTAAATAAATGTGTCAATTTGAAAAACCGTACAAATATTTTTTTAACTTCCGCTTCACTTCTCTCAATCTGCTGCATATCCTCTGACGGGTACTGAATGGACTTAATTAAGCAAGTGAAAAGCATGATTTAAGTGTGCATGTTACGCATATGACCATCATATGACAGAGAAGTTGCCGAATCCGTTATAGATCAACGGCGATAGAAAAGCAACGGATAAAAAGTTAGGTATGCGTTAGACCAGCAGAACATCCATTGAAGTTTTGTGCGTCCATTGAAGTGTTAAACCACAGCCTTAAACTTAACTTACTGTGACCACAAGAATGTACTCACATGCGTGGTTGGGCTGAAAGTGAAATGGTGTACTGGGTTGAGACTTACCTTGAGTTCCTGATAGCGAGAGTCCCGGGAATGGCTAGAGCCGTCCAAGTCTGCACCGGTTCCGTGTATGAGCTGACGAGATCAGTGCTAGATTATGTTGTCACTTTACACTGATAGTTATTTGTTTGATTTGCTCGTTAAGTTCATAAACTTTGTGTGACGCACTGACACATTTAACGCATACCGTTCGCGATGCTTACTCCGCAAGACCTTGGAAAGTATATGATCCGGCCGTTCGCTACTGTGGTTATGGAATGAGTTTTCCCTTTAATGTAATAACTGTCGCCGATCCTTTTTTTTTTTGTTTTACGCTTGCGATGGGAAGGCGGTGTTCGTGCCATAGATTATGGACTCGACGATATCATTCACTCTCAATGATCGTGCGCGCCGGTCGCGAGCGACTCGCGCGGCGTTCCACGTACATCACTCACTCGCGTGTGCTCGCTCCGAACCGTTGGTGAAAAGTGTACGTCGCTTAACACACAAAACCCAAATTCGAGTCGTTTGAATATCGTGGGATCCCACCAGCGCTAAATAAAGACAATTAGTGTATAGTGACAAGAACATCAGCTCAGACCGTTACTGTGAAAACCCCGGCGCTGACGCTCAGCAGCACAAGGCCAGCGAGACGTCTCGCCAGTACCATCAGCTCAGGTCAGTTTCCCTTCTCATCGTTTCGTATTGTAGTCGAAAGACTACATTATAGGCGGATTAAACCCTACATCTTCCACGCGCCCGGGGTATGTGGGAATCGCACCCACTAAACAACCGCCTGAAGCAAAATAAGGACGCGTGTCGTTAGCCCGAAAGCTCTAACGACTTCATCGGAGCGGCCAGGCGGCACACTAGGGTGTTGCCGGCGCGGAGTTGTTGGGTAACCCGTAAGGGTTACTCTAGGCGAAAACCCGGCGCCAATTCGTTGTGTTCGGCGGTTATATAGTATTACCGGCGCTGGCGCGCGGTCGGTCAGAGAGCTAAATGAATGAATATGAGAATGTCAAGTCATGAATGAATGGCTTGAACACTTAATGATTGGAGCCATGGATTGAAGTTAAAATTGATCTCCAAGTGTGACCGTTTTAAAATTTAGTATAATATAATCATAATATACCAACAAATTGTGCTGCCAGTACTAAAAACACTAAATGAGGGTTTTGATAATAAAATTATATTAACTTTAGTTATTGCGTATTTTAATAAATACCGTGGAAGCGTATTACTTGAGACATTTTTAAAGTTTAAGGATAAAAATCTCCACATAAACACATGTAATTTACGTAAAACTTTGACAATAAACAGGTCTTGATATTCTTTATGGATATATTTGAACGTAACTATTGTTAATAAAAGTTTGTCATGAAATTTTTTTCAAAATATTTTTGTCTCAAGTTACCAATATACAGTGGTATACTTGAGAAATGGTTCAAAACACGTACTATACCAAGTTAGCCATTACTGGTTCTACTTGAGACAAAATCAAATTAAATATACTTTTAATTAAATTTAAAAAAAAATTCATATTCAAGGTAATTTTCGTAATAAAATTAAATAATAAGAAACCCTCAAATAAAAGTCTGTAGGACGAATAAGTATCTTTTATTGGTGTAATCAAAGGTTGTCACAGTAGGGAACACAAGCATTTGTAATCTGATAGTGAATTATAAAGATAAAAACGAATAATTTTTCGTTAACAAAAAAAAAATATCTGAAATTGTCGTAAAAACGTAACTAATATATTCATATAAATTTCAAGTTTTATTGTAATTAAAAACAGCACATCAAAGTGATTACAAATCCAAAACTCTATTTAAAAAAAAAAAAAATTATAAAGTTTATCAATACGGGGCAAACTTGAGACGATTCTCATGTTATCATTAAGTCTCGAGTATGCTACACATTTTTACCTAATTTCACAGTATCAGTACAGTCTTTTAAGTCGGTCCGTTAGAATTTAAAGCGTTTGTTCAAACACTTATATATAATTGGGTTAATTTAGTTATTACAAATTAAATTTAAGTATAAAAAAAGAGTTAGAACATGTAACGGCCCCTTTTTTCCTGTATGGGTCGAACACATTTTATTACGTTATGTCTCTTAATGACCATAATGTCATCTACATCAGGAAAAACATATACGTTTTTGCTTTTAATATTATTTCTTATTATTATCTTTCATAATATGAATCAAAAATGAGACAGCGATTGTAAGATGAGACATCATAAAACTTGACACTGATTGTAACTTGAGACACATGTCTCTAGTTACCAACAAAATACAATTATTTACAAAAAACAAAAATAATAACATCACGAAAGTACTAATATTTATGAAAAACACTTTAAACTAATCTTGATTAACTTGAAGATACGTTAATTGCAGATAGGGAAAAAAATGTTCGTAAATTTTGAAGTCCCGATCTAAGTTTCAACCACCTTTTATTGTTATCTATTTGGTACCATAACATTTAGTCATAATTATAAGAAAATGCTTACGTTTATCAAATTTCTCCAGTTAAAATCTAGAACACAGCTCTAACCACAAACACATGGGACACAAACTACTACAGTGGTGCCATTGCAAATTTTAGGAAAAATATTTTTACAAACGGTTGATTATGTCTCATGTTAACATACTGTATCAAGTAATACGCTTCCACGGTATGGTAAATAAAACACAATCTTGAACAATGAAATTTATTGATTTTATAACATTTCAGTACTTTCACTGAAAATTCAAATGAAGTACAACAATAAATTATACCTTGTTTAACGCGTATGTGAAGTAATATGGTTTGATAAAAAAACTTTTTCTGTATTTTTTGTTTAAATTTACTTGAGAAAAATTGTTTACATTATAAGCATTAGAAATAAGTACACACATTTAAACATTTTGACAAAACTGACTAAAGTATTAATAGGAACTTTATTGCTGATACTATGTATAATATTACATAACTTGCCCTAAGACTGTTCACAATTTAACCGTGCTGTTAGTAGTGAATATGTATATCATATGTGTACCTACTTCCTGATCGTACTTCATTTGATGAAGCTCTTCATCAATCAATTGTTTTTTTTTGTTATCATTGTCAATAATGTAAGGGAAGTTTTCTTTCACTATATTTATCTTTGGTCAACGTGCAGAGAACCTATTCCAAGTTTTGTTCCCATTCAACTTTTAGGTAGGTTATGTTTTTTGAACAAATGTAATTTTATTGTTACATATTTTTTTTAAAAACGAATTACACATAACACATCTAGCTAGCCCTCTCAAATAGACTAAGTATAATAAATTTCAAGCCTTTGCTTCACTCGTCTTGATATATGCAATTATGTGTCAGCGTTGCATAAGTACTTACTATGCACAGATCTTTACCAGTAAGTTGTTTGCAAATGACTCATTGCGCAGGTACAGCCACGCGGGCAGCGAGGGGTAGCAGTGAAAGGCGGACGCCGCTATGCTTACTACCCTCTACGTTAGGAACAGTTCGAAACATTATTTCGTATTGACCTTACAATCGCCCGAATATCCTCATAGACATAGACGTATACACTTAAAACTTGCGGCCAACCAGAAATTTTTATTCATCATTTACACAGATATTTTTTTTTTGAAACACGGTAACACTGCTTGTGCAATATGGAGACTGTACTGTGACCACACTATGTTATTTGTTATGGATTTGTTTGCTGTGGTGATTGTCTGTGATGTAGTTTCTATATGCCACATATTTGATCCACGCATGACCACCAGCCTAAACAAATTTCGCATCACATAAGCTACAAGCAAACAATTTTTTTCCGGTATGTAAGCGTCTGTGTACAGTTAAACTACTAGATTGTGTAAATTTTGCATCACATAAGCTACAAGCAAACGATTTGTCTTTGGTGTGTGTGCGTTTGTGTCGACTTAAATAAGCAGACTGTGCAAATTTCGCATCACATATGCCGCAAACAAACGGTTTTTCTCCGGTGTGTATGCGTTTGTGTTGAGTTAAATGAGCAGACCGTGCAAATGTCGCATCACATATGCTACAAACAAACGGTTTTTCTCCAGTGTGTGTGCGTTTGTGGCGATTTAAACTACCAGACTGAGTAAATTTCGCATCACATATGCTACAAACAAACGGTTTTTCTCCAGTGTGTGTGCGTTTGTGGCGATTTAAATTAACAGACTGAGTAAATTTCGCATCACATATGCCACAAACAAACGGTTTTTCTCCAGTGTGTGTGCGTTTGTGGCGATTTAAACTAACAGACTGAGTAAATTTCGCATCACATATGCCACAAACAAACGGTTTTTCTCCGGTGTGTGTGCGTTTGTGTTCACTTAAATAAGCAGACCGTGCAAATGTCGCATCACATATGCCACAAGCAAACGGTTTTTCTCCGGTGTGTGTACGTTTGTGTTCAGTTAAATGAGCAGACTGTGCAAATTTCGCATCACATATGCCACAAACAAACGGTTTTTCTCCAGTGTGTGTGCGTTTGTGGCGATTTAAATCAACAGACTGAGTAAATTTCGCATCACATATGCCACAAACAAACGGTTTTTCTCCAGTGTGTGTGCGTTTGTGGCGATTTAAACTAAAAGACTGAGTAAATTTCGCATCACATATGCCACAAACAAACAGTTTTTTTCTGGTATGTGTGCGTTTGTGTCGATTTAAACTAACAGAGTATGCTAATTTCGCATTATATTTACCAAAAGCAAACGGTTTTTTTCCGGCGTGTATGCGTTTATGATATTTGACACTGTTGGAATTCGCAAATATGGCATCACATATGCTGCAAGCAAACGTGTTGGGAAATTTCTTTCTTTCTTCAAAACTTGCGTCACGTTCATATGATGTTTTACAATTTGGTTTCTGCTTCATCAAATGAGAAGTGCTGCAGTCCAGCTTCTGCTGGGGCTCCTCATTGCACTCCAATTCCACATTCACTGAAAGCCTATCAACTGGGGCAACCTGCAATTAATAATAATAAGACATTTATTTGCTACAAAAACACATGTTAAAAAAAATAAAAAGGTAAATTAAATTATTAAAACGCTTGCTTTACTGTTGGTGACATAGAGTTGGCAAGACATCATAATATTACACACCTCAGTGCTTTGCGGCTCTATGTCGTATAGCACACATTGTTGCAGCACGGTAGGCCCTATGTCCAATTCTTCTTTGATGACAGTGTCATCGTTGATCAGTCGTTTGTGCATGTCTACATCCATCAGCTGATAATATTGAAATTCAATTTTAAGACTTTTATATCCATTGTCAGATTGATTTAAAAGTCTGTATCAGATATCAACAATAAAGTATTTAGAACAAATATGTAATACAAATAGGACAATAGCTATGTAGAGTAGTTACTATTACTTTTGACCTATAAAAACCCAACATCAAAAACATAAACTAAAAAGTTATAAATAAAATTTTCACTTTAAAGAAAGGGGCATTAAAAGGCAGCATATAGTTAACGAAGTCGGTGCCTATTCACTCATGACACTTTAAATTGTGTTCTGTATTTGTTATAGTTATAAATATATCATTTTTGTAATTCTTATTACCTGACAAGTACCAACTCAAAGTAAAATAAAATGAACTTTCCAAAAAAAACGGACTTCAAAAACATAAACTAAAAAGTTAAAAATAACAAGTTTAAGTACTAAAAGAAAAAAACATCAATTAGCAGCATATAGTTTCTGAAGTCTGTGCCAACTCAGAGACTTGAAATGAATAGTCACTAAGTAATAACAATTACAACAATGATATATTTATAACTGTAACAAATGTAGAACACAATACAAAAGTTAATGACTTGGCACCGACTTCATAAACTATATGCCGCTAATGGATGTTTTTTTTTTGTTGTACTTAAAATTGTTATTTTTATATAATACAATGCCATTCATATTATGAAATACTTGACTGACCAATTGGCCGAATGGTTTGAGACCCTAACTACGGATCCAAAGGTCGCAGGTCAATTCCTGCCCGGGACAAAAATTTGTGTGCATGAACATGGCTATTTGTACCGTGTCTGGGTGTAAAATATCTATATATGTATATATTACAAATAAAATTTAAGTATTTATATCAGTTGTCCAGTACCCATGATACAAGCTTTGCTTAGTTTGCGACTAGGTGGCGCTGTGTGGGATGGCCCAGGTATTATTATTATCTTAGTGATATTCTTTGATAGCATATTAGTGCATTATGATGCAAGTACAGTAAGCTGGATATTATAGTCGAGGTGTTTATAGGCACAAAGCAAAACCGAGTGTTTATAATAAACCGATGACTTATTTCTGCATTTCAAAAAATTCTAAAAGTGGGTTTAATCTCTTCACCTCACCCCCCTCTTTCTTATTATTAATACCCGTAGGGTGGTAGTTTTGGAAGGCCAACCCATTAATAGTATTAGCAGAAGTATATTAAATACATAATATAGAACAGGACTTTATATAGGTAGTACTACATCACTTAGATTTTTGGTCCCAGTGAAATTTTCTCTATAGATCAGTGGCATTTCTAAATATTAAGTTCAAATTTATTGCACCGGAGTGCCTGAGGTGACTTCTCGTTATAAATTGATCACCGCACATCATTGATAAATAGCATTTTTCTTAAAACAAAGCTTGCATGGTGAGGACACTAGCTGCAACTAGACTCATTAGATTTTTGAGCATAACCTTGAATAAAATAGGTGAACTGCTAGCTTTACCATGGCACAGGTGTTATCCTCCATAGGTTCCATCTTGATGTTGAGCTCTTTAGCCCCTTTACATTGAATGCCCCTTCGGGGCATGCTTACTCTCGCATCCAGCTGCAACGAGACATCAGAAAGGTCGCATCGGTACAGTCGCAGTGAACATTCTTTTAATTTGAAAACTTGATCTGCTGCGTATTCAAGTACATTAATTCTGTTCTTTTCCATTTTGCTAAAGGCAGAGTATACTTATTAATAAGTTATTTTCCTATTGCCGGAGCAATGTTCTCAAACAATATGTCCAGCCTGAAAAGTTAACTACTTTTTAGTTAGTTAGCGTGATCTGGTTATATCATGCAAATATATCATATTATTAACAAGCAATGCTTCTTCTTCTTCTTCTTCTTTTGGTTAACCCTAGGCTGGTCGCGTGTATTACATATACATGGTTGGTCGCGTGGGGTCAGCAAACACCTTCATATTAATTAGCTCACAAATAAAATACTAATGTAATTAACGGCCCCATATTTATACTTTTTAACGCGGATATTACCAGGATAAAAATAAAAGAAACAAAATGGAAATGAGTATTTATTGTGACAATGAAAACTAGAAAATTTCTTAGGAAAAGGTTTTTGTCAGTTACTTTCGAAGCACGTCTAAAACAATGGAAAACAAAATTATAATTATCTCTGACTTTTTTTTTAAATCGACATCATGATTTTAGAAATTATCACTCTATGAATATAACAAAAAAAATGTGAAAATGTGAAAAAATATATAAAATGCATGCACATAATTCAGGCATAATTATTTGCTCCCTGTGCAGTTGTGACAAATATTTTTACTGTGCCTTGGACAAATATGGCTATGGCAAGAGTAACAGACTGTAAAATATTTTCTATCTATGGTGCGTGGACAGTAATAACATCTCTTTTTAGTAACGGGAGGTCGAAGTACTTGGTTATCATCTTGGTTTTCAAGTAAACTGTGTCCGGCAAACCTTTGAATGTGACTTTTAAGTTCACGTGGAATATTGGACATAAGACTTCAATATTTGATATGTTCCTCACACAAACTGAAAGCAAGTTTTTTCAGAAATTCCTTGCGTTTTGTTGATTGGTTGTCTGATATATTTGATAAAATTATACATGCATTCAAAGCACCAATATCCAGTAAAGTGAAAAATACCCGAAGAGGCCATCTGAAGCAATTTCTCGCTACTGAGAAATTACTTTTCAGCCTGTCAACAATGTCGACACCTCCTTTAGTCATATTATAAAAGTTTATGATTTCAGGCTTATTAGCAGGCGTTGAAGTATCAATCTAGCTATTCTCATGCAAAGTGGAGAGTAAGAGAACTATTTTATCCTTTTTCGGAACATAAGAAACTAAGGTCGTGTGGTTGTTGCCGAATCCAAATAGTGAAGAATGTAATGAACGGCCTTTGTTTTTGAATTCCAAGGGGATTTGTGGCTTATTTTTCTTGAGAGTTCCGACAATAGTCAGTTTGTGATTCACTACTAAATCCTCTGCTAGAGGCACACTTGTGAACCAATTATCGAATGTTATATTCCGTCCTGAGTTGGATATAGGTTCTATCATTCTCTTTACAATACTGTTCACCGAATTATCCGTAGAGTATGGTCCTTCAGGTTGCGAACCAGGATACATTTCCATATTGAAAGTGTAATAAGTTCTTGCATCAGTGAGAGCAAATATTTTTATCCCATATTTTCCTGGCTTCCTAGGCATATATTGCCGAAATTTACAACGACCTCGAAATTTTTCTAACATTTCATCCAATGTAACATATTCACTCAGCGAATAAGAATTTTGACAATTTTTCACGAATGAATCAAATATATCTCGTATTGGAGCTAGATTGTCAACACTCTGTCGATCTGTACGTGTATCTGAATCATCAAATCGAATGCATTTCAAAAGGAACTTGAAGCGTTGTACAGACATGACCGCTCTGCAAATGTCCAACCCGGTGCCATCAGAAGAAAAAACATCATCTATTTTTACTCTGGAAGACTTGTATAAACCTATTATATATAAAAGACCGATCAATGCTTTTATTTCAAACAAATTCGTTTCATGTGCATCTCTATCCCTTGTATATTTTTCCTGCAATGAACGTATTTTCTGATTTGTGTATTGTACAATTTTATTCAACATTTCAGTGGTGATGAACAAATTCCAAGATTCAGTAGGGTTCTTGACATGCCGAGCAATAGTTTTAGGGCCGGGCAGATGAGTAACAATATTATGTCGAGCCGTCCGAATTGATAGTCTTGGTTGAGTCTTTTTCCATCTGTATACAACTTTATATCTTCCGTTTTTGAGTTTTTTTCTTACTACATAAAAATTGCGTTTTGCTAAATAAGACAGAGGTATGTCGTCCTCATCAACGCTATTGTTTTCTTCTTTCATATGGAATGTTTCATTGCGTCCTTCGGTAGCGTCATCACATTCTTGTTCAGATGCAGTGTTGTGGCTGCTATGCTGAGACGGTGCATCAGATAAGTCTTCTAGATTTTCTTTATCCACATTTTCTTCACTGCCTGATTCGTCACATAACCACTCACTTATTTGTCTTCCAATTATATCATCCATTCTCACTGTTTACAAGTTTAGCGAAAATAAATTACAATATAACACTTAGTGTATTTTGACAAGTAGTTGGTCGCGTGGGGTCAATAAACACCTGTTCGAAATTGATGCGTCCGTTGTGTTCAACCGCTGAGCGTAAACTGAGCTTTGCGTATTACAATGCAATCTACGATTCCTTTTAGGAAGGTAGATGGAGAGACGGCGTGCGGTGATTATTGCACTAGAAAATATGGCTGATTTTCAAAACCTAGGGTGTCTACTGACCCCACGCGACCAGCCTAGGGTTAATGGCGTTCTAACATATGTTAATTCTGCCAATGTCTAGTGTATGATAGTTATACTATTTTTATTGAAAAATAATAAAAACAGGCAACGTAGTACGGTTAATATGGAGTTTTTTTCAAAATGCCACATGGAACTACGACATTCTACATGCGCCATTTTGAAAAAAACTCGAAAGCAATGCTTCCCAATGCTTAAGAACTAGATCGCACCAATCGCACCGCACTCAAAGACCTCTGCTCAAAGCTCAAAGACCACCTCATCACTCTAAAGTACCAACCAATTAAAACTAATAACTACAAAGTACTCTGTGTAAAAAGGACTCTGTGACTCTGTGCACTAGAAAGATCGCAAATCGCGAATTCACGAAAGTAAAATTACGGTGCTTCCAACTAAAAGATACGGTATTTTCCAAAAAAATACAGTTGATTTAAATTTTTATTACATTGTAATTACAATAAAAACTTCAGTGCTGTTTTGTTAAATTGTTTATCAATGTTCATTGCAAAATAGTTTCATGTTTTTAATTTTTTCCAGTCATTCTAGCAATCTTCTTTTTTGTAGGCTTAAAATTAATACAATGTTCCGAATTTCTGCCAATGGCTTGCTGGGAAAATATGTTAGTTGTTGGAATAGAATTTTTTAGAAGACCCACATTGCAAAAATTGTCGAGATAACCTTGCCTACGTTTTGTTAAAGAAAGAAACAGGTATTTGTCATGTGTCGAATGTGAAAAAAAGATGAAAGATACTAAGTTTTCATAGTACCTTCTATCTCTTTTACCCATAAGACATATAAATTACACATACTTCTTTCACAAAACGTAGGCAGCCCTATTTCAACAAAAAATTTTGTTCGGAATGTGTATGCCTGGCTTGAATTCTTAGTTCATCTAAGTGACGAAAAGAAAGATATAATCATATTGTCCCTTTGTCAAACTGAGACAAATCGTTTTGTTAGTTGCGCATAATATGCGTGCTGAGATTATTTGTGAATTGGGGAATTCCCTTCAACTAAAAAAATACGGTAGATCTGTACGAAGTATTTTTACCATTTCCTTAAACGGTAGATCAGTCAAAATTACAGTAGATCTGCCGTAATTACGTTGAATCTGGAAGCACTGATTACAAGTACTCTTGTCATAACCACAAACAGAAATAACCATAGAGAATAACTAACATCGTAAACAGATAAAAGATATAAATAAATAACTAAAGTCACGAATGGTCCATTACTCTAAAAACGATGACATCAGTCCAAAAACTCTATAATCTTGCCGTGAATTATTATACTACATGCGTGTGTTAAAAAATACTACAAAATATTTTTTGATTAGACGAAAATAATTAAAAAATACTACCTTTAATTCTTCGGTTCTCCCTGCAATTAAGAACGAGCATGAGCAGTGTTAGGTGAGTGTGATTTAGCCTTGGATTGGGTTGTGATGTTAGGCTGGGCATTCACGATCACGCCGTTCGGACCACATCTAAACGATGCGATCAAAATTTTGTCCACATTCTCGAGCGAGCCACGCCACGCTAAACCAAACGACAGATTGATGCAGATTAGTCCAAAATTTGGAGCACAATTCCTACATTCACGATCATTTGGTGCGATGGCGTGATGGGCACGGTGTGAACGACTCGTGGGTTTCCACATTCACGATACGTTGGAGCGATGGAGTGGCTCAACAAGTTTTAAGAATGGTTGGATATTCGCGCATGGCGCAACGTCACGCAAAAATCAAATAATTTCAACATTCACGGCAAGATTTTGGAGTGATCGAGCGGTCGTGAATGCCTAGCCATGGCGACGTTGAATGGATTGGTTGTAATATTATTTTAATCTGTGGTTTTAGTCTATGGTTGCAGTTTGTTCTGTGGTTGCAGTGTTTGATTTTCAACCGTATTTTAATTCAACTTATCTATTCATATTACTCTATGTTATTAACAATAAATTGCCACAGAATATTATAAATTGCTGTGTAATTGTATATAAATCAGCAATGTGTGCAAATCAGTTTAAATTGCATAGTTAGCGCGCGCATAAATTTAAATTATTTTATTCGATAATTATTGATTTTTCATTTTAATTAACCGTACCGTATTATATAAGTTTTTTCTTTCGTAGCACCGATACATTTAATTCGTTGCTGAAAAAGTGGAAATCATTGTTGGAATTATAACCCGTGCCAAACCTGATACCACTAAACCAAGATTGTCGTGTGATTGTCGTATTGAAACCTTGAACCTTAGCACGTTTTTTGTTATTTCTAATGACTTGTTCTTTGAATATTTAAGCAACGTGACTGTAACTTTTATGGTGAGTTATTACATTGAGATTATTTTTTTTTCTTGTATTTTATAGGTTATAATTATGTCATCAGATGAATATATAAACTACTGAGTTTATGATTTGTTCAATTGGTTCTAATGTTTTATTTGAATTGTATTAAAATACTCAACATTCTCGGATGGTGCATCATATACACTTTACTAATATATAGGTAAATATGCGAAACTTGGTCCTTTCTTCACGTCGTAAAAAATCAATGCAATTGTAACGACGTATCTCATTTTTTAAACAAAGATAGCACAGACTACTGATAGCGATAGACTACTGTATTATCCTGGCAAATCTATCCACAAGCTACAAAAACTAATAAGGAATCAGAATGAACTACAAGCGAAGATGCTAGTTTTTTTTTTTTTTAATTTTATTTGTCAATTCAAGGTTCATTTTCATATACAATCTTATTCAAAAAAACAACATTGAAAAACCACAAAGGTTTGTAATAATGGTGATACAGTCATTGAGATACATTCACTAAATATAAGCATTTAATTACAGTTATAGGCGTCTCAACATTATTTGAAAAGTAGAATACATACGACCACTGTTTTTACCAAATATGAAGCTGGGCAATTGCACTTCCATGATAAAGAAAACTGCTTAGAAAGTATGAATTTAATTTATGTTTAATATTATTTGATGTTATACTGTCCTGTAAATTTATAGGTAAAACATTTATTAATCTAGGAATCATGGAAGTGACTGTGCGCTCACTGTTAAAGAGTTAAGTTATGGATAGAATAGTATTAGGAGTAATGCTACAGCCACATGGTCACAGTCAGCGGCTTATAGTCAATCGGTGCCAAGCCTATGCCCATTTATTGTGATTTCAACTTTGAATCACAATCTGAGGGACAGTACATTATGATGTTCTAGGCTTGATTGGCTAGGCTGATTGAAAAGCACAAACCTGTGAGCTAATGTGACTGTATCTTAAAACTCAAGAAAATTTTTGGATTGCATTAAAGACACCTTAAAAATTTCTTTTTACAATAGTAATACTGCTGTATAGTTATGCACTCATTATGCTTTGGTTGCATTATGAGTGTTGCATGTTGAGAAATACCTAAAGATGTGTTTGTCTAAATTTCACCCTTTACATTAAATAGTGGGTAGGTGACAAATTAACTGTATGTCTATGGTAGCAATATGAATTTGATTTAGAAGTAATCCCCAGTATACATGTTATAAATACTGAATATTACGAGATTTTATTTAATTAAAAAAAAAGTTAAACTTACAAAATCGCACTTTTGGCGATTTTCTGTTTTTATACTCTAGATGGAAGCCATAATAGTTTATTAAATTATCACCTATGTGACTTCTCAACAACCATTAAAAAATGTCTTTTTTATTAATTTTTACGACGCGCATTAAAGACACTCTAAATGTTTTACTTAATATGAGTCAGTTTTAATATTCTTCCTCATAAATCAATATAATCCCTTATTTATGTCAAAAGCGTTATTCATAAAAACGAATAATTCTAAATTACTCACTAAGATAGGTAACGTACTTTTAAGTCTGACTATTTACGCATGACCTTGGTCGTCTGCCGCATCTCGCTAACATTGAGAAAAAGGGACGGCAATATCTCATATAAAGTATTTTTTTGAGCTATTTGTTAAGTTAGAAGCATGTCGATCTCTGGTTAGAGGTATTATTTATATTGCATTATTATTATTCTTCATCATAAATTGATATAATCCCTTATTTATGTCAAAAGCGTTATTCATAAAAACTAATAAATCTAAAGTACCTATCCAGTATAGGTAACGCCCTTTAAACTGTGACTATTTACGCATGACCTTAGCCGTCTACTGTATCGCGCTAACATTGTGAAATAGAAGTTGCAATATCACATATTTCTTGTGCTAAAATTTGTTTGTCGTTAATGTTAGTTAAAAGTATATTGATAAGAATATAACTATTGCACTCCTTTGAAACGCCGCGCGCCGACACCTCACTGAGACAAAAAAATCACAAAGAAAGCCGCCACACGTGCCGCCGTCACCAAGGAAACCGACAGTATTAGTTATTACAGGTGCGGCGTAATAAATAATATAAACATTTAATTTGCTACTTAATTTTACAAGACATTTTACAAATTTTCATAACGGGTGTAGCAAACTCGAAACCCTTATAATTTTAGAGTAATAAAAATAATAATAATAAAGTTAGATAACATTAAGATTTTTTTTAAGTTATTTTTTTTTCAAGTCCATAGTATTTATGCGTTGAACAAATCTAAGTTTAGAGTCAGACCCAATGGTCGGATCTGTCTTTGTTGGCTAGCATAGAAAACAAATAATTTTAAAAAATTTAATATTTCGTATATATATATAAATACTTATAATATTTTTTTACATACGAAAACAAAACGTTAATTTACGGGACATGATTCAATATTTGAAAGAAATACAACACATAATGTAACACCGACTTTACATGTAAGTACATATTTTAAAAATATATTTTGCATTCTTTTTAAACAACAACGAAACGTTAATTTTATTTACGAGACTTAATTATATAGATATTTGCGAAATATTTATATATACATGTATAAATATATAGTGAAATTATTTTTGCAAGGTCGACTTTAATGTCCTATAACTTCTTTATTTGTAGATATATTTTTATGATTCACACTTTTGTTTTATTTAGCTTAAATTTTAATAATAGCAAACAAAAAAAATTTTTAAACCTCTCTATTGTACTATTTACTTAAAACATGTTTACTTGCCATTCTTTACACACGAAAACAAAGCTTCTCGAGGAACATAAAGCGTGGTGATATCTTTTTTGTGCTCAAACCTCATTAATATTATAAACGCAAAAGTTTGTATGTATGGATGTCTGGATGTTTGTTGCTCTTTCACGCAAAAACTACTAAATGAATTTTAATGAAACTTTAAAAAATATAGCTTATACATCAGAATAACACATAGGTTATAATTTATAAAGATACTGGCTTTCTGTCTGTGCACTCCACTCGCGTGGACTACACAGTTACACGCTGATTTTTTTAATTCTTTCACCTATAAAAAGCTACATTATAAGTGAGTAACATGGGCTATATTTTAATCTCAAACTAGCTTTCCGCCTGCGGCTCGTATGGACTACACAGTAGTACCGGAACGGCTACAATTTTTCACATAGATATAGTTTATAAACTGAAAAATGACATAGGCTACTTTTTATTCTGTAAAAAGGGGTCCCGGTACGACTGCGTAGTCCATGCGAGCGGAGCCCCGGGCGGAAAGTTAGTTAAGTTACTAAATAAAGCAAGGTGCGGTGCGGGTGGACGGCCCGCGATTATTGCTTCGACGTAACCCGCCTCGCGCCACACCGCACCGCCCGCCGCGTACCAAGTAGGTTTTTAATAATTATTTTTGTAAAATAGCTTGTAACGCTCAACAGATGGATAAGGGATTTCTTTTAATTAAAGTTAAAGATAATTATTGGAGCATAAATATACAAAAATATTCAAGGTGTAATTAATGCTAGGACCCAAAAATCAAATAAATTTTCACCAAAAAAAAAGTAAAGTAGTCACGTAAGTGATAATTTACTATATTGTATACAGTACATATTTACATGAAGTGTCAAATTATCGCCAACCCAAAAATCATTGTTTTGGAGTTATCATTTATTTTATATAAATATAAAATTGCCTACCACATATTGTGAATAAACCTAGGGATTCTTCTGAATTTACACAGAATGTATTTAAAAAAGCTGTCGTATAGAAAATCACTCGTTTTTAAATTTTTGTTCACACATAAATATATTTTTTAAATCTTATCAGTTGATTCTATAAAAATTAATTAACATAAATAAGGGATTATTATGTATTTATTATCCGTGAATATTTTCTTTATGATATTGTAAATAATCCCCTAAAGTGCAATTAATGCAATGTGCTTCTAACAAACTTTGCTAGATTGACTGGAGTAAAATATATGCTTTTGGGACCAAGAAAGATAGATAAAGGGGCGTTGTATGTATCCACATACACAGAGCTGCGAGAAAAGCTGGTATCCAAATAATTTAAAGATGTTAATTAATATGTTGTACCACCAACAGGGTTGTAAATGGTTTTAACAACAATAAGTTAAGAATTTATTATGCGGTTGTCTATTCTAATACTATAAAGAGGAAAGATTTGGTATTTTGTTTGTTTGTTACAGATAAACTCAAAAGCTATATTACTGATTTTTAAAATTCGTTCACCTATAGTAAGGGGCCGTCCATTAATCACGTGAGGCTTGAAAGGGGGGGGGGGGGAAGGGTTTGACAAAAATCACGAAATGTCACAAGGGGGGAGGGGGGTGTAGTAAGATATCACGTGTATTTATTTTTTCAAACGCGCTATTTTTAAATCGAAAAGCGGCTTGTAGTGTTATTAGTGTTATTATTTTTATACCAATCAAAATCAACCTGCAACTTTTCTGTCTAGATATTTTTATAATGGTCCTTAATTTCAGAATAAAATAAGATTATACTTTACACCCGTATTTAAGATAATATTCTAAAAAAATTAAGAATTTTTGTAGATACTAATAATACACGTGATGTTATAATACACTGACTGAATACACGTGACCAAGGAGGTGGGGGGGTTAAAAATGCTTAAAAAAAGATCAAGTGATTAATGGACGGCCCCTAAGTTACATTATCAGCGAGTAACATGAGCCATATTTTATTTTCAAACTAGTTTTCCGCCCACAGCTACGTTCATGTGGACTACACAGTTTTACTGAGACCACTATAGTTGTATAGATATAGTTTACAAGCTAAAGAGTGGGTACGGCTTTCCAAAACTACCACCCTAGAAGTACCAATAATAATTTAGGGTATGGACGGAAGAGGACACGAAACCAACTTTCAGAATTTTTTAGGAATGCGGAAATGCGAAAAAATGAAAAATTAAAAATACATACCTGTTACCACCGACATAAATTCGCTTCCTTGCATTGACATAATCAAAGGGTCGACTATTGAAAGAGGGAATAGACTTCAACATTAAAATAAATTGAAAACAGTAAATACATAAAGAAGTTCTTAACCTAACTTTAGTAACAAGTGAAAATTTGATCTGCATGGCTCGCTTCGCTCGCTCGCCCATCGCGCTTTTTATTTTCCTAGGTGGGTTGGATCCATCAATTGTTGGAACAGTAGTCGGAGTGCCCATATATTCGCTTTTTACTTTTTTTTTTAACTAACCTAACCTATCTATTGATTGAGAAATGGCGGGAAAACAACTGACCTTGACCGAATTTCTTTTAAACATTCTTTTATGTACCAAACTTAAATAGTTGAAACTTATTAGAAGAGTGGTTGGCCATTTAGTGTTAGTTTCAAGTGTTTTGAGTTTGAGGGTTATCAAAAATGTCTTAGTAGCAGGTACGTATTACTCATTTTTAATTTCGTTTTTTTTTCGTATTTCCGCATTTCAAAAAAGTCTAAAAGTTGGTTTACTCCCTTCACCTCGCTTCCCTCTGCCTTATTATTAATACTCTTAGGGTGGTAGTTTTGGAAAGCCAACCCGAAGAGTGATATAGGCTACTTTTTATATCCCGGAAAAATACTGGTACAACTGTGCAGTCCACGTGAGTGGAGCCACAGAAAGAAAGCTAGTGAGTAATGTAAAACAAAATGCCAAGATATAAAAAAATGGATAGTACGAATAGTGGGAATAGTTCATGACTGATCGAATAAGGACCATGTTGTTTAATTTAATACAACGTCCTACAGTTTCAATAATATTGTCTTTTTTTTTTTTTTATAAAAAGGGAACATTTTCATTAATTTTTAATAATAATAAAATAAATTAATTATAAAAATTAAACTTTTCTTGTATTATTTTTAAAAATAGCTCAATAGCACTATTACAAGTAAAAAATGTCTGGTTGCATTACCAGTTAGGTACATATAGTAGGTCCATGGGCGAAAAAATCCCCCATATACTAACTGCTACTACAACCCTGGTAGTACAACCCTGGTAGTACCATGATGGGCAAGTCATGTCCATAATACACATGCTTTTCCAGGCACCTTGTTTGTGGAATATTTCTATATTAAAGCCCCCAATGAAAATTTTTGAAATAGTCAAGTTTATTCATATTTTATAATATAATTCAATTTCTATCTTTTGGTTTTAACAACTATTTTCCATTTTTCAGATATGCCGTAATCCGAGAACGATAAAAAATATAACAATGTTAAATCGATACTTAATTAATACTAGTTACGTAAAGACGAAACATTTGAAAACATTAACTAAAGATGGTTTGCCCACAAAAATATTTTTACAAATGGTACCCGCCGTAAATTCATGTATGTGCGGTCAGAAATATTTGAGAACCGAAATAAAAAATATTAATATAAGGACACATTCAAGTTTAAGTGATTCGAGAAGGCAAAAGATGGTTTTAGAAGCCACCGATCCAAAGATAGTTATAGAAAAAATACCTAACGTAAAAGTGTTGCCAGACAACAAAGCAGAGAAAATTACTTTTATAGATAAATTAGTAATTTTTAGAAATGAAATAGACCCATATTTGAAATTGGTCAGATGGGATAAACCTATTGGTATGTATGTATCTGTAATTTGTCATTTTGTACGGAAACTACACATAACTTTGTTTCATCTTCATCATCTTCCAGTCACCATCTTCATCATCATCCAGTTTAACAGTTTTTTCACTAATGTAAAAATTATACCTAATAATTCCAATCATACACTACATTACATTAATTTATTTACTTTATTTACTGACCGACTGGGCGAGTGGTTAGAGACCTAACTGCAGAATCCAACGTCGTGGATTCGATCCCCGCTCGGAACAAAGATTTTTGTGCATGAACATATCTATTTGTTTCGTGTCTGGGTGTAAAATATCTATAAAGGTATATATTATAAAGAATATTTAAGTGTGTATATCAGTTGTCTGGTACCCATAATGCAAGGTTTGGTTAGTTTGGGACTAGATGGCGCTTTGTGGGTTGTCTAAGTTACTATATCAGGTATTATTACAGATTTTTCACTAGCTTGTGTAAAAAAACTGAGTCAAGGACGAGCTACACTTTAACTTTTTACTTATTGGTTTTTTTACTTATTTATAAATTTCCGTATATCAGTGGTTTTTCAAGGATATTTTTTGTATCCTAATTTATGTTTGACTCCTTTATATTGATACTTGAGGACGGGCTCTTTTCCGCGACTCGACGTCAAAGCGCCTATTTTGCGTAGGTGGGCAGCATCATTCACGCCACCCCAGCTCCACCAGAAAGCCCCACCAGACTCTTCACGTTGCCAATGGCTTCTGGGAGCGACCTCACTGAATTGAGGTGTTTGGCCCGGTAGGTGGCCACTCCTTCGCACTTAACAAGCACGTGAGCGGCCGTTACCTCCGCCTCCATGCAGACCCTGTATAAAGCACTGTCTGTAATACCCATATTAAACAGGTGTTTGTTAAAAGGACCATGACCAGTCAGAGCTCCGACCACCAAGCGTAGTTGGTCTCTTCTCAGTCGAAGTAACCTACGTGCCAGATTATTATTAAGTGTTGGCATGGCTGCCCTGGCCTGTCTGCACTCTAAATGGTTCATCCAAACCTGTTCATGCTGAATTCTCGTGAGTTGACGCAGCGTTGACCGAATCCAGCTATATGGCAATGGCAAATTGGGTTCAGGACCCATCGCCACTGTCTCTGATCCTTCTCTCGCCAGCCGGTCCACTCCTTTATATTATATATTATATTACTAGCTTTAATTCTATATTCTCGCCATGTCATAGAATAAATTAAAAAATATTTTTTTTTTAATGTAAAATAGAATATTTATTTTTGTACATAACATCTGCACCCGTACTCTGGTAAACTAACGCAGCGCCGAAGTAGCGCCGAATACGCGCCATTTCAAAAATCCGTACTCTCGCCCATAGTCCTAGTGATTATATTTTTGAAACGGAGCGTATTCGCCGCTACTTCGGCGCCGCGTTAATATTCAGAGTGTGTCACAGTCAGAGAGAGTTTGATCTTTTACTAACCAATACATAGACAAAAATCTGACATAAAGATTAATCAATAAGTATGCAGTGTTGTGAGTTTTGGTATGAAATTTTTTTTTTTTAATTATATTAAAGGAACTTGGCTACTTTACTGGCCGTGCAGTTGGTCGATAGCGCTAGCATCAATAGCAGCAACACCTCCACCGCCTCTAGGAACCACGGTTTCGATGCTTGGCCTGTTCTTAGCTGGTTCCTTGGTCATGCGAGGAGCTGGATGTACTATCAACGATTTGTGGGATAAGGATATTGATGGAAAAGTGAGTAATGTTTTACGTATACAATTACGAACTTTGAGAAAAGTACACTTGAAACTGCTTGTCCTTTTTAAGAAAGCTACGTTCTTTTGCGCAAAATAGGCGGGTCCAATAGGGAACCCAACTGCTAATTTCTCCCTACAGAGGATGAATCGTTGCCCATTGCTGTGTTTCACATGCATACAATTTCTAACTTATGTTGTACACTATTTAAATTTATTATTCAGAAAACAACACGGGTGCATATATACCTGCTCAAAGAATTTCTTGTAAATTTGTCTCCAACAGTCCATTTTTGTCAACAAGGTCCACACCATTTGGCCATGGAAAGTTGGCATGGCAAGGATTTGAAACAGGTTCGCCGCGCTCGGGCTATCACGACACTCATATCATTCATATAATTCTTTTAAATTGTAATAATGCTTTAGACATAAGTTGTCACTTTGCATAATTGTCGAAATTATTTATTGACAAATCTATATTGCTTGGAAGTTTATTATAAATTCTTACGCAATCACCTTTTAATGAATTACTTATTTTATGGAGACTAGTAGTTGCCACTCCTTTTTTTTATAATAATAATACCTCAGACATCTCACACAGCGCCATCTAGTTTTAAATAAAACGAACTAAAAAATTGTTCTAGGTAGCCAGAACGCGAGATCGTCCTTTAGTATCAGGAGTAATTAGTCAGCGTCAAGCTGTGATGTTCCTAGCTGCTCAGTTGAGTGTAGGACTGACAATACTTTTACAACTCAACTGGTATAGTGTTGTACTTGGTGCCAGTAGCATGTGTAAGTAACAGATATTTATAAATACTGTTATTTAATCAATACAAATTTTAGAGTATCCACTAATGAATAAGACTAAAATAAAAACTAAAAAAAAAAATTAAAACAATACCACATTCAAGTAGGTCAATGTGGTTGCTGACCTCGTTTGACCTAAGTTACTGTACTAATTACCGCCGCGCCGGCGATCACCCGCCGTACACAATATTAACAAATTAAAAAATTGAAGAATTATGAGTGTACTAATTACCGCCGCGTCGGCGACCACCCGCCGTACACGATATTAACAAATTGAAAAATTGTGAGTAATATCATACAAATATTCTTATATAGTTCTGAAACTCATAGTTTAAAAGCTGTTAAAGAAAATATACTAAAATCGAGAATTCCTATCCATGTCACTGAAAATATTGAGCCTTAATATTTAAAAAAAGCGGAACACAAGGCCTCACTCGTAGTTTACAGAAAAAACTAAATGAAAATCCTAAAGTCTTCAAATTCCCGCGGGAAACGGAAAATGTTTGTGAAGAGAAAATATGTATAAATTATGTTGCTTAAATTTCACCTAAGACTAATGCAGAATAACGCACGGATCTTGGCCGCTGTGAAGCTATTTACAGAAAGCGTTGCAGTAGCACAAAATAGGAGTGCGGAGGAAATACAGGAGAGGTCGGATAGCTCGCGTGCACAGCGTCCGCCTCCCACTATTACCCCTTGCTGCCCGCGCGGCTGCACAGTATAACGCACGGATCTTTTCCGCTCTGAGTTGTCTGCGAATGGCTCAATGCGCAGGTCAGCCGCGCGGGCATCGCGGGGTAGTAGTGGGAGGAAGAAGTAGTAGCGCGAACTATCCGAACTCTTCTTCATATCCTCTGCGCTCATATTTTTTTTAAATTGAAATATTTTATTTCAGACATTGTCCATACCTTACATTTACATTATATTTTATTACAATATTTGTTAGTAGAAGACTTAATAGGTATGTTAGTAGAATTTAAAATAGTCATTGGAAAGGACAGGATAGGATTGGAGGATAGGATTGGATTTGATGAAGATATGGCTGTGCAATCTATCTGCCATCACGCTCGGAAGAGTGTTGGTGCTGCCCCGCACCCACTCCCACAGAGAAGCCACACGTCTTCGCAGCATGGTGTGCAGCCGTCAGTGCTACACACAGCGAACATCCCCGAGGTGCTACAGCGCCAGGGCAGCCCCAACAGGCCCCTGAAAGCAGGCCTACTGCGACGCTTTCTGTAAATAACTTCACAGCGGCAATGATCCGTGCGTTATACTGTACCTGCGCATCGAGCCATTCGCATGCTACTCAGAGCGGGAAAATTCCGTGCATACTGTACATGTTTTTTTTTTGTGTACCACAAACTTTAAGTCAAATTTAAATAACCATAGATCATGATTTGTTTTACCTTTCAGTATTAGTAATAATGTATCCACTAGCGAAACGTTTCACGGACTACCCGCAAATACTTCTGGGAGCAACTTTCAATTGGGGAGCACTTTTGGGATGGACTGCTATCTCGGGATCGATCGATCCCGGGATATGTCTACCTTTATACGCTGGCGCTCTATGCTGGACTGTTGTCTATGATACCATATATGCACATCAGGTGAGTCATTTGCTGTATTCATACTTAAGTGACAGCGAACCACTTACTGTAAACTGATGACGAATTTGTGTGTAAATAACGTACTGGCCGCCTTAGTGTTGACGAAATTATATTTTTAATAAAAATTTTACAAAAAAAAAAAGAAACTGACTTAAAAATCATATTTCTAATTTTGAAAATGCACTAATGCGCGGCCACAGACAAGTCAACCTTATAGACCACGCTTTGACAGGGAGTAGCATTCGCCAAGGCTAAATAGTGACACTACATAACTACGTCACTAGTGAGTCGTCAGTTGTAAGCACGTCGGAAGCCATTAAATTGTCAATTTTGAACGAGCCAATGAAAACTAGCCGACTTCTCCCCGCACCCCGCCACTTTTTGGCGATTTCGTTTTCATACTGACGTTTATTAAAGCGTGGTCTATAGGTTGACTGGTCTGTGCATGCGGTATATAGTTTACGAAGTCGATGCCAAGTCATTCACTTTATAGTGTGTTCTATGTTTCTTACAGTTGGAAATATACCATTGTTGTAATTTTTATTACTTGGTACATACAATCTGAGTTGGCTACGACTTCATAAACTATCTCATAAAATATCATAGTCAGATTTTTTTTTTTCTGAAATTTAATTTAATGTTTTGAATTTTTAGTTGTAAGTGACTGTAATATATTCGTATTTAGTATGAAAGGGCTTCTAAACGCGCTGCTCATATGAGACAGCACCGTTTGGTGGGAACTGTCGACAAATCGCAGTACCATCCCTTAACTTCTAAATGTTGAGGAGTGCTGTATCTTCCATTATCAGCTTAGCAGCATGATATTTTGACTCCCAGATGCAACACCTGAATAACTTAAAATAGAGCTCAAACACACTACGCGTGCTTATAAGATTTAAAGGCATTCTTCGATTTCCCTGGTATTCCATCATCAGATCCCGACATGGTGATGATGGGACCACCTCGGGAGTTATCCCCTTTGAAACAAAAAAAAAATTTCTTAATCGGCTCACAATCGACGAAGATATCGGTGACCATACATTAAAAAAAAGAAAAACACACAGAAAATAATACCTCCTTTTTTATGTCAATGAAGTGTCGACACGACGCCAATAAGTAGTAATCGGCTCTCTGGCAGGCCCGTTTTCTATGGCGTGATGTTTTTTATATGTTTTTGTAAAAAATACCATGTGCTGCAAACTGCTTTCTAGAACGTTTACAGTTTACCTTTTTGCAGTAAATAAATCCGGTGTACACTGGAGAGGCTAACCTGTTATATGACAATACTAGCTTCCGCCCCCGGCTTCGCCCGCGCGGGCAGACGTTACGCCCTTGTCGTTTTCCGTTCTCACCACTGTTCTCATTCCCTCTCACCCTTCTACTCTCATTAAACTCCTGCTTCCGTCTCTCTGTTATACTATGTACTGATTCTTTCCCGCTTTCATTTCCACTCGCATTACCATTTCACATATATATCCCATAGCGTCCCCCTCCAGTTTCGCACGGACCCTTGCCCACCCTTTCCCCACTCTAACCCTCATACCTTCGTCAATCTTCTCCTTCATTACCCCTCCCCGCCCCGATCGGTAGGCCGAGTTGTTATGCCGGACGACCGTGTATAAGTCATTTTTCTATCTCTCGGGATCATACATTTTTTCTAGATACTAGAAAGGTAGCTTATGTCCTTTTCTGTACCCCTGACAACGTGTATGCGAAATTTTATGATGATCGATTGAGAAGTTAAGGCGTGAAAGCCTAACAAACAAACGAACAAACTCACTTATAACATTAGTTAGGATTACTGAAGCACTTTGTGCATACAAAATTCGTATCCAGATAATATTTGATCTAAAATATACGTTAATTACGACACACAAATTTCATAGTGGCCCCTTTCCCTTTCTATTGGATGTTACAAAGCTATTTCTTTACTACTAGTTTTCACACAGTGTTTTCATATATATTTTTTTTATAGACTAACTTGTGAATTTTGTGACAATGTTTGAAAAAATACTAACCTATTTAAAATAATTTAGGATTAATAAAGCCAAACGTTACAATAATTTCAGGACAAAAACGACGACGCACGCATTGGTATAAAGTCGACGGCATTAAAATTTGGGTCATATACAAAACCCCTTCTGTCGCTATGGGCGTGCGGCGCTCTATGTGGTTTGAGTTGCGCGGGCGCATACGCTAATCTGGGCCCGGCGTACTATATGGCGTTAGCAGCAGCGGCTGCACATGTTACCAGACAGGTTGTCGAAATCTTATTTGTTTTATATAATAATATCTGGGACATCCACACAACGTCATCTAGTCCCAAAGTAAGCGAGTATTATGCTTGTATTATGAGGTACTAGAAAACTAATATACATACTTAAATATTTATAATTTATACATATATAGATCATTTTTTTACACCCAGACAGAGAACAAATAGACATATTCATGCAAACAAAGATTTGTCCCGGGCGGGAGTCGAATCCGTGACCCTTAGCTACGCAGTTAGAGTCTCTAACCACTCGGCCAGTCGGTGACTAGCACAATAGTGTAGATGAATGTTATTGGCACTGTCATTGCGTTAATTATCATCGCGCCGCGCCCTCTATCCATCGTACAAACACAAAATTAAATGTTACAAGTTACAACATTAAATTAAACAATGCCGCTCATTTGCGTATAATATACATACTTAAATTCATGACCGGTTGGCCGAGTGGTTAGATACTCTAACTGCGAAGCCAAGGGTCGCGGGTTCGAATCCCGCCCGGGTCAAAATATTTGTGTGCATGGACATGTCTATTTGTTCCGTGCCTGGGGGAAAAAAAATCTATATATGCAAATATTATAAAGAATATTTAGGTATTTATATCAGTTGTCTGGTATCCATAGTACAAGCTTTGCTTAGTTTGGAACTAGATGGCGCTGTGTGAGATGTCCGAGGTATTATTATTATATTCATTTGACATATTTGACAATATTTACCTTATATGATTACTTAATGCGCTTCAACATATATATGGTGTCGTGATAGCCCAAAGCGCAACAAACCTGTCTCTTTATAAAGCCATAGGGCCATGGTTCAACCCCGGACGTGTACCAATGAGTTTTTCTGACTTAAGTACATAACTATCACTGACTCCGTGCCTCGGAGAGCACGTTAAGCAGTCGGTCCCGGACGCTGTCAATAGACGGCGGTCGTTATAATCCCCAATCCGCGGTGGAACAGTGTGGTGGATTTAAGCTTCAAGCCCTCTCCCCCTCACCCGGGGGAGGCTTAAGCCCCTGCAGTGGGGTAAAATTGGGCTGATGAAGTGAAGTGAATTGAAGAATATTCATTTGACGGAAAGTAAGAAACTATACGTTACATTTATTTTACCATCTTAATAATTGTGATTTGTGAAATTGTCGTTAATAGTACATTGTGATGCAAATACGGTAAGCTGAATATTATAGTCGAGGTGTTTATAGGCTTATAATAAACCGATAACTATAATAGCCAGCTTATTGATTACGAGCATCATACGACGTTTTTCAATACATTTGCAATTAAAATTAGGTAGTTCAAATGCAATAATTGCGAGAGCGTGATTTACGTATGCGTCACAAACAAAACATTCGTTTGTGATTGGGTAAAAGGGTCTAGTCCATAAAAATCTAGTCCATTAGCCCTTTTTGTACCCCACTGCAGGATCTTAGGCCTGCCGCTTAGATGAGGGGGCTTGGAGCTTAAATCCACCGCACTGCTCCAATGCAGGTTGGCAAATTGTAACGACTGCCATCTATTGACAGAAACCGAGACCGACTGCTTAACGTGCTTTCCGAGACATGTAGTCAGTAATAGTTAATGTACTTAAGTCTGAAAAAATTTATCGGTACATGCCCTGACTCGAACCACGGCCATCCAAGTTTCGATGTCATAAGGACTATATTAATAGTGAACGTATTAAAAATTTATAAATATAATAATAATGATTGTTATTATAAAAATATGTTCTGTCTTACACAAAACGGTTCTAATTTTTAGTTTATCGAGTTCACAAACTTCGATTTAATTATGAGTATTTATTTATGTATGAGTGAGTTTTTTTGAAAGCCAAAATTAAAAGTGTTTTGTGTTAGAAGGAACACATTTTAAAAATTTAACGATAGTTCTATGACACGCTTTACTTATTAAGATGGTAAAGCAAATGTTACAATGCTTAATTTTTAGTTCTGCTGGGCTAACATGCGACGCACGACAAACCTGCCACACGAGACGAGAAAAATTGTCGATCTCGACTTGTCTGTCGTTTTCCCTAACATGCACGACTCACTCGAGAAAATATGTCACCGTGACTTCGTTTTGTCGACACGACAAACAAATGTTACCCTATAATGAAAAGAAGCCATATTCTAATATAGCAACACTTTATCCGTTCTTTTTTATTCGTTCAATTTATAGAAATTTATAGTCTAAATTGTGTGATTGACCATAGAATATATTTAATAATTTATTTTAACTGGCCATCGACCGTTTCTGCAACTAGAATTTTCGGCTTTTGTGTTACCCATGGTTAAAAATGTTTTTAAATTAGGTCTTTTAAGCAATAATAATAATAATTTTAAAAATATTAGTAATAATGATAATAATAATATTGAAACAGGTTTGCTGCGCTCGGGCTATCACAACACATTACTGTTATTTTTTTTTATTATTATTAACATTAATAATAATAGTAATAATAATATGAATATTAATAATAATAATAGAAATAGTAATAAATAATAATATTAATAATAATAATGATGATAATAATATTAATAACATAGAAACTGGTTCGCTACGCTCAGGCTATCACAACACATTATTATTATTATTATTATTATTATTATTATTATTATTATTATTATTATTATTGTTGTTATTATTATTATTTTATTATTATTAATAATAATAATGAAAATAATAATAATAAGTAAAAATAATAATAATGATAAATATTAATAATAATGTTAATAATAATAATAATAAGTATTAATATTAATAAAATTAATAATGTGTTTTGATAGCCCGAGCGCAGCGAACCTGTTTCAAATCGATAAGGCCATGTAGCCGTGGTTCGCATTCGGGCGTGTACCAATAAGTTTTTGACGTAAGTATGTTAACTATCATTGAAACCATGCCTCGGAAAGCACGTTAAACAGTCGGTCCCAGTTGCTGTCAATAGATGGCGGTCATTACAATCCGCTAATCCGCATTGGAGCGGCGTGGTGGATTTAGATTATATTTATATACATATATTTATATTTTACACCCAGAACTAAAACAAATAGACACGTGCACAAATATTTGTCTCGGGCGGGAATCAAACCCGCGACCACTGGCTCCAGTTAGGGTCTCTAACCACTCGGCTAAGCAGTCATTATCATTATCCATCATCAATTGTTTTTTAATTGTCTGTTTTCGGCGTTACTGTAACGTAAATAATATTTAAATAAAATAAAATTAATTAAGTAAAAAAAATCTTTTCCGAGCTAAATCGGTAACTAAACTTTTTTTATGCATAAAATACAACCGATTCAAGCGTATACAAACAAAAATAAAAATTTAACAATTACTTTCTACGTAACCATATTTTTCTCACCGTTGTCGTCAACAAAAATTGCCGACGAGAAATATACCGCTTAAAAATGACAAAATTCGATAAAATGTGGTTCGCATGTTAGGGTTTGTAGACAAAACTACCGTAGACGAGTAATTTTTCCAATTATGACGGAGCGCGACGAGACAAAAACGTTGCATGTTAGCACTAGTAGACATATAGAGATATCTCGTTTCGGGACGAGAATTGCCGTCGACAAAATGTTGTCGCGGCGTGCATGTTAGGCCCACTGGTCAAATAAATTTTGTATGGCAATCAGAGATATCCGTACCATACCAACAGCCCATTAATGCCCCACTGCAGGGCTTTAGGCCTTTCATCGGGATGAGGGGGCTTGGAGCTTACTCCACCACGCTGCTCCAGTGCGGGTTGGTGTATTTTAACGACTGCCATGAATAGATGGGATCACCACCATCCATCATCGACCGGGACCGACGGCTTAACGTGCTCTCCGAGATACAGAGTCAATGATAGTTATGGTCATATGGTAGAAAAAACTCATCGGTACAGACGCCTGCTCTCATATCTGAGTGGTTAGAGACCCTAACTGGAGCCTAAGGTTACGGGTTCGATTCCCGCCCGGGAAAAATATTTGTGTGCATGAACATGTTTATTTTATTCTGTGCGTATCTGGGTGTAAAATATTTATATATGTATTTATTAAAAAGAATATTAAAGTATGTATGTATATCAGTTGTCTAGTAACTCATAACACTAGCATAATACTTGCTTAATTTGGGACTAGATGGCGCTGTGTGGGTTGTTCCATCTATTATTATTATTATATTGCCGTTTATTAATTTTATATATTTTCATTTCAGATTTACACACTCGACATGGATAGTCCGAACGATTGTGCTAGCAAATTCAAATCCAATAGTCTAGTTGGTTTAATAATATTTTTGGGTATAGTGGGAGGTGGTTGGAATAAATATTTTCAATCTAAGAATGAAATGTCAAAGCTAGTACAAAATGTAAGTTAGTGTTGTTTTATACGGCATTAGAATATACACTGAAGTAATTCAATCGCTATTTACCAAAGAACACATGTCCAAAAATCTTTTTTTTTTTTAATATGGCAACATATTTCGTGTGCCGCGGACGCGTCGTTTTGTTTTACCAAAGTTCACAAATTCCATATATATATATATATATATATATATAGCAGTATTAAATTAAATTCCTACCAAATTTTAGTTTAACAACCGAAGTGCACATGTCCACAAAAATGTATGTTTTTATTTATACATTTAGATTGAATTTAAAATAGTTTTTTGTCTCTCCTATGAAGTAGTATTTTTCGACATGGGTTCTTTAGTAAATAAACAATTTATTATGTTGTGAAGTTATAAATTTTGATTTGCCGGATGTGTGTCTAAGTACAAGGCCTCAACAAGACGCCATCGCCCAAACGCTACCAAGTTACCAGCGCCGCTTCAAGAAGCGCTGGCTTGCAGCGCTTCAAGAAGCGCCGCAAGAAACTTGAGAGGTGTGTATGCTGGCAATTAACCCCAGGAAAAAAATTGGTTTGTAGTTTTTAATTTTTTAGGTATTTCGTTCCATCATAGGAGAAAAACTTTGAATGCGCGGGGTTTGTTTTTGGAAGTTGTTTCATTTTTCATAACATGTTCGATATTTGACTGAGCGATTGGCCGAGCTTTGAGACCCTAACTGAAGAGTCGAGGGTCGCGCGTTCGATTCCCGCCCGGGACAAATATTTGTGTGCATCAACGTGTCTATTTGTTCCGTGTCTGGGTGTAAAAAGTATATATTATTAAAAACAAAGAAGAATATTTAAGTATGTATACCAGTTGTCTAGTACCCCATAATACAAGCATAATACTTGCTTACTTTGGGACTAGATGACGATGTGTGGGATGTCCTAGATATTATATTTTATATTATGAAACGAATTGCGTTTTTAGATGTGAAAAATAAAAAAAGGTTAAAAAATAACCCCGCGTATTTAAATTTCTCTTTCTTATGACGTATAAAAATGTTTAAAAAATTAAAAACGGATAAACCTTAGGTCTTGGTGACCTGAACGCCATACAATTTTTTTGCGGCCATCGGTTAAGGTTTAATAGGGTGCAACTTGAAATTTGCCAGTAAACACTCCTCTTAATAGTTTGTCTTGTTATATTATATAAATTAGATATTGATTTTTTTTTACAAACTAAACTGTACGAGTGCGTGCTGGAAAAATCACAATTTTACTGCTGCATACATCGAGTAAATAAATTTGACAGCAGCGTTTGGTTTTAATAGAGTCAGAAATGTCTTCTTAGTTATTGGCGTTCTCCGCATATAAAGCAATTTCGCCAGAGTCGAGTATTATGTTCGTATTTTTAATAAAAAATAACAAGAATAGGCAGCGTAGTACGGTTATTGTGGAGCTTTTTCAAAATATCGCCAGAAACCACGAGGTTCCACGTGCGCCATTTTGAAAAAACGCGTCAGAAATGTCATTTCACAGTATGGAAACTGTCAAATGTAATTTCACGGACGGCCGGCATGCGCTCATACGCCATCTGGCGAGATAAAAGGGCAGTGATACACTCCATTTACATCGCATACCTCGTTAGTTTAGAAGATGTCCGATTTTGAAAATTATGGTGTATATTAAAACAATTATTCAATTCAAATCTAATTTCCGGAAATCGGATAGGTACTTTAATCTATTCTCTACACATTAACCATATTTGGTCAGATTGAAGGTTACGACGCATTTAATTAACAGAGACGATTGATAATGATCGATGACTAGTTAAAAGGTTAATGTTGAACTGTATGTAGAATAATACATGTTAATGTGATGTTTTATTGTTATTTTATTATTAAACTAATGTACAACAGTCACTACATAAATGAGTACAATACATATTATTATTTAATAGAAATAATTCTATTAAGGGGATAGTCTTTCTCTTTGCGGCTTCGAATTAACATCGCTATCTCCGTTTCAATCCCTCTTCCCTGACCTGTTCATGAGTGACAGCGATGACGAACAAATTCATAAAAATACCTATAAAATATCCGCCGAAATAGCTTGCGGGCGTGACTGTTTCCAACCCTGAAATGTGTATGAATTGGAACCGAAATTTGCAGGGTCATTAAGAAAGGATGTCCCTAGGGCGGTACGTTTTTTTTTTAAATTCGCATCAATATCGACTTTACGGCTTATTATTTTCAAAAACGAAGAAACAACGAAAATCATGTTTTTAAAGAATTTATTCTAAAACAACCAAACAAGATATAAAAAAAAAAAAAAAAAAAAAATACCGCCCTGTGACAGTATTTCTCCTATTACATATATTTTTTCTGTGAATATTGAGACAAATACAGCGATGATTAGACACGGCCGAACCCTTTTTTTTTTGTATGAAAAGCATACCCCCTTAAGGAACTAAATGTTACTCCTATCTCCTATATGGTAGTTATATTTGTTTCATGTCCATGTAGTTACTATGTTTCGTTTCATATCAGCTATGTATCGATTGTGATGAAATTAACCAAATTATTTAAAGTGTTGATAAAACATAAAATTTTCTTTAAAAATGTTTGTAAAGAAAATGTTAATTTAAAAGTAAAGGTCTATGGTCACAATAAAAAATATTCGAAGCGTTTAAAAATATTTTAAAAGCACTATTCAGTGATATCAATATTGTTAATGGTTAATTTATTCTGTTTGCATTTTAGAGATAAGTAGTTACTATAGACCAACGAATTGTGTATCTTTTTTAAAAAGATCTCTGCCAAATGTTGTGAAATACAGTGGCGAATAAAAGAACTTTCTTGCCAATAAATATTTTTGTTTTTATTTCCAACTTCTCATTTGATCCCATAAATGATGCCCAATTTGTGTAAAAACTAGGGAGCCCAATTTATTTAAACCCTGAATTCGCACAGGTAGCAGAGCATATATGTCTACGTTTTTTTCTTCTGTTGTGTATCAGCTTGTTGCGTCGAGCGTGTGGATAAGATTTAATTGGATTTAAATGTTACATAAATTCATCCTACTTGGAGTATTTTTAATGTATTTTATTTCTAATTCTGTAAATATTTGAAAAAGTAAAAATATACATAGAAACAAACTAAAATATTTCTTTCTGGATAATTAGGTCAGCTCGAATTTAATTTGTCGCTATTAAACTGACGATATGCTTGAATTAAGAATCCTACTTGTGTGATTTTTGGATGTGTTTAAACAAAACAGAAAAATTAAAATATTTCTCCGTGTACAATATTGGTAACTTCTGCCTAATTACAACGCTTGTCTTGTTGGTGTAGTTAATTTATTTTGTTGTTTTAATTTTGCGATAACTCCTAAGATAATAATTTAAATTGTATGATGTAAAGCGCAATTATAATCTGCGTGAAATGCTTGAGATAACTAACGTATTTAATTTGATAAGGATTTATATGGTATCCGTGTTAATCGCTTTCCATTTACCACATTATATGTGACCATTTTTATTTTAAATTATATATTATATATATTTAAATTATATTAAATTACTATAGGTATAGTAAGTGTACGGGTCGTACTGGTCAGGATAGCTCGGTGGACGACCTTGTACTGGTACTGGTTGCAGCTGGATACGATTCAAAACACCAGTATCAGTTTTCAGGCAGAGCTTCCCGCCAACTAGCTAGTACTTGCTCTTCATGACCTATTTCAGAGATCTGACTATGTAGGGCTTGAAATCAGAAGTGTCGGTATGGCGAATCGTTCGCCCTTTTATACTCTATTTTCACATAATTTCTATTTACTCTTATGTATAATTTTCCTAACAAATAAATAATTTTCCCGCGGTTTATTCCCGCGATGTCAGCGAATTTTCGCACCTTTTCCAGCGACCCATCAGGGCTTATATATCGGGTTATTTACATCCTCTGGGAGGACAGCAGGTATAGTTCCAATCAAACTTTATGGCGGATCGGAATACAACGCTTTATGCATGCTTGCGCAGGTTCAGTCATATGCCCCTCGCTCCACTGCGTCCCGCTACACCTAAAACTGGTTACTGCGACGCGACTTGTGCCTATGTTCACATCCGCCATAAAGGTTGATTGGAACTGTACGGGTGTACGATCCCCCCTGTACCCAGACATCATCTCGCTGAGGACACGGCCTCGATGGTCAATGGGTAGTCCGCCCATTCTCGTCGGGCAAGGCGCATTGCCCTGCGATGCGCTGGGCGACGTCAGTAGTATACATGGGAGCGGGCGACCGCTCGCGATGAGGAGCGATGTTGTGGAGGTGGGCGAAGGAGTTGTTGTCGGCGGATCTTTCTAATCAGTGGCGCGACATTGCCGAACACACCACGTACCATGCCGGCGCCACATATGTCAGCCGCGAGCGGATGTGCGTCTTTTAGACGCCGAGCTTGACGCGTAACGGTAAGCGCGACGCTAGTACGGGGCGCAAGAGTGCGCGCGCGGCGCGGGCTTGACGGATGGCGTGCTCCACCTGTCCGCCCATGCGCAGCGCGCGGTGTATCTCGCAACCGAGGTAGCGCACGATACGCGCCCACTCAATGTCCTGTCCACTCAGCGACAGTTTTGGCGGCATGATGCGCTGTCGCCCGGTCAACAGGGCGGTCGTCTTCCCGTTGTTTTTTTTTTATTTATTTAGAAACAGTCATTTACATCTATGTTCATACAAAAAGGACTTAATATAGACCTAGAGTTTCCCATATATTTAGTAGTCCACCTACTCGACAGAAAAAACTACAAATAAATAAACTGACCTTATTCTTTATCTCCTTCAGTATCTTATCTTATTTGATTGGGGTGGGCTTACCCTACACTGCGACCTATTTAGATCTATTGTGTGCCCATCCTTTGACCCTACTAATTGTCATTTTCAAATATGCATTTCATGTATTGTATGATTTGACCAATTTGCAGGTCGCAGAACTCATCCGGTTTAGGATAGCATATCCCTAGACGCTTCATACGTGATGCCCCTAGTGCATCACATTCACAGAGAATGTGTAGCATTGTTTCTTCTACAACACCACATGCCCTACACAGTGCTGTCTCTGTGAGTCTCATGTGTTGCAAGAGCCTGTTGGTGGTGAAGTGCCCAGACAGTGCTCCTGTGACCAATCTTAGTCGCTTCTTGTCTAGTTCTAGAAGTTGCCTAGCCTTAGCAAGTTTGTATTCTTTTAGGAACATTTTTGCGTGTACTTGCCCTTGAGCTTCATTCCATAATTGATTTTGGGCTTCCTTCGGCCACTCATCTATTTTTGTTTTAATGATGTTTGTTGAAAGTCCAATATATGGTTCTGGATCACATACACGGTTAGAAGATCCTTTCCTTGCTAATTCATCGGTCCTCTCGTTCCCTTCAATTCCTTCGTGTCCTGGCACCCAGACCAATGTTACTTCGTTCTTTGATGCCAGTTCCTCCAGGTTCTCCAAGCAATTGAGAGTTAATGACGAGTTAATTTTTGTACTGCTTAAAGCCTTGATTGCCGTTTGGCTGTCACTTAGAATGTAAATGGAACGGTTTTTAATATTTCTATCCAGGCATTCTCTTGAGCATGTAATAATCGCTTGTATCTCCGTCTGATACACAGTTGGATGTTGCCCCATGCTTTCCGACACTGCCAAATCCAAGTTTGGGCAGTATACACCAGCACCTGAGCCTTTGTTCATTTCGGACCCATCCGTGAACCAGAGCATTCCACCCTTAAGAGCTTTCGGAGTGCCACTCCTCCAATCATCACGATCGGGAAGCAGAGTAACGAACCCTCTGTGGAATACATATTTCGGTAGTATTTTGTCCGAGACTGCAGGTATTACTACCTCCATTTCTGAAGTTGTGTTATACTTTATATGCGGCAGCTCAGACCGATCTGATTTTAAAAGACCATCTTTAATTAGTCTTATTATGGCCATCCTTGCGTTAGCCTCTATTACAATGTGTAAAGCTAGCAGGTTCAGAAGTATTTCCATTGCTTTTGTGGGGGGTGTACGAAAAGCCCCCGTCATTGATAAGCATGCTAGTCTTTGCAATTTTTGTAATTGTTCTTTACACGTAATTAGCTTTGTTCTTGGCCACCAGACAATGCTTGCATATGTGAGCATAGGTATGATGATCATGGTATATATCCAGAATAGGACTTTTGGTTTCAATCCCCAGGTTTTACCATTGGCAGATCTTAGGCTCAGAAATATTTTTTGAGCCTTTCTAACGATGCTGTCTACTTGATCTTTCCAGGTGAGGTGTTTGTCTAGTGTAATACCTAGATATTTCACAGAGTCTGAAAATTGTAATTGTGCCCCATACAGAGTCTGTCTTGTCAAGCTTATCAGATTTCGCCTTTTTGTAAAGGGCACAACCACCGTTTTTCTTGAGTTGATAGAAAGACTATTACTCACACACCATCTTTCGACTCTTTGTAGAGCGTTCTGGAGTCTTTCCGCAGCCATACTGGAGAATTTTCCGTTGATCAATATGACAATGTCATCAGCATAACCCATCGTAGGATATACATTGTCATTTAAATCCTTGATAAACGATTTTACTACCAGGCTCCAGAGTAGTGGGGAAAGTACCCCTCCCTGGGGACATCCTTCAGTAAATGCCGACTTAATACATTTTTAAAGACAGCTAAGGAATTACTAAAAATATCAACATTGCCAAACCTATGATTGTAAACTTCTCACGCACGCCTAACAAATGAATTTCGGGTATGTCTACTTTTTGATGTATTTATACAAAATAGATTCATTTTTCGACAACTTCTTTCTCGCTTACGAGGTATATAGTTTGAAAAACAATAAATGGATCATAAGTAAGCAAGTATTATGCTTGTGTTATGGGGTACTAGACGCTTGATATACTTAAATATTCTTTGTAATATAAGCTCTGAAACCATAATTATAAAATAGTGACAGTTGCTTCGTCGTGTCGTGTACAACATCTTAAAATTGTGTCTTGTTTTGGTAACACAATATAGTGTTAAAGGATCTATTATTATCATATATGAGGCAGAAAATAATAACACATACTTATTTACAGAACTTTATTAGAGATAAATTCCATTTTACAACCGTAAAACGCTTAAAAATATTTATTTCCAAAAAAAAAGATGGTAAATCCACTCAGAAATTTTATCTATACTTAACCTAAAATTATAGAAATTTTTATCTAATATTTAGCATGCGGAGGACCATCCAGCCATTTACATATTGACTCACTGAAAACTCATTATATTACACTTATATTAGAAAGCAGTTCGCACAGTACTGTTCGGTTGTCATTGCAGTGGTTCTTTTCTGTACTGAGTTTAAGTAAAAATAGTAATATACAGGATGTCCCACGAATCAACGTCAAGCCAGAAACGGAAATTAGGAGACAGTTATCACAAAAATATTTTTTAAAAATTTTAGTCATGCACTTTCAAAATAATAGAAATAAAAAAAAAAATTGTAATGACACTCTGTGAAGATTTGACGCAGTTATAATAATAATAACACACAATGACAACAACGTCTAGGTCCCAAACTAAGCTAAGCAAGCATTAGCTTGTATTTTGGGTACCAAGCGAAGACCCGACCTGGGATTCGAACCCGGAACCTCCAGCTTCGCAGGCAGGGTCGCTGCCCACTAGGCTAAGCGGTCGTCTGTTTTGTGTTTTAACTTTAGACTGTAATTCACGGAAGGGTTATTCAGGGTTACATCGCAAAAAAATATTGAAGTAAAGATTTGCAGTCACAGTACTTGGAAAAACCATCACAGTGTCAGTTTTCTTGATTTGTGTCTATAATTTTAAAAGTGGATAACTAAGATATTTCAAATAATTTTCTGATAACCGTCACCACTTGCCTCATCACTCGTTTCCGGCTGGACGTTGATTTCTTGGACACCCGATATCTTTCTATGTATGTCGGCTGATATATTTAACATATATTTATACAAAAATCAATAAAGAAAAAAAAACTGCAATCGCTTCTTTGAACGACACTCTGCGATACGTTTACGATAGCCTAGGTATACCAAAACTGTACAAGCTTTGTACCAAATCAAACGAGAAAAAAAAAATATACTGGATACAACGACAAACTCATATGTACAGGTTGAATTTTTTCTGTAAGATTAGGGGATACAGTATCGACAGTAAAAAATTACTAAATATTTTTTTTAAATAAAAATTTTCGACCATTTTTTTTCGGTATACCAACTATTTACGGTTAATATTGTTTTTTTCCGATGAACAGACGCTGCTTCAAATTATCTGAACGACGAAATTGAAGTCGCTCTGATAGCGGCCCGCTGGATTCAGTCTTGCGCCGGTGCGACGCCAATTAACTCAATAATCTGGGTCAGACAAGGTTGGCATCCAGCAGCTGCTCAAAGACAATATTAACTTAAATAGTGATTACAGCAAAAAAAATGGCGGTTTTTTTTTAAATATCTGTTAGTCTATGCTCTACCATCTATATCAATTTATAATCCCGCGTGAAAGATACAGCGTGTATATTCTCTACTAAAAATATGACAAAAGCGTTCATCGTGTTATTCTAAACTTATAAAGAAATATGTTTTATAAGCGTCAAAATCTTATTGACAGCTCACAACAATCTTAATTCCGAATCTAGCGTACCACTGACAATTTCATGTAACAAAATAAAATAACTACAGGCTGCTATTTACAAGTCGAAAGCCGACATTGATTTCGATCCATAGGATCATTACACGCCCGTCCGTCATAATTTTATATCTATAGTGTTTAACATTTTTCGCCAGTATGTCTCACTCTATGTTCCAAGAGATTGTGTCTGATGAAAGAGCATGTATTAAGAGGATTCTTCACTTAACTTCATCAGCCCAATTTTACGCCACTGCAGGGGCTTAGGCCTCCCCCAGGGCGAGAAGGCTTGGAGCTTAAATGCACCACGCTGCTCCACTGCGGGTTGGGGATTGTAACGACCGCCATCTATTGATAGCGCCCGGGACCGACTGCTTAACGTGCCCTCCGAAGCACGGAGTGCAGTGATTAAGTTAGAAAAACTCATTGGTACACGCCCGGATTCGAACCATGGCCCTATGGATTGGTATTAAGAGGATTCTGTAGTGGAAAATTATAATATATACATATATTGATACTTTTACACCCAGACATGGGACAAATAGACATGTTAATAATATTTGTCTAGGGTGGGAATCGAAGCCGCGACCCTTGGCTCCGCTCCACAAATTGATATTACGCCACTCGAGCAATCGAGTAATCGTCAAATCTTTTTGGCGAGCCTAAACAAGGTTAATGTTTCAAGAACTATTGTCAGTCAATGACACGTACAGTTACAATCAAACTTTATGGCGGATCCGAAAGCAGGCATAAGTCGCGTCGCAGTGACCAGTTTTAGGCGTAACGGAACGCAGTGGAGCGAGGGGTACATGACTGTACTTGCGCAAGCACGCATAAAGCGTTGTATTCAGATCCGCCATAAAGTTTGACGCGATCTGTAACACCATCTAGCACATTTACAATTCAATCTAATAAAACGAACTTTTTCTAATACGCTCGCTTCGTTTTACCTCCTCGGTATGATTAACTCTATATATATAGGTAAAATAAAATATGAGACAACTTTATTAGAAAAAATTAACTAGACTAAAACACTACAACTTACAATATTTGCCTTCTAATAAAAAAATAAAAATAAAATAAAATAAAAACAATATTCTTATTAATACTCAAGAAATTTAAAGTATAAAAAAAATTCAACAATGACACTTGTGTTAGTTATAAATCATAATGATACAAACTAAATCTAGTCTTCGTGTCACAGAAATCACATTAGCTTAGAAATGACATGGAAGCGTCACAAGCGTGGCACTCAAATGCGATCGAATGCGCCTATTCAAACCGATGCGTTGCGATAATCGGCAAGACGGCTGTATGTCTATAATCGATGTAAGTATTTCAAAACGAAACAGTACTGGCTGGACCAAAATTGTGCTGCTAAAAAGTTGCGCTACTAAAATTAAAAGAAATAATGTTCTAGAATAACCTCTCAAAATATTATTTTCCATTTAAGAATTTCCCAGATATTTATGAAAATTCATCTGACGTTGAAATCGTTCCTGTGACGTCATCTGGACGGTTGAGTTTACTGCATTATTTTTTAAAGTAAAAAAACTAAAGCTAAAATTAAATAAAAAGTATTGAAGTAAGGTCCTCATGTATTAAAATATTATGACTTTATTTAGTCTAAGATCAGTAAACAATAAACATCTGTCCAGTTGACGTCACAGCGATATATTCGTAACAAATTTTAGAAAAACAATTACTGACAAAATTTAACCCCTAATATTTTTTTTATTTTGAGGTAAAGGAATAAATTGGTCTATATATTCAGGAAAAAAATTAAAAACAATATGTTAAAAAATTTGGTTTAAACCCATTAAGCGATAAGTACATACTATATAGGAAGATTATTTGCGAATGTCCGTGTTTATAAGTTTGCATCAGTGTGAAATCGGCGAAATTAATTTTAATACAAAATGTGTTATAGTTTAAATTCATTGGCCACAAGACAATGATTGAGCACATGAGGCAAATTCAAAATCGTTCCAAATGTCACGCCTTACCCATCGACATAAATAGTTAATTCTTTTTCATCGTCTAATAGTTTTCGCTGAAGACTGTCTATGATAACAAGTTATACCGCGCCGCTAATTACTGTTAAACCAAACAAGCGTTGTCTCTTATAACAACACTGAGTACACGTGACTCTACCATCGCATATAAAATCGAATCAGAAGTACTTTGTCATGTCAATTATATTGGTTACATACACAGACAAGTCAACCTTATAGACCACACTTTGACAGGGAGTAGCATTCGCCAAGGCTATGTAGTGACACTACATAACTACGTCACTAGTGAGCCGTCAGTTGGAAGCACGTCGGAAGCCATTAAATTGTCAATTTTGAACGAGCCAATAAAAACTAGCCGACCTCTCCCCGCACCCCGCCACTTTTTGACGATTTCGTTTTCGTACTGACGTTTATTAAAGCGTGGTCTATAGGTTGACTGGTCTGTGGTTACATAGAAGCGAAACGCGCCCGCTCCGCTCCCCACTAGAAACATAGCACGATATCGACAGGTCGACCGCTCATACACCCCACTAGTAGTATACGCCACCAACGGTCGTTATTCGGCAAACGCTCGTTAGCAAGTATTTCATCGCGACAACGCCGAATGCAATGAAATGTTCCAAACAAAAACAAACGTTGAGTGATGTAACTTTTCATGTGTAAGTGCGAAATTGTGTAGACACCTCCCCCCGCAAACACGTCTCACACCCCCGCTGAATGAAACGCTTCATCTCGTACATTATATGTTTTACCGTGTTTTTAGTAGGGAGGCGGCGGGGAGCTTCGCTATCTCTGTGACTGGGTATGTCCACTTTAATACCACTGTAGGTGTCGCCAGGAACGATACGGGTATTATCAAAAGCGGCTGCGTGTGTAATTTTATCATCTCTTTTATTGTGTGTCCCGTGTTTTAAAGTTGGCAACGCACTTGTAAATCGCGTATTATTATTTGTGGAATGTACGTGCTCCAAAGTCCGAATTAAGAAGATATTTTTTGCCGAATGAGGTTTTATATATTTTTTTTTAGCACTGTACTGTATGGAAATAAAAGTACCTAAACCAGTTCTTGTACCGACGGACAACATAGAAACATATTTGAGTGAAACTTTAGAAATGTATAAAAATTCTGTCCTAGTACTATGCAGTTGTCATTTGACAATGGTCGCTTCGACGACGCGCCACCTGTCGGAGGATAGTGGCTACCTCCCCCATTAAGTTATTCTTCTTTTGGTGGGTTCCACAGTCACTTGTCAGAATCAAATTTTTTAGCGGTTGAGTTCACTCATTGGAGGTCACAGTACATGTGCCCGTCGGCGTTAAATAACAACTCTAAGGAAAACTATTTGATGGTCGCCACTGACTGTCAAGTAGCCATTGAAGTCACCAAGTGTGGCGTTCCATGGGGATTTTCGTATTCTCATCTCTTAAAACAAGATCTATATCTTTCCTTTCAGCTTCAGGATCGTTCAACTTTCATATGTAGATATACAGAAAGAACAAGACACGCGTAGCTACAAAATGTGAACAAAAAAGTACTCCAAGGTGTACATTTAACATTTCGCTTAGACCATTATCGTTCTATGTCTTTCGCTTTCATGTAGTTGCTTAGACTTATAAAGAGATGATGTTAATAATATAGTTAATTGTAATGGCATATCACTATGCTCCGGTTTTCGATTATTCCAAAATACGAGACGCGGCCTTCAGGTAAATATGTTTGACCTATACACTACACATAAACCAAATCAGATTGAATGTCACGAGCCATTTAATAAACAGAGAAAATTGATTGATGATGATTGATGACAAGTTAAAAAGATAACTAAGCTATAAAGAGCGCAAAATTTTATGAAGTCATCGCGTATTTTCAGGAGGTTTTTCACTTTGTGGGTGAATACTTTTCGTGGAGTTGGGCGTGTATTTTCATTCGTTCAACAGGTTTCCTCTCTTGGCAGACGCAGCACACGAATATACCATCGTTAATAGGTAAATGTTTATCATTCAAAATGAAAACGTTAAATGTACAATTACATATAGGACATTTCTTCGTTTCGTCGATGTGGTCTAGATGCATATGTAAATCTTTAGCTCTTTGTGTTACATGTTTCTTTTCGCAAAGATCACATTTATACGATTGTTTTTGAACGGATTTGTATGTCCGCGGTTCATTGTCATTTTTATTTAATGTTAAATCTAGAAAAGCAACAGTATCTATATTTTTGCATTTTTTCATTTCAACTGCTTTGTTACTTGCAATCATGTCATTAAATTCCCTTAACATATCATTTTTTTTGGAGTCCAATTTTGAACCTTCGATTCCCTTTTCATTGCCATTACTTTCGAACTCACTACTTTTCGATAAAACTGCATTCGTTGTAATGTCCATGTTTAATTTTTCATGAATCTCTGAAATACTGTCTGCTTTCAAATCTTCGTCTAGTTCTGTGATATTTATTGCAGCCATCGGAAGATCTGCAGCGTTACAAATAAACTGTTCACTTGTCGGTGGTTGATCTTTATCTTTATTTAACGTCAAATCTACGAAGGTAACAGAATCTCCATTTGTAGTATTGCAGTTATTCATTGTCATTGTGTCTTTGAAACTTTTTATCGTAACATTGCTTTCAGTGTCCGATTTTGTGTTTACGATTTCTTTTTCTCCGCCATTATTGTCAAAATAACAACTTTTAACAATAATAAATTCTTCATTTGTTGCATCGCTTACATTAAATTTTTTATTAATTTCTAAATTACCATTTACTCTCAGATCTTCGTCTGATTCCGCATTATTTTTTGCCATGCTCGGAGAAGTTGTAGCATTATGGATCAATTCTTTACTTGTCTGTAGTTCATCGTTATCTTTATTTATTGTTGAATTTACTAAAAAAGCAGGTCCTACATTTTTTTCTTTTTTTAGTATATTTTCTTCGTAACTTGTAGTATGACAGTCTGTTGTTCCTATTATGTTATTCGTATATTTTATTATATCATTTTTGTCCAGATCTGAATTTGTTTGTATAATTTCTTTTTCTTTATTGTTAATTTCATAATTATTACTCTTCAACGTAAGTGTGTTTATTACACCGTCCACGTTTAAATGTCTATCAATTTCTGATATTTTATCTGCTCTCAGATCTTTATTCGCTCCCATAGTGCCCGTAGGATCTGTAGCATTATAAATGGTAATATTTGGCGTAGTCTTCTTGTATATTAGAACAGTCTGTCTTGTCACCGGTTCGTATGCGTGTATCATGAAATCTTTTAGTTCAAAATTATTATCATAGTGATGTTGTCGTGTATGAGATGGCAAAGTCAGAGCCCGGAAATTCAGGCCACAATGATTACATTTAAAAATATCTGTCGGGTGAAGTTTCTTGTGATTTTTGAGTGTATGTTTGTAGACAGTATCTTTTTTTAAGTAATGTACGTCACACTCTGAACATTTGTATAGTATGTTGGAAACTTCTTGCTTTTTATTTTTGACTTTAGATTCAGACAATCTACCTTCTGTGATAGTATTATTTTCAAATGTATTATTTGTATTTTCTTCTATAGTGTCATTAAAAGAACTATCCACTTCTATTGAATTCTGAGTTACCATATTATTTTCTGCTTCAGGGACTGTATGTTGCTCCGTACCTACTTGCGCTTTACTGATGGCGTCATACTTATGAATTTCAAAATATTTAACATTATTGTCTTGATGATGTAATTTTTTATGGTTGTAAATAGCCCGTGTTGTGAATGTCAAATTGCACATATCACAATCGATGGTTTGAATGTTGATTTTTGTCCTATGTGGTATTTTTATGTGTTCCTCTAAGGAAGGTTTTTTCAAAAAATTTATGTTACAACTTGCACATTTGTATAAAATGTTATTAAAGCATAATACATCCTTTTCATCCACTACTTGTCCTTCTTTCTTAGAAGTATCAAACACATCACTAATTTTATATTCCGCTCCATTTAATGGAGTAGCATGATGTGTTTGTACATGATAATTAATTATGGCTTCGTGAAAAAATAATTTACACTGAGTACACACAACACATTTATTCGAAGATTTCATGTCGTCTGGACCTTTACAATAAAGTATATGTTTCTTGCAATTCACAAGAGCCGTGAAATGGGTGCTACATTTAGAACATCTAAATAAAGGAATAGTGCAGTCTTTCTCGTTATTTGGTGTCATTTCGACTATATCAAATAGATATTTGTATTTTGCATTAGCATGGTGCGTGCAAAGATGGCTTGCAAGAGATTCGGTACTGAATTCTAAGCCGCATCTACTGCAATTCTCTCTGGTAATTTTTTCTTCTACATCGCAAACGTCAAAATGCTTCTCTATATGTCGTTCACTTAAGAAGTGAAGGCCACAAGTACATTTGTAAAGTTTTACTCGTTTTTGCGATAACCCTTCTGAATTACCGAAAGCAGTGTCATCATCGAGTTTCCTTTTTCTGCTTTGCCGCTCTTTATGTGGTTTTTTGCCATATGCTCTTATTTCTATATTGTCTAAGGTATAGTCTGAATGTTTAGAATGCATGTAAGCATGGTTTGGCCAACTCTTCATCGAAAATTTGCATTTGCATATTTCACATTTCTTTAATGCAGTTACAAGATGTGGTTTTCGTAATCTGTGTTGGTCTAAGCTGGTTACGTGGGCAACGCACAATTCACATTCGTTACATTTAAACAGGGTGTATTTCTTCGTATTTGGTGATGATGTATTTCTGAGTGGATCGTCCCTTGTTTCGTGCTCAGTATCTTCTGAGATATCAGGATATGGTTCTTCTAAATCGTTGACTACTTTTGCTCGTTTGTTCAGGGATACCTGTGAATCGGTGTCTTGGCCAAACTCTTCAATTTTTATATTATCTATGACATAGTCTTTGTAATTCTTGTGCATAAGTTCATGGTTACAAAAACCTTTATTAGAAAATTTACAATTACAAGACTCACAAGTTTTGTAATTAAGAATTGGAATATGTGGTTGTTTTCTCATGTGTTTCGCAATACTTGAAAATTTGCATAAACACAATTCACATGTAACACATTTATATAATGTGTACTTTTTCGTAGAGAATGCGTTCGTTTGGATTTCAGATAAGGGATTATCTTCGTTTGTATCATCATCATAATTATCGGTGTGGCTGATACTAGGTTCAGTTATATTTGTGAATAGACTAGAGGATTCATCTTGTAAATCATCAAAACATATGGCGTCATTGAGTTTTCTTTTTCTATTGATGCCAACCCTTTGCGATTTTTGTCCAAATTCTTCAAATTCGATATTCTCTGTGACATAGTCTTCATATTTCGCATGCATACGGACGTGGATTGCAAACGCCTTAGCCGAAAATTTACAATTACAAAAATGGCACATTTTATAATTAACAGCCATGGCGTGTGCTCCTTTTGATTTGTGTTTCTTCATAGTTTTAAGCGCGGATACACACAAATCACATTCGTTACATTTATACAACACATACTTCTTTCTATTCGAGCAGCTAGGTTTGTCTGTGCTTATGAAGGAAGCTTTGTTTACCTCCTCGTCAGAATCTTCAGTCTCATTAGCGTCGCCGAATAAAATTATTTTTATATTTTTTCTACTCATGTCTGGATTCATATGATGCCGAGTCATATGAGCGTCTAGAGAATTATAAAATTTTAATGAACACTTTGGACATTTCAATAGTTTTTTCTTCATATCTTTGCAATTATCTATGTACAGAGTGTGTTTTTTTGCTGTTTGAGCGTTAGTGACGCAAGTACCGCAATTCCTACATTGGTAGAAGACGTATTTCTTCGAAGTCACTTCGTCGTCTTGTTCTGTAATCGAATCTTCACATTTGTTTTCTTCGGCAATCACATCCCTGTCATTCTTTTCATTCAAATATTTTATTGTATTATTTTCTTTATAGAAAGTGGTAACATGGAAGTTTTCATGTCTAAAGTGAGGATTCTTCTTATGCATAAAGTGATGGCTGGAAAAGGTTTTTACGCCGTAGAAGCTTTTACAGAGCGAGCACCATTGCTTTTTCTTTGTTATGTCACAAAGAGCAAGGTGTCTGTTGCAGTTCCATCGACTTTTTATCAAAACTTTGCAATTGCCACATTGATATACATTTATAATATCGGCAACTGGTCTATTTATTGTTACTTTTCGTTTGGATGCATTTATTTTATATATCGGCTTGCGCGTTTTATCTAATTTTTTGCTATTCTTTTTAGCACCATCAAGCTTGTGTTTCAATATATGTTTCTCATAATTAGCCGACGCTACAAAAACACGACATTTTTCACATCTCGTCGTTTTATTGGCATCGTTTTTTACAAGAGTTTTTGATAAATTGAGTTTACTGTCAATGTCTTTTCTGTAAACATTCATGAGAGCGCTATTATAAAGTATATCTTCTGGTCTATTAAATTGTACGACTCTATAATTTTTTATTTTGTGATTGAATGTTTGCTTGTGTACCATAAGAGCGTTTATGCCTATGAAAACAAGACCGCAAATTTTGCATGTATATTTACGTGTAGCGTTGACACAACTGCCATCTAGATGTTTCATGGCATGTCTCATAACAGATTTCTCATTCACTGTAGTGTTACAAATAGCACACTGGTGAATAGTACGATGAGGGTGACCATTTTTTACCAAGTGTAATTTCACGTATTTCTGTTGTCTATACAAAGAGTTATCGACTAATATTTTTAGTATACTCTCGTCTGATTTCATATAAAGATTACGAAACCAAGAGATAGAAAAAAATTCGCGATCGTTAAATGTTATAACTGTGAAGGTAGTCTTGGAAATATTTTTAGTTTGATGTCTTTTAGCGTGACGGTCGTAACAAGCTTTCTCGAAATCCAGATTACAAATTTCGCAGTTAATTTTCGATATTGTTTCCGTTTTAACCATTTGATGTTTTTGAGAATGTTCTACTAAACCATCGTAAATGTCAACAGTTATGTTACATTTCTCGCATTGAAATAAAACATTAGTGTTTTCCACTTCAGAAGGGGGGGCTTCTAGCGTCCTGATATTTGTTTTTGAAAATGTTTTATTTGATGCAGAAATGTTTATTTGTTCAATCGACACATCTTTGTAATTATGATAATTAAAATGGAATATGTGAGCTTTGGTTGTGAGTTTAATATTACATATTTGACAATTTACAGGTAATGTTTTATTACAAATATGAGTTTGTTTAGCCTTGATCGATTCAAAATGAATATTACATTTCATACATTTCGGAAATATGGGCGGAGGCGGTCGTATTTTTCCACCGTTTCCGACATTGTTGTAAAAATCAAAACTATTAAGAGTTAATCCATTGTATATTGCATGGAGTTTTATATGATAATTCATAGCAAGTGTTGGCAACATGAGACCGCAAGTTTGACAAATATCCTTTTGATATTTACCACATTTTCCTATCTTGTGTACCGTGTACCTAGCTTCGGTTAATGTTATATAACATTTGCAATTGTCGCAGTAATAATATTTCGAACGTTTCTTATTCTCTGCCACCTCTTCATTAATAAAAACATAGTTCACAATTGTTAAATCGTTCAAATAGCTTTCATGATATTTCCTATGGTAGAAATAACTTGAGTTCTCGATTAGAATGTTGCAGGTGCTACAAAAATTAGACTTTTCCAACACTGCGCCGCAAATCGCATAATGCTTCTTCAGTATCGCATCAGTGAAATGGATCGGGCACTTTGGACATTTGTGTAGTACTTTACCTTTAAAAAGATCAGTTTTTTCGACTACTACAACGGACATATCGTTAGAAACATCATGCTGTTTTATATGCAGATCTAGACTAGATAGCATGAAATGTGATTTGCATTTATCACACTGCTTAGTCATGCAATCACTGTCAAATCCATGTTCTTCTATGTGATCTTCCATTTCAGATATGTCGATTGTGTGTATTTTACATATAGGGCATTTGTATATAACGTTTTTGGGCAATATTTTCATTTTCACTGGGTCTTTATTAGTAACAGGAGCTACAGTGCTTACGTTTGTGATTTTTTTTGGGTTTTTTATAACTACATGCCTTTTAGTGTGTGGATGGTGCTGTTTAACTCTGTGATTGTATGCTCTATTGTATGTTGGAAACTTCAGATGGCAAAACCCGCATTTGTACCCACCGGTCACTTTTATAATATTCACGGGGAATTTGTTTAATTTACTCACAAGAGGCTTGGAATGTTCTGTTGCTAGATTACTTTTCGTGACACTTTCGCCATCTTTAAGCACAGCGAAGGCAATCTGAGGATGTTTTATTTTCATATGGCGGTTAAACTCTGATACATTCCAATTAATTTTATTGCAGAGAGGGCATTTTGGGTTAAAATATGTGATTGTAACATCAAGTGGTAAAGAACGAATTTTCTGCTCATGGTATGTAGCCATATGTTGGATATAACTAGAATTTATTGAAAAATAGCTATAACATATTTTACACTGATAGCCTTGTTCAATAGTTTTAATTTTTCTTCCACAAACTTGCAAAATGTGTAAGTCTAATAAATTTTGCGATACAAATGTTGCATTACACTTTGTACAACTAACAGATTTAGTCGGAAAGTGCTTTGAGTACAAATGATTTAACAGTAAGTCTTTATTCCTGAATGTATGCTTGCACAACTGACATGTGTGAGTGAATGACGACGGTAGACTCTGATTGATTTTGACTGTTTGTACATCATTATACTCTTGAGAAATTGTGTGTTTGCTCGAACTGCTTGTATTAGAATCTGAGTCACTTTCTATGCTTGCCCGGTCAATTTTATGAACATTTTTAACGTGCTTATACAAACTAACTCTTAGTTTGAAATAATTATGACACATACCGCATTCAAATGTGTTATGACGCTTTATCACAAATCTATTCCTACTGATGTGATTACCCGGTCTGTCAAATTCATTTGTACTGTTTTCTACAGCTACAAGATGGGAATGAGATACCATATTATGAGATGCCAATACATTTTCTGTCGGGAACAAAATTTTACAATTATTACAATAACTATCGCTATTATTAAGATAGCCGCCCCAATTTTCTAGAAATACTGTAGTATCAGAATTCTTAGCTTCTTCTTTCAATTCATCATCTATTCTGTTACTTTCTTCACCATGATCATCGATGTCTTCATTAATTCCAACTATTATTCTGTTATTAAAATGTTGTACCTTTTCAGTTTCTGGTGAACTGATTACATTAGGATGTGCTGATCCCTGCTGATCATCAGGCAAGTCGGTTGTGCTGTCAGCATTGTGGACTTCCACGGGGCAAGTGTTTGTGGTTTTTAATTGTGAATTTTCTGGTTGTAGATCTGTAAACGTTGAGCTGGTATCAATTAGGATAGGTACTATATGGTAATATGAACATAACACATGTAGCAAATACAATTATTAAGGCATTATTTCGCTGCATACGGCATGGCACGGTTTGGTGCGGCGCCGCGCGTTACAGCGCTTTTGTAAAACCTGCATGCAATGTATTGACTTTAACTTGAATAGATCCAGTTTATAATAAATAAAAATAGTGTCAATGAACTCTGAAAACCAATCCCTCAGCAGTCAATTATGTACAAAACATATTTTTGAAAATTTTCGTAACGGTCGCGCTGGTGCTGAGAACCACCCGCCAGCGAATCGGAGAAATCACGTGCGCAAGTAGAAACTGTTCTACGGTGGTGTTGAACGAAGACCTAGGGCTACAGGCTTACGAAGAAAATCAGCATATTTTCTCGATGCCTGACTGAAGAAACTTAGGCTGGAGAAATTCTGCGCTTTGTTGAAGCGGTACGCGAGAAAAATGCACCGCAAGACCCTTTTTTCAGATGAATAATTTATTACAGTTGTGGAGAGCTACAATAAACAAAATGATAAAGTGTATGCCCACAACAGTGAAGAAGCAAAAAAAGGAATCCCCATGTCCAATGAAGATATCATTTTTCGTCATTTATGATTTGGCTGGGTGTTTCGTGTTTGGGCATAACTGAGGTGTATTTTTGTGAAAAAGGTTTAAAAACAAATGCAGATGCGTGTCAAAATACAGTCCTAACAAACCTAATGAAAACCTTTCTCCCATACAGTGTTCGAAACCAGGCACTGGAAATTACAACAGGATTCTGCGCCAGCTCATAGAGCAAATCATAAAGCAAAAAGCATGCAAAACAGCTAACTACCTGTTAAATTGGCTTTAACGGGCACGATAACTGGCCTTCTGCAGGTCCAGACTTGAATCCATTGAATTATAAAAATATGGTAGAATTTTGAGGAGAGGACCTGTGCTCAGCCGTAAATTGGGATTCGATTAAGGTATCGCTGATCAAAGCATCAGCTGATATTGACATGGATGTCGTGCGTACTGCTATTGATGAATGACCACGCAGAATGAAGGCTTGTGTAGAAAACTGGGGAGGTCATTTTGAATAACTTTATTGAGGATAGAATCTGTATTTTATTACCTTTCGTTTCATATATAAAACATAAATAAGTACTAATATGCAATAATTATTTCGTAAAACAAACGCTACACAATTAAGTATGTGATTACATGACCAAATTTTCAAAAGGTATAGTGCCAAACTTTATGGCAGATGTGCACATAGGCATAAGTCGCGTCGCAGTAACCAGTTTTAGGTGTAGCGGGACGCAGTGGAGCGAGGGCTATATGACTGTACCTGCGCAAGCACGCTTATAGCGTTGTATTCCGATCCGCCATAAAGTTTGAGGGGAACTATAATATTTTCGAAACCATTACTCACAGACCTATAGTGTAGGTAGTTAAATTTCATATTTTGGCGAGATCTATGCGGCCACAATTTTCAAAGCTTAAATTTCAGAAACTAATAGTCATAGATCTATTGTGTTGGTGCTCAAACTTCATATTTTAACAACATCTACGTGACCACAAGACTAAATGATAAGAAGCTAATATTTTCAAAACCATCAGTCACAGATTTGTTGTGTTAATGCTTATACGTTAAATATTTTACAAAAAAAAATATAGAGCACATTACCTATGTGTACAATTATGTATATATATTTTTTAACAATCTTAAGTAACACGCTTTAAATGTACATTTCACGTTTGAAGCATGTTTCATAAAATCTCAAATGGTCGATAAAGTCAACATTCAACCTTCCCTTTGATTGACAGTTAAAAACATACCTAAAGTACAATCCTCGTAGTCAAGATCGAGGACTTCTTGCTTCACAATCGACAGGTCAGGGAAGACTCCCTTCCCCACCAAGCCTGCTATTACATCATGCTCCTCTATGTCAATGTCGTCCGACATCTCTGCAAAGCAACCGTCTCTGTAAGCGTGTAATGTATGTGTTACCATGAATGCTCGATGTTGGAACAATAACATTTAATAAATAGACACATCACAGTCAGTCAAAGCGCTTAAAAAGGGGCTGCCAAAAAATAATTTTATTATTATGATTTCACATTTTTTAGATGACTAACTTTTAATATTTTTTTTTATTTAACGCCTGCGTGAACTTTACGTTTGAACTGGATACACTAAAGGGACATTTCAGTTTAGCTATGAAATGGTACCAAACACAATTTCTGCGGTAAAACATAGCCTACTGTTCTTCCTCCGGGATTAAGCTATCTCCATATCAAATATCATCATGTCTTTAGGGTACAAGCTATCTTTTGGTTCGCCGGTGTAGCCGTGGAATAGAAACATACACGTTTTAGCAGTAAAATGTAACTTCAGTAAATAAAAACAGATTGGCGTAAGAACAGAAATAGAATTTAATTAAAAATGAGCTTCTCATTTACTTTAGTTTTGATTACGAATGTGCCGAAGTTTACGTACCTTTCAAAAATAATACTAAATTTATAAGTTGCCCTAAAAAATCCCAAGAAATATGTATTAAAAACAACTTAAAAATAAAAACTATTTATTTCTTCTAAATACTGTTCATTTTTTTCCTCTGACCTAATTATGCTGTATTTTGATTTGAAAAGTTGGCAACCCTAACTACACTAGCTTTTGCTTCCAACTTCGCCGGCATAAGTGTAAATTTTGCAATATTTGTCTGATTCTGATAGGATCTTTTTATGCATTTTTTATGATATACGAATGCCACAGAATTGGTTTTGTGTAAGCCCCCATCCCTGCGCACTTTGTTTAATGGGACTGCAAATGTAAACAGAATGGAACCAGGGCTAGAAATAAAATTTGTGACAGGAACGAAAATGGGAAAGGGAATAACAAGAATGAAATAAGACTGAGATAAAAAAAGGTGATTCCTATGAGAAATGAATTCCACGCTAGCTGCGGGAAGTTCATTAGTAAAGTATATGTGAGAGGAAAAGACAGCATGAAAAAACATATGTCAAGTGAATTGGCACCATTTTCAAGAACAGTCATTTTTGAACACCCAATGATTCGAGAAATCAACAACCCTGTATAAAATGATAATCAACATCCCTTTAAAAGAACTTTACTAAAAAGAATCATGGCAAATTTGAAAACTGATTAAAGTGGAGACCTAGTAGGATAGTTGCCATATATTTCTTCCATATATATCTTCACTTCACTTCATCAGCCCATTTTTTATCCCACTGCAGAGGCTTAGGCCTCCCCCAAGGTGAGGAAGGGGGCTTGGAGCTTAAATCCACCACGCTGCTCCACTGCGGGTTGGATACTGTAACGACCGCCATCTATTGACAGCGTCTGGGACCGACTGCTTAACGTGCCCTCCGAAGCACGGAGTCAATGATAGTTGTGTACTTAAGTCAGAAAAATTCATTGGTACACGCCCGGATTCATACCATGGCCCTATGGGGCCATATAAATTTGAGACAGGTTCGTTGTGCTTTGGGCTATCACGACTCACTATATATATGTATATGTGCATGCCCTATTGTGCAGGATCGTCGTATGTCCCGCCACATCAAAATTGGGTTACTATGATGTTTTTGACATTAACATCAGAGCCACGTATTGGATTGACTGACAGATAGGTCAATCAGTAGTTAGAGACCCTAACTGCGGAGCTAAGAGTCACAGTTTTGATTCCTGCCCGGAACAAATATTTGTGTATAAACATGTCTATTTGTTCCATGTCAGGGTGTGAAATAACTGTATAATATATATATATCAAAATTATATTTATGTATATTAGATTTGTGGTACCCATAATACAAGTTTTGCTTAGTTTGGGACTACATGGCGCTGTGTGGGATCTCCCAAGTATTATTTTCACATAAATAGTATGTACTGCATTTCCCTACACCTCTAATAATTAGAGAGCACATGCACGTCATGTATATAAAAGGATTCATATTAATACAATATAAAAAAGAGAGAAATCAAGGTATGTATCAATACAATATTTGTAAATGTAGCTATAGGTACTTGCGAAGAAATTGACGAGAGTCTCTGGTGATACAATAAAATTATATACAAAGATTGTAAAGGTACACATCAGTATTGTGTAGGTAGTACATTATAATTTAAACGTACACGAAATACACGAAAATCTTTTTGAGATTTCGAACTCATACCGCGTAATCGACGCGTGCATTTTTATATTCATATTTTTTTTTAAATTAAAATATAATTTACCTATTTATAAATTCTGCTCAATTCACTTTTTCTAATCAAACAGAATTGTTTGTTTATAGTAAAATTTAAAACTATTTTTTCTTTTTCGTAAATTCCTACAAAAGGCCCTCGATTCCTCGACTTGGCTTCAGCAGCAAAATCAACGACACAGATCAGCGAAACGCACACGAAATCAACGAAATGTCAAAAAAAAAATATTGAATGAAAAAGATTGATTTCTGAACTAATTGATGGATTGACGAAACTTTGCAGGTCAACCACTTTTTGCGCAAACCACAGAAAGGCGTTAACTAGTATTGCCCAACGTGGCCCAACGTACCATTTAAATAGCAAACATACATTGATTTAACAATTTAATAATAAGTATTTGTAGTCGCTAACCAAACGCGAAATAAAAGCGTCCACAACGTGCATGGGCTGATATGGCCGCGGCCCAGCTCCGTTGTGCACGTCAGTGCATGCAAATACCTACTTAATGCGGTTCGGACGTATCGCACTGCTTACGGGAATGTGACGAGAATTAAATCGCTATAATGTTCAAATTAAATTAAAAATAATCGAATAGCCGTCTGTAGGCTTAAACTAATGTTAAATTATAATGCTTACTGACCGCAAATACGATATTCAGCTCTTTTTTTGCGTCTTTGACGAGTATGTAGTTTCACAAATTTTATACGACACAAGTCGGCATCGCGCACGTTTACTCGGCGCTAAGCCATTACACCGACTAAAAGCCAGTTGGAAGACTTATTGCGCTTAATTGGATGACTTCCTGCGCGGACACTTCAGAACGCGGACAGCACATCCAGTTATATTATTGGTATATCAATGCAAACATACCATCATTTTCACTCTAGTACCATGTAGTACCATCGTAATACAGAAATGGTACTGAAAACATATAATTTTTTAATTTTCTCAAAATTATATACGCAAACTGCGATCTAAACAACAGCCTCCTCTATTGTCTTACAAGCCGTGCTATTCAAAGCTGACAATGTTGCATTTAAACCTATCAAGTAAATGGCAGAATATTTACTATCGATTTAAGTTGGTCAAGAAAGCGTCATATAGGTAATATACTTGTAGTCGACAGCTTCTATTTGATTTATTCAAGCTATTATACTTCTATGGAGAATTTTGATGAGTAAACTCCGCTACGGGCTACGTGATTATTTGATAAATAATAGTTACCTAGCTGTTTTGACATTGATTGTTAAAAGTAAATAGAATAATACCAGTAGACGATATGCATTTTATGCAGAAGATTAATAATGCTGAGTGGAGGAATGTTCCTAACATTTTTCTTGAATTAGAGATGACACTATCGTTGGAAATATTTTGGTCTGAGATTTATGAACATGATGATTACAAAACACTTTCAGAGTTAGCATTAGATGTATTATGTATTCCATATTTTAGTGCAGAGCATAAAAGGGTTCTTAGTCACATAAGTCTCATGAAGATTGGAATCAGTAATAAACTGAAAACTGAAACCATTAATGGGACTCTATCGGCGGCATAACACATTTAAAAAGTGGAACATGCGTAAGTTTTAGGCCTCCTATTGAAATATTACGCAAATGAAATTCTGAAATGTACCTTAAAATTCAAAAAAATTAAGTGCATTTTGTATAATTCGTTTAATTATCTATCGTCTATACAACTATAACATTGTAACAGTAAATGAATATTTTTTATATTAAACCTTTTATATCTTTATTATTATTTTATATCCTTATTATTAAATCCTTTATATTATATTTAGGTATTTAAAAAAAACCAAATACTCTACCAAATAAAGAATTAATTTAAATATTCATTACAGTGGTAACCTAATTTAATTTACAAATTAAAAATAAAAGCTTATACCAAATTAAACACTAATTAAAAACTAAAAATACCTACAAATAAAAAATATCGTCTAATTCAGTGCCGTGCGGCAAAGTGCCCAAAAGGCTGGCGGCATTACCTCGCTGTATGGTCATACTTATTCGTTGGCCGAGGTAAGTAAAATTGAATTTGCGTATCAATTTATTGTGTACCATTTTTATACACGAAATACCATCTTTATGTGAGTTTCAAACGAAATTAATAACAGAGAGAACACAGGCAAAAAAACTTTTTCCCATTTCTTATTTAGTCTGGATAAACAACAGTAGAAATATCATAGAAATATTCATAAACATTTTGAGTATTGTCTGAAAAATTCTTCACGATTGAAATACAGATTATAAAAACGATTGATTATCGACTGACACGCCTTGTTTTCTGTTCTGTCAAATGTGGTATGTGGTGTTACGTTTAAAGTTTGTGTTGTATGTGGTGGTGTGTGTGTATGTTTTATTGTGTTTTATTGTAAAGTGGAGGCATTGTTTGGTATGATTTTTATTATTAAATAATAAACAATAATTGATTGTTATATAGAAAAGCATAAACTTATTTAGTTGTCCGTGAAAATCTTAAAAAACGGTACGTATATAAACTTTATAAAGAAGTGTATGTTTCAACCAGTTTTATATTTAAGTGAGTGGAAATATTTTTGTAATTTACCATTTTCTTAAAATCTGGGTTTTTATTAAATTTGTATATTAGTATTTACACATATTACCGTTTATTACGTGCTGATTTGGCCTTTTTTGTATTAAGTATAGAATAAATGGAGTACAATGAAGTACTTTCACACGATCGTGACTCATAATTATGTACATGGTACTAAAACAATTTCTTTGAATTTTTTCACTAGAGCAAATTTTTGAAATTGCGTAGCCAAGTGCTAAAAACCGAACCCTTATAATTTAGTTGTGACTGTTTCTGTTTGTCTGTCTGTATGATAAAGGCTCAATAACTCTGCCATTTTTCCATTGACTAATAAAATATCACGTGAATTGCCAAACATGTTTTAGAGAAATTATGAAAATCAAAGCTTAGGAGTCTCCTCATAGAGAATCTCAATCAAATCTCCAATAATGAACTTGGATGAAAATTTTACCATCTAATTGGATTCAATTAGACTAATTGACCTACTTTGAACAATCAGTGCACTTCCAGGTAGTGCTTTCCAACGTAGTCTGCTGAAAAGTTACAAAATATTTAATCAGGCTTATGGGGGAGGGGTGTAGGAACCTCACACACTAAATATTTTTTTAAGGAAATGAAAAAAAAAAAAATATAAGGCTTATTTGTGGCTCGTCGCTCCGCTCCACTTCACTCCTCGCATTATCCCAAGCGAACCATAACCTAACTTATTTTTTTGAAATGGTGTACCTTCAACCTATCTTAGTTAGATTTAAAATTAATTAATTGTGTTCATAATAATGATATTATGAACACAATTATCATCAGGCAACAATGGAAAGCCGACCCCACTTCCATAAGTGGATGGGCGTCATTTATAGTATGTATAGATATTGTTATCTTTATTCTATTTATAGTACTTTTACTGTCTCTGTCAAACTAATTTAGTAATTTATTTAAGTCGTGTAGTTGTCTACATACAATGCTTATGTGTACCATGCGGAATAACTCTTCATCCTCATAATCAATGGTGAGAATCACTCTATCAGTCATTTTGTACCAGTACTGTTTATATTATAATATCATAAAAGTGACATAACAAAGTGCAAAAAGACAGAATGCAGTAGACTCTCACCAATCCTGTCACTTCAACAGTCAGGCGGGTCCGATAATCAGGCACCCTCCACCCGTGTTTCTCTCATCCAATCTCCACTCCTGCTCCACGCTTTCACTTTGGTTTCAGTGTAACCTCAAAACTTATCACAATAACACATACATATTTACCGTTCTTTGCACTTTCCAGTTTATTTTCCACAACTTTTTTTAAGTGAGAATTTGTAGTTCAAAATGTCAATTATGTGGCTTCTATACAATCCTGTAATGAACATTCTAAAAATCTGGCATCTTCTAGTTTTTAATAGTGCCGGATTAGTGACTACTGTATTAGTAGGCAGAATGTCATGCTTCCATATGTATATGTATCAAAATATGGAGCCCGTTAATATGACATTCAATGCGATTTATATTTTGTTATGAATTGATATGAGTTATCGCTATCAGAAAAATGAAAATATGTATTGGGATACAGGCAGGCTCTTGCCTTGTCATCTGACTTTAATTACAGTTGTTAAATTTTTTAGTACCACTTTTATTACATATTTAGTAAATTTTGCAGTACATCATGTCAGAGCAATACGGTACGGGGACGGGCACTATAAGCCTGAAATGGGATCCGAAGAACTTAGAGATCAGAACAACTTCGGTGGAGCGAACTTTAGAGCCGTTGGTGCTGCAGGTGACAACCCTAGTAAACAGCAAGGATAAATCTACTAAGAAAAAGAGACGTAAGTTAAACTCTTGGGAACAGTTCTATTGGTTGCCAGTTTTTATTTAATAAATTGAATAAGCTAACTGTAAAATATATTATCAACAAACTCTATCACAATTATAGGGAAACTAATATTTTTTTCAGAACAATTTAATTTGTGATAATATAAATTAGTCTGTTATTATTATTACATGATTAATCAGGTATACTATGGGATTGACTCCACCAACAAGATTCTTGCTGCAATTTTGTCAGCCTGCTGGGGGAAATTCATTAACCTGTCAGACCCGTAATTGCAGAATTGATCATATATAAAAATTGCCCTGTACGGTCAAGCTTCCGTTTTGTCGAATTCTAAAGCACGCCCATCCTAAGTTTTATTGAATATTATAATAAAATGGTGATATTTTCGTAAACACTTAGCGGTTAACTATGTTCTAAATAATATTTATCATAAAAAGATCTAGGACGGCTCCAAAATATAACGCCATTACGTGGAAGCGCTGGTACTACGTATGTACCGCACACGCCTGGGTCATATTCGCGTAAAAACTTCACCGGTACAGATGCTGTACCATACGCGTCCTAAGGTTTAATTAGATAAATACTAATTCCGAGGGATCCGATTAATTCTCTCCAAATCTCACTAAGGATGGGTTGATCTTCATCATAGTAAATTGTGGAAAAGATAAATTTCCCTTCTGTGTTAAATTAAATGTTTTCAAATACCTCATGTGAGATTTGGCACACAAAAAAATTAAAACAATTTTGATAACAAAAGTCTAGGTCTCAAACTAAGTATTAGCTTGTGTTTTGGGTACCAAGCGAAGACACCACATACATATAACAACTAAGACCCGGTACCAGTAATAATATTCATCATATAAATACTGACCCGACCTGGGATTCGAACCCGGGACCTCCAGCTTCGTAGGCAGGGTCGCTACCCACTAGGCTAAGCGGTCGTCATAATAATTGTTGATAATTATATAATTTTTTTTTTTTTTTTCTTTTATCTTTTTCTATCTGCAATCAGCCTAGCAGCCATAATCAGATTTGATTGACGTGTGGTTAATGGCTTTAAGATTTGCATATCCTGTGATATGTCATCCAAAATTGCATTCGTCAGCCACTAAATTGTGGCCAATCGGGATCTTTTCAGTCGATAGGTACTATCGCTGGTGTCCAGTAGTGACTTAGCTAGATTATTTATGTGCGATTGAAGTCTTAGTTTATAGGTTTCGGAAGACCTTTTTATTTCTTCCTCGACCGTGGGAATTTGCAAATAATCATGTACTGCCATGTTACGTATATACCATGGGGCATTGCTTATAGTTTTTAGAGCCTTGTTCTGGAAGCGCTGGAGGATCTCTATGTTTGAGTGACTTACTGATCCCCAGAGCTGTATGCCATACGTCCATACTGGTTTTATAATGCATTTGTATATGATGAGTTTGTTTTCCAAGCTTAGTGATGATGATCTTCCCAGCAACCAGGACATATCTCTGAACTTTTTATCTGCTTGTTCCCTTTTCATCTTAATGTGATCTTTCCAAGTAAGCCGCCTGTCCAGACTCATACCCAGATATTTAACTGATGTGCGTTGTGGCAGAACAGCTCCACACAGTGTTACAGGTGGGCAGTCTCCTCTTTTTAATGTAAAGGTAATATGGACCGATTTTGCAGGGCTGGCTCTTATTCTCCACTCCTTCAGCCATGATCCAATCTTATTTAGATGCTCCTGTAGCTTAGCTGATGCCATATCAGCATTCTTACTGTGAGAGAGGACTGCAGTGTCATCTGCATAAGTTGCAGTTACAACCTCTTCCGTGATGGGTAGGTCAGCAGTAAAGACCGTATATAGCACAGGTCCAAGCACAGAACCCTGGGGTACTCCAGCTTCTATTTGATAAATAGATGAGAGTGAATCTACACATTTTACTTGGAACATTCGATGTTGCAGGTAGGATCTCAGGAGCATGTACGCGGTGTTTGGAAGGTAGAGTTTCAGCTTATACAGAAGTCCTTTATGCCACACTCGGTCAAAGGCTTGCTGGACATCAAGAAAGACAGCAGAACAGTATTCCTTTTTCTCTAGTGTCTGTCGTATCGTGTGATCTACTCGGTGTATTTGCTCAGTCGTTCCATGGCGTGCACGGAAACCAAATTGGTGATCTGGTATAATTGATTGTTCTTGGAGGACTGGGATAAGGCGCCGGAGTATCAGTTTTTCGAGGACTTTCGACATTAGTGGCAGAAGACTTATAGGTCTATACGATGAGACCTCTGTTGGGGGCTTCCCTGGTTTAGCCACCATATTTATTGTAGACACTTTCCATAGCATAGGGAAGTATTGTAGTCTCAGTATTGCGTTAAAGAGGATTGTTAGCAATACTATTCCTTTTTTCGGTAGTTGTTTAAGGGCTTCTGCTGTTATCAGGTCGAAGCCTGGTGCCTTTCTTTGCTTTAAATGTGCTATAGTTTTCCTGACCTCTGTTGGCGTAACTAGCCTTAATGGTAAGGACATTTGCTGGTCACTGTGCAAGTATTCATCAATTTCTTCCTCTCTGTCTGCTACATCAGCGTCGTTAGGTTTGAAAATATCTTTTAGAAATTTAGCAAATAATTCTGCCTTATCTGACGGTTTCCTTGACCATGTACCATCAGCTTGTCTCAGTGGAGGTATATGTACTTTCGGCCTTTTCAGAGATTTGGTTAGCTTCCAAAGTGAATAGTCATCTGCCTTGTACGGTGATAGTGTCTTCAGGTTGTCTTGTAAGGTGATATTCGCATTTTCTTTGAGTATATTTTTTAGATCCTTCTGTATTTTGTTGAGTGCCTGTTTGTCTTCACGATTCCTACTTGTGTGCCATCGACGCCTGAGCCTTCTCTTCTGTGTTATCATCTCACGTATTTCCAAGGTAATGTCTTGGTTCCGTGATTTCAGTTCTTTATAGGGTGTTGATAGCCAGGCTGCTTTTTGGATGAGGTTGGTCGTGTACCATGCAGTATTTTCTATATCCTCTTCCGTTTTAAGTGGTATAGACAATACAGTATTTTTTGTAATGTAGTCTTGGAAGGCTTCCCAGTCTGTTTTGTGGTTGTATATGGTCTCGTGTGGTTCTATCAAGATGACTTCAGTGCTGACTGTATGTTTAAGCAATAATTCAATTCTAAAATGGTTATTACTTTAGTTCAGCTTTTCAACACAAGATGGCATCTAAATCGTTTTACTTTGTACAATAATATCAATATTTTAGTTCTGTTTTCTGACACTAGATGTCATGTAAATTGAAATACAACACACAATAATTATGTTTAGAAAGTTAATGTACCTGCATGTGAATTTTGAATAAATTGAGTTACTTCCGAGTTGCCAGTGTTTCATTTCGTCGGAAACATTGGTCCTTCGAGCCGGATTTGTCGGAATCGGAACAGGTGCAGGCATTGGGTCTATGGATCGTAGACACAAACTAATGCTAGAGAGATCTCACTAGAACCCTCTCCTAGGAAGCACCACGCGTCGCGCATCGCAGTGTCAGAGACTGTTCGCACAGTCTTATTAAATTCAGTGTAGTCACATAGTCAATTAAAATCAGTGTTGTATATTTTACTAAATTCAGTGCAAGTAAGTAAAGTTGTGTAGTAATCTAGTAATAGTGAATCGTAAGTGATAGTAAATTAAAAATGAATCAAGTACAGTGTGATATTCATGAGGAAATTGTAAAAATCCATAGGAACTTTAAAAAGTCTCCAAAAGATAGGCTTACTTCATCGTATATCCAAACACGACTACAACATCTAGAAAAGAAATGGAACGACTTTGAAGATAATCATAAACACCTAACAAAGCTTCTTTAGCTGAAAGAAAGGACATCAAATACTTTAAAGAAGAAATCTACGATGCATGTCTGGAGTTATATTTGGATACAAAAACTACAATGATGGAAAGATTACAAGAATTGAAGTCAGCTGGACAGAACGCCAGTACTACAACTACTGAACAGCAAGACGACCACGATGTTCTTGCTTTTCCTACACCAACTGCTAAGCTTCCACCTATAAGTTTGCCTACGTTTTCCGGAGAATATCATCAATGGATTTCGTTCAAGGATTTATTTATGTCACTTATACATAATAACACCAACCTTACAAAGGTCAACAAGTGCCATTATCTAAAGTCCAGTCTACAAGGAGAAGCCCAATTGCTCACCAAACAGTACGCTGTCACAGATCACAATTACGACATTATTTGGAATTTGTTGAACAACAGATTTGACAATAAGCGTAGTATTGTCAATAGCTATTTAACAAAGTTATTAAATCAAAGAAAAATAACTGTGGTATCTTCTAAGTCAATACGTGAATTACTAGACAATACAAATGAATGTTTAACAACATTAAAACATTTGCAAGTACCCACAGAACATTGGGATGACTTAGTAGTTCATGTAGTACTTTCAAAATTAGATGTAGAATCACATCAGTTATTTGAACAAAAATTAGAAGTTCCGGAGCAATTACCCAGTTGGAAAAGTTTACAATCATTTCTGGAATTAAGATCAAGAACATTAGAACTAACAAAAAGTAAAGAAGTTAAAACAACAACACATAAATCATATAAAACTGAAATAAAGAATATTAAGTGTACTTACTGCAATAACAATCAACATCAAATCTGGCATTGTGATAAATTCAAGACGCTAAATTTGGATCAAAGGAAAGGTTTCATATCGGAAAACAACCTGTGCTTCAACTGTTTCCGAAAAGGACATTCCGCAAAAACTTGTTTACAGTCCACTAGATGTCGAATATGTCAACACAAACATCATTCATTACTTCACGGTCAATGGCATAATTCCGATATCACATCAAAGGAACCCGAACCTGGCAACACATCAATTACGTGCAATACATCAACTCAAGGGGTCAATAATATAGTATTATTGGCTACAGCTTTAGTGGAAGTACAATACAACAAAACAACATTCACACTTCGGGCTCACAAGTATCACTCATCTCAGAGGCGTCGTGTCAACTGTTAGGCTTACGACGAAACCCAGTACATAGTAATATTATTGGAGTGGAGTCGACCAGAACCACATCGAAGTCGACAGTTCAGTTTGGCATTACATCAAAAGGCAATACATCAAAGTTTCCTGTGAAAGCTTATGTGCTTAAGAAACTCACATCAACATTACCAGTTCAGCATACATCGGTCGATTGGCCATTATTATCAAAACTTAATTTGGCTGACCCAGATTTCAGATATCCTGGGCCAATTGATCTCATTTTAGGCGCTGAAATTTACTGCAAGATCATTAAAAGTGGTCTACACCGACATCAATCATTAATAGCTCAAGAAACTTCTCTGGGATGGATAATTTCAGGTGAAAATAGTGTTAAAAACACTTACAACATTGTTGTCAGTCATCACAGCAAACTAGAAATGGACGAATCTTTAAGGAGATTTTGGGAAATTGAAGACATCAACGACAGATGTTTATCACAGCAAGAAAACCAATGTGAGAAGTATTTCAAAGATACTCATATCAGACAAGATGGAAGATATATTGTAAGGTTACCTTTCAAACAAAGTCCACCTGACATAGGATATTCTCGTGGTATTGCTGAAAAGAGATTATTGCATATGGAAAATAAATTTAAGAAAAATTCATCGCTGCAACAGCAATATGTAGATTTCATGGATGATTACCTGAAACAAAACCACATGACATTAGTTGAACCTGAAAACAAAAATGAAACAAAAGGATTTTACTTACCACATCATTGTGTAATTAATGAAAACCATCTCACTACGAAACTTCGCGTTGTATTTGACGGCTCTGCAAAATCAACTAATGGGAAATCACTGAATGATACCTTGTTAATAGGACCTCCACTTCAATCAGACTTACGAGCAATCATATCAAGATGGAGACAGCATAAAGTGGTTATTGTAGGCGATCTAAAACAGATGTATCGACAAATATTAGTGGCAAAAGAGGATTTATGTTATCAAAAAATTCTATGGAGACGAAATATAAAAGACCCAATTGAGGAATATCATTTGAACACAGTCACTTATGGAACCTCGTGTGCACCTTACTTAGCTATCAAAACATTAAAACAATTAGCTGATGATGAACAGCACCATTTTCCGGAACATATCATTAACATTTTGAGAAACGATTTTTATGTCGATGATCTTATAAGCGGTTGTCAAACTGTAGAAGAAGCAACATTCAACAAGGAGATGTTATGTCAGTTATTGAGTAAAGGAAAATTTACATTACATAAATTCATATCGAACAACGATACGATTGAAGAGTCATACACCAGATCAATTTTGGGAATTAAATGGAATGTAAATTTAGATAATTTTGAACTGAAATTTACTTTACCACCTGAAACAATCTTTACAAAACGCACCATACTTCGAGATATCGCTAAGTTATATGACCCTCTAGGATGGTTGTCACCTATAGTCATAACAGCAAAAATTCTATTACAAAAATTATGGATTAGTAAAGTCGACTGGGATAAAACACTACCTGAAGAATTGTTCCAACAATGGACAACATATAGAAATGACTTAAACAACACACCTAGTATCTCATTACCTCGATGGCTTAAAACTTATGAAAATGATACCTTCGAACTTCATGGATATTGTGATGCTTCAATGCAAGCATATGCAGCTGTTGTATACATCAGGCATATTACTGGGGATAACAATATTCACACATCAATAATTGAAGCAAAAACCAAAGTAGCCCCGATCAAAACTATATCGCTTCCTCGTCTAGAACTCTGCGGAGCATTGCTACTTTCAAAGCTTCTACAACAGGCTTGCAAGACATTACAGGTTCCAAAAGAGCATACATATGCATGGACAGATTCCACCATAGTTCTCGCATGGTTACAAAAGGATCCACACTGTTGGTCAACATTTGTGGCCAACCGTGTCACTGACATCATTGAGCGAGTTGACAAAACCCGATGGCGGCATGTAGCGTCACAGGACAATCCTGCTGATTGTGCATCACGAGGCTTAGCTCCCAGTGATCTAGTGAATCACGATCTCTGGTGGAGTGGCCCGTTTTGGTTGCATCAAAGTAAGATTCAACTACAAAATTGTGACACAGTGCATGTTACTGACGAAGAAACAGTTAAAAGCAGAGTACTAGTGCATAAATGTGAAATTATCAGTGAATCAAATAGTGACATTTTAAGTAAGTTCTCTTCTTATTCTAAACTTATTCGTGTTATAGCTTATTGTTACCGATTCTTTTATAATTGTAGAAAATGTTATGTACCGTCAGCCCCATTTGAATTTAACTACTTAACAACAAGTGAATTAAACAGTTCATTACGTATTTGTATTAAATTATCACAAAGCAAAAGCTTTCAATCGGAGATTATATTGCTTTTAAAAAATTCGAGTATAAAATTACCTAAGAAAAGTAAAATTGCAAATCTGAATCCATTTATGGATAATCAGAACATCCTTAGAATAGGAGGGCGCTTGTATAACGCTCAAGTGCCTTATTCATTAAAACATCCAATTGTCTTGGACAAAAACTGTAACTTTGCAAAATTAATCATTCACGATGTACACATTAAAACATTACACGGGGGAATCCAACTAATGTTAAGTCTCATTAAAGTTAAATACTGCATAATTGGAGTTAAATCTCTAATTAAAAATTGTATCCGAACTTGTTTAATTTGTATAAGACATACAGCAACACCTATAACACAATTAATGGGTAATTTGCCAAAAGAGAGAGTCACACCATGTCGCCCATTTGAAAAAAGTGGAATAGATTTTGCTGGACCTGTCATATTAAAAAGTTCACATTTACGTTCTTGTAAATTATATAAGGCTTATATTGCCATTTTCGTTTGTTTATCTGTCAAAGCTGTACATATTGAGTTAGTCTCTAGTTTAGATACAGATAATTTTATTGCATGTTTCAAACGTTTCACGTCACGTAGAGGCCACTGTCACGAATTATGGAGTGACTGCGGTACAAATTTTGTAGGCGCAAGTAAACAATTAAACATAATGAAATCTCAAAGTGAATTAGATCTACCTCCAGAGTTCGTTGATATTTTGGCAAAAGATGGCACCCAGTGGAAATTCAATCCTCCTGGTGCTCCTCACATGGGTGGATTATGGGAAGCAGCTGTTAAATCCGTCAAATTTCATTTAAGACGCGTTCTTGATAACAATAAATTAACTTTTGAAGAATATTATACTCTCCTAACTCAGATTGAAGCTTGCTTGAATTCCCGGCCCCTTTGTCAGTCACAAAATATCAGTGATCCTGAAATGTCATTAGTTTTAACTCCAGCTCATTTTTTGGTTGGAGAACCTTTAATTGTTGTACCTGATGAAAATCTATCAAATGTTAAAATTACTTACAATAAAAGATGGCAGTACTTACACCAATTATTGAAACAATTTTGGAAAGTTTGGTCAATTGATTATATTACCAGTTTACAAAAACGTTACAAATGGCAATGTGTTAAACATAATCTGAAGAAAGATGACATAGTACTAATTAAAGATACCCGACTCCCACCTTCAAAATGGTGTATAGGTAAAATTGTACAAACGCACCCTGGGAATGACGGGTTAGTTAGAATTGTAAGTATATTATATAAGGGTAATATTGTTCAGCGTTCGTTAGAAAAGTTATGTTTAGTTCCCACAGATGATTGTGAATAAAAAGAACTCTCGTTCTTTTTAGGTGGCGGTATGTTTAAGCAATAATTCAATTCTAAAATGGTTATTACTTTAGTTCAGCTTTTCAACACAAGATGGCATCTAAATCGTTTTACTTTGTACAATAATATCAATATTTTAGTTCTGTTTTCTGACACTAGATGTCATGTCATCATGGTTGAGGATCCGAACCGACTGCCGTGACGACAGCACGTATTTTCGGTCTCTCCTTATAAAAAATTTTAAACTAAATCAGTATTAATTGTGATATGTTTTGGTGTAATATATCTAAACCTTTGTGACTCGTGGCGGTATGGTGATTGTTCTAAGCATAAGATCATCATAGAATCCAAAGGTATTTCACTATCAAACTACATTTGATTACAATAACGAAGAACAACAATAATTTAATACTACCCTCAAATATATAGTAAATTAGCATTAGATGAAATCTTCTAAATTTAAACTAAGGATTATTTCATTAAATCTTTTTGTATACAAAAGCTAAACAGAAATCGCATTTAAGCTGTAAAAAGAGATATGATTAGGCGTACGCCATCTAAATCTCCAGCAGCGATGTCCGACACCATTTTGCAACCTATAAATGAAACCTCGCATATAACGCAGCGTCGCAAAAAAGATACCAGCGATGCACCAGACAAATTGACCTTATTTATGAGAGAGGTGAAGGATATGATTGTGGATTTAAAATCTCAACAAGAAATTAAATTTAACTCCCTTAAATCTGTTGTTTCGGAAATAAAAACACAAAATGCTGAAATTAAAAAATCTATTAATTTTATTTCTCAAAAATACGACGAGGTAATCCAGAAAATGAATACTATCCAAACAAACATAGATAAAAACCAGAACTTTATAAAAATGTTAGAAAATAAAGTTGAGTTCCTGGAAAGAAGTGCTCGGGCTACCTCGGTTGAACTGAGAAATATCCCTAACTCACAACCTGAAAATAAACTTATGTTGTGTGAAATCGTCAAGAAAATTGGCAAGATAACAAATTGTGATGTAAAGAATTCTGATATTCGCTCAATCTATCGAGTGCGGGCCAAAAACGCAAAGTTGAATACAGCTCCGAGCCCTATAATAGCTGAATTTGCAACCACTGCACTTAAAGAGGATATTATTAAGTCTGCAAGAGAATATAATAGAAAAAACGGGACAAAAAAATTAAATACTTCTCTTCTTGACATAGACGGAGCATCTAGACCTATTTATATAGCAGAACATCTCACATCTACTGCAAGTCGCCTGTACTATCAAGCGCGCGCAATTGCCAAGGAAAAAAATTATGGCCATTGTTGGACTTACAATGGCCAAATATATATTCGAAAGAAAGATGGAGATCCTTCTCTTAAAATTAATGATGAAAATGAGATTTTAACTTTGCGCAATGAAAAATGACTAGGTTCCTTTAATTTTTCTATAACTTTTTTTACTCAAATATTGAAATGTTTTTGTTACTTATATATATATATTGATTTCATATTAACTTTTCTAAATAGTTTAGGTTTAAGATACACAAACACATTAAATACTCACTACAGCTTACATGGTGCATATAATCACAACTTATATATGACACAACATTTGACTTATTCACTATTACACAGTATAAACGCAGTGCTTGGATATTCAAATGTACGTTTTTCTTATATCAACTATGTATCGAATTCTGTCTTCGAACGCAAGAAAATGTTAATTGCACTCTATAATTTGCCATCGCAATACAATTTGCAAGCACATTCAATAATTTAGCTAATGACATTGACACCCTTACAGTGTCTGATTCAGTTTATTGCGATCTGGACCAATGCTCGTCCTTAATACACAACCCACATCAGAATTTAAAAATTTTAAATCAGAACATTCGAAGCATTAATCGTAATATGTCAGGTTTCATGACAATCTTACAAAGATCAAATATCAAATGGGACATCCTTGTCCTTACGGAATGTTGGTTACCTCGTGTAACGAACGCACCGATCATGGATGGCTACAATTATCATTTAACAACGAATAATCTCACTCAAAATGAGGGTGTAGCCGTTTACGTAAAAAATGCAGGTTATATCATAGAGGAGCCACATTTTCTTGGTGCAAATTGTTTAACCCTAAAAATCAACAAACATACTTTGATAATCGCTATTTACCGACCTCCTGCTCAAAATAATCTCACTCCCTTTTTTGAGTCGCTCAACAACTTACTCTCTGTTAATTCTACTTTCCAAAATATTATTATATGTGGAGACATTAATATAGATATCAATGAAAATACTGACCGAAATTCAGCACATTATCTGAATGTATTAGCTTTTCATGGTCTGCTGCCCGCCCATACCTTGCCTACTCATGGTAACACATGCCTCGACCACTTTATTGTCAAGTGTAAGGTTCCCGCAAAGGTCTTAATTGCACAGACTACTCTAACGGACCACTATACCACAATTCTTTGCCTAAGGTTTGGAAGTCTAGACAAATCCCTATCTAAGACATATGAAAAAATTAATTATAGTGGTCTTACTACTGTCATGGAAAAAATAGACTTCTCACCTATTTACAGGGAATCAGAGGTAAACTCAGCTTGCCTACTGTTGATTTCGTTACTCCAACAGGCAATTGAATCCAATTCCACAATAACAACAATTACAAATCGAAACAGAGCGCTTAAGCCTTGGATTACTCCAGGGCTTCTTAGATGCATGCGTAATAGAGATAACCTGCACAAAAAATGTAAACGTTCACCGCACAATGTTGTTATACGAGTCACCTATAACCGATACAGAAACTTTTGCAACCGAATCCTCAGGAATGTAAAGCAAGCATTTGAAAGAAGTGAAATCAATAGTGCGGGCTCAAACACACGCAAACTCTGGCAGGTCATAAATAATGTCACAAATAGACATAAACCTAAAAACTCTGCTAATAATCTAATTTATAGCCACTCATTAAATGATATAAATTACTATTTTGCCAACATCGGAAAGTTACTGGCAGAGAAAGTCCGTTCTGACCCCCATCGCCTCTCTTTTACTTCTGCTCTAACATCCTTCTCCCAGTCCCAGTCCATGGTTATGCTTCCAACTGACCATAGCGAAGTAGAATTAATTATGATGTCCCTAAAGCGGACGTGTGCTATGGGTTGGGACAATATACCGGCTAGTTTGCTCATTCAATATAAAAACATTTTAATACCCCCGATCACTCATATTTGTAATTTATCATTGAAACATGGTATTTTCCCTACAGTTTTCAAAAAATCTCTGTTACACCCTGTCCATAAAAGTGGTGATAAAAACATGTTAATTAATTATAGACCTATTTCTGTGTTGCCTGCAATGTCCAAAATCTTAGAGCGCCTAATTAATAACAGGCTAACTCATTACCTGGAAAGTAATAATCTACTCTCATCATCCCAATTTGGCTTTCGTAATGGTAAATCCACCTCCGATGCTGTTCTTGAGCTTACCAACTATGTTGTGAACAATCTGGACTGCAAAAATAAAACAGTAGCTATATTTCTGGATTTGAAAAAGGCGTTTGACACAGTCAATATCCCGTTACTACTAAACAAAATGGAGGCACTTGGTATTAGAGACTTGCAGTTGAAATTGTTTCAAGACTACTTATCAAACCGTTCCCAGAGCGTGAAAATAGACAATTCAGTGAGCAGAGACATTCCAGTATCCTACGGTGTCCCGCAAGGGAGCATTCTCGGCCCTACTTTATTCCTCATCTACATAAATGGTCTATGCCAACTCAAACCAAATGGAGGGCGCATTCTAGTTTTTGCCGATGATGCCGTGCTTCTATTTAGTGCCAAGTCATGGCAGGAAACTTTTCATTTTGCTCAAAGTGGTCTAAACTTAGTTACCTATTGGCTAGAAGAAAATTGGTTAACGCTTAACTCAGAAAAATCAAAATATATGACTTTCACACTAAAAAACTGTAACTCCGTATCAACTGAAATCTATAACCTGATCGCTCACACTTGTAATTATTGCAATAACTCATGTTCATGTCCTAAATTACTAAAAACAAATCAGTATAAGTACCTTGGTGTTGAGATAGACCATAAATTAAATTTCCAACCTCACGTTGGTTTACTTGCAAACAGAGTACGCAAATTAATTTACATATTCAAATCACTACGTCACATAGCTAAATTACAAAATATAAAGACTGTCTATTTTTCTCTTTGTCAATCTCTGCTCAACTACTGTATTACCTCTTGGGGTGGCACTACAAAAACTAATATGCTAAGGATTGAAAGGGCTCAAAGGGCAATTCTAAAAGTGATCCATTTTCTTCCTTTTAGACATCCTACGTCCGAACTTTACCAGACTAGCAAAGTACTCACAGTTCGACAACTGTTTATATTAAACATCATAATAAAGCAACACACGATAATGCCTCTTGATGCCTCAATCCTAAATACAAGACTGAAAAAGATATATCCTATATCACCAGTATCTACCTCTTTCGCTAAACGCTTTTTTAAGTATTTGGGCCCACATCTATATAATAATATAAACAAAATAACTACAATATATAAATGTACTAAATATGAATGTAAAAAGAAAGTGTCACTAGCTCTTATGAAACTAAATTATGAGGAGACGGAAAACCTTTTAGACAGCGTTGCTTAAGTAACTAATCATAAAAACAAGAAAAACACTTGCCTGTCCATATTTTAAATATAATTCATGTACATGCACACCACCCGCACATACACACACACCCTCACATACACACACACCCTCACATACACACACACCCTCACATACACACACACCCTCACCCACGCCCACACACCCACCCAAACACACCCTCCCCTTAAATACAATAAATGCATGCAAAAACTCTGTATATCGCCACTTTATACTGACATTTTCTTTGGTTTGTTATGGTAAAATGTATTTGCCTTTGTATAAACGAATTGCCATAAGTAACTGAGTATACCTAAATAACTAGGGGTGGGCGTCTGGAAACCTATAATACAGGCTCGACCTAGTTTAGGTTCCAGTCTTCCACAATAATTTACATTTTTTTTTTTGTGATAAACTATTTTGTATTTTGTTGCATAACATGTATTGTAAACATTTGTGGAGGAAATAAATACTATTATTATTATTATTATTATTATGTAAATTGAAATACAACACACAATAATTATGTTTAGAAAGTTAATGTACCTGCATGTGAATTTTGAATAAATTGAGTTACTTCCGAGTTGCCAGTGTTTCATTTCGTCGGAAACACTGTACATATTATAGGTGTATGGTCTGAGGAGCCATCCAAGCATGATTCCACTTTTGTGTAGAGTCCTGACACTCCCTTAGTAATGAAGAAGTCTATCAGATCCGGTTTTCTTGAAGGATCTTTAGGCCAAGAAGTAAGCTCCCCTGTCGAAAGTACATTGAGATTATTAATGTCGATGGCTTTTTTTAGTTCTCGGCCTTTTGTAGTTGTCAGTCGAGAGCCCCAAAAGGTATTTTTGGCGTTCCAGTCACCACCTGATATATATCTGTACCCAAGAGTGCGGAAAAAGTCAGTGTACATTTGTGTGTCTATTCTATGACGTGGGGGGCAATATACGGAAGCCATATTCAATGTTCCCAGCCAGTCGTCTATTGAGATAACAGCGGCCTGTATATGTGGTTCTTTATAATGTGCCAGAATATGGTGCCTTATATTTTCCCGAATTATTATGGCAGCACCAGCATGAGATGTCCCGTCAGGATGGTTGGCATAGTATACATTGTATCCTTTAATTTTAATGACTTTTTGTTCTGTCATGTGGGATTCAGTGATCATGAGAACATCTATTTTGTTGAGATATAGGAATACTTCGGCTTCATGCTTATTTGGGAGTAAGCCATTTATGTTCCATGTAGAAATTCGCAGGAATCTCATTTCTTCTGTTGGGCTATAAGTGACGTTAGGAGGCCCATTAGGGTTCCTATTTGTTGGATTAGGATATCTATCTTTTCAGATTGTTTGATTATAATTTGCTCTAACGAGCTTGTTGGCTGAGACTGGTTAATCTCTGTTTTTCTATTCCAATAGCTAGTATTTGAAGTACTAGGGATATTTTCAAACGTGTGTTCCGTGCTTCTCAGCTGGTTGTTTGCTGAACGTTGTCTAATATAGCTGGGGGGTTTCAGAGGAGGAAAATCAGCTAATTGGGGAGTAGGTTTCAAGTATTTTTGCTTCTCTGCCGAAGGTTTAATTTTTCGTGCTTTTATTTCCTTGTAAACTTGGCAGCCTTTGTAGCGGGTGTGTTGTTGTCTTTCTTTGGGCAGTCTGTAGTTTTGTGTCCTTTTCCACATTTAACGCACCTGTATGGGCGCATACAGTTGTTTTTTGTATGCCCGTATTGTTGACACCTTGTGCACTGGGGAATTTCAGTTGATTTTCTTGGATCTTCAATCTTGACTCTTGTGTGGTATATATACTCTATGTTCTTTATTTCTGGGTTATTGGGGCTGGGTTCTATGTTTACAAAGAACATGTTCAAGGGCTTTTTGTTTATTCTGGATCTTGCGCACACAATTTCACCGCGTACCTTGTTCCCTGTTTTTTCAATTTCTTCTATAATAGATATTTTTGGTGTGGTGTAATGCAAGTTTTTTACCACGATTCTATAACATTTATTTTGCTTTTGAGTAAATGTATGACCAATTAGACCTTTGTTCCGAATGAGTTCTATTAATTCTTTGTATACATCAGTAGATTGTGTCGTGATTCTTAATTGATCTCTGTTTATGATTTTATATGAGTAGCCGTCACTAGGTATGTTACTGTTTAATAATTCAGTTAATTTGGAGAGGTCCTCTATGCCATATAATATTATAGGAGGTGGTTTGTAGACTTTTTAGTGTGAGTGGATGAATCTTCATCAGTAAGATCTATAGGTAGTCCACTGTATCTGTTGGAAGTAGTGAGTCCTGTTTGTGTTTTTTGGTCGAGTTTTTGATATTGTGGAGGACTATTTGATAGTCTCTTCCTCTTGGGGTAGCGGCTTGTAGGTATTCTTTGCCAGGAGGGAGGAGGGCAATCATTGTTAACTATATCATCACTATCCATTATTAAGGGAGTAGCAGGTGGGTTCTTTGACTCAGTAGTCTTGATGTTGCTCAATGAAAACGACCTAGGTCTTGTGATGAAGAGACCTGGATGGAGAGCCTGCTGGGTTAATTTTTTGTTTGTGCTGCCAGTAACATTCACCGTCATGGGGGCCTGGTCGCCTACCTCCACGCAGTCTTCGGTAACATACTTCTCACTTGCAGACCCGGGTACCTGCAAGCGCCGGGCGTTAGCCGGATCGCATGACAAATCAATATTCATTTCACTCATAGTATCCATATTTAAAGGTGTGGGACATACACATATTACTTTCCCAAGGCAATATGGCCACTCTTTTAGAAGGGATTTCGTCCTTCTTGGCTTGTGATTGGCCAATATACAGGTTAATTAACCGCCGCCTGTTGCTCGGCGTTGTTGCTCATTTAGCACCACCCGGGGGGCACGTGTAGGGTGGGCCTAGGAGAAGGTGGTAGATCCTACGGACGCGAGCAACATTTACCCCCATAATTATATAATAAAATTGATATCAGTTGAAAAATAAAGTTGATAATTATTGACATTACAGTTGCTTGGAATAATAATAATAATAATATTTCAATATTTGAGTATTTGGCGATTGGTATTGTGAGATCATTGCTAATACTTGAAATTGTCATGGCTTGTGTACTACTACGACCATATGACCGTGTGAAATCAAACGGGGATCCCCATACAAGAAAGGTGTTTTATTGTATCGTCCGCTATGCTATGAACCCTTTCATGTGCGAATTCGTTTTTTAATTTTTACGTATATTTCCATTTTTCAACCAGCCGGCAAATCGAAACGCGCGAGCGCACTAGTCGCGACTGTTGAACGTGCCACCGAAATCTTCATTGAACGTGGGCAGAGCATCGCCTATGAAAACCCTGAGATCACTCAGGAGATGTTGGCAGCGGTCGAGGAAGTGCGGAAAGCTGGTGAGTGAGGACCCTTTTAGTGTATGTATGTATGTCTGAGTATATATAGTTTGGAAACCAACTGTCCAGAGTCCCGTTATATATAAAATCTGCTGGTAATTACAATTTTGCTGAAGAAACTATATTTTTATTTGTAGCCGTTTTCAAGAAAATCTATTTTTAATATTACTCGTTTTCAAATAACCACGCAATCCTGATTCGCAAACGCGGCGCATTCACACCGACAAGTGCCGACAAGCTGGCAACAGCTTTGAAATCGTTTGAAATTTGCCGTCAGCAGCGGGGCGGGGTAGTATAAAAGGTACGAGCGGGGCGGCGCGCGCGACGATGAATCAGTTGCATTTTGATCGTGACCGTGTAAGCTTGTACCTCGAGTCAGTGACCTCGAGTGTTTTTAACATCAGCTGTTTGCAGTTTATCGTTTGTAATTGTGCTACGTGTTTCATGGGGAGATAATTAAAGGAATAGTCTATCAAACGGAATACACCACTGCAGATCAGATGTGTTCCCATATAACACCAGCCTTTGATAAATTGCGTTTGCGTGAAAAAAATAGTGACGGGAGTGCAATGGACATCACGTACATTACGTAGGTAGAAAATTCAAAAGCCATTCGTTACATCACGCGGCATATTAAAAAAAATATTTGTATTATCGTGTCATTAAAACTTAAATATTTATTACATCAAATATTTTTTTTAATTGGAAATGTTCACCACATCAAACAAATTAAAGAATAGTAAATGGGTATCCAAAAAGTTATTACGAACGACGACGTTAATAACTGTGAATTAAACCTATGTTAATAGCATGTTCTGTGGATTATTATGACTTCGTGGTACACCATTATGAATGAATCAACCATCGTTCCTGTTGTGATTTACAAAACCGAGGATTTTTGGTAAGTTTAATGAACATTATTCTGTGCGCGCGCGCGGGGACGCGTCGTACCTAGTAGGTATGATGTAGGTAGCCGCCGTGTGTTTACGTTTCCATGGTTTGCGTTACGTTACGTGTGCGCTGTACAGGGTTGACGAGACTGGGAATTAATTACTTTTTTCATGTTTTTCATGTATGACATTTTTTTTCTTGCACCTGTTGTCTAAAAGTCAAGAAAACGATCTGTACAACCTGCTGGTTTTTGGGACAAACAAATGATGATATCCATACTGTATATGTATGTAAATGAATCTTCCTAGTTCACGTTCCAGGTTTGAGCCCTTTGGAGGTCAAACGATTGACGATTTACCTACGTTCAAAACTTTCCAATGTTATCTAAAATTTTGTATATATTTAGGAATGGGTGGTTCTTTTTATTAAAAAAGAATGATTTCAAATTTGTTATACTCTTTTAATTTCAAAGGTGCAGCAATGAGTTTAGCGGCCAGAGAGTTTTCGGAGGAACCTTGTGCTTCGACTGTGCGATCGGCCATGGTTCGAGCCGCTCGTAGTTTGCTATCTGCTGTGACTCGGCTGCTGATATTAGCTGATATGGTTGATGTCCATTTGCTGTTGAACAACTTGAGATTGGTGAGTGACACACAGTACATGTATACACAAAAAGTAAATCCGTCTGATGTACCTGCACAGTAGACAAATTTTAGTAGCGGGGGAAATTTCAATCTACCAATGGCAGTAAAGAGAGAATGGCGTGCGCTATAATTGTGCGCTGCTATTGGTCGATCGATTTCGCGGTAAACTTCAGCCGTGTAAGCGAGACAGAATCCTAAACAAACAGAAGCAGTTTGACTGACCGATTGGCCGAGAGGTTAGAGACCTTAACTGTGGAGCCAAGGGTGCGGGTTCGATTCCCGCCCGGAACAAATATTTGTGTGCATGTACATGTCTATTTGTTCCTTGTCTGAGTGTGAAAAAATATCTATATATGTATATATTATAAAAAACTAAATGTGGCACTCGAGGACTGCCGCGGTAAAGCTATTGTATAGCATTTTGTATCAACTTATGCAATTATAATTATTTATATATTTTATTTATGCAGTTTTTTTTGTTATTATTTTTTCTTCATTTTTCTTCAAATCTTTCTGACGCTGATAATATGCCCTTTGACGTGCATTAGTTTTTTTTTTCTTTTTAGCTCTTTACGCTTTTCTTCTCTATAAAACAAAAATATCTAAGTATGAATAATAGGTATAAATTATTAGGTATAAATAGTGTAATGACACACCAAAACAAAATTATTCATTTAAAAAAAAATAACGATATTAAGAAGTGATTATCGAATTTCGCGCGATGTACATTTATATAGATATAATATCATATATACTTTCTCTGCGCGGCATTCATGTGCATTATCTATACACCAAAAACAAAGGTAGGTACTGAATAGTACACGTGCTTGGTTTGATGGTTTCTGTTATATACATAATGAAGAATGAATTTTTTTATTTATATATATATACATATTGAGAATCTAAATTGAGAATTTAAACTATACATACGCGTGTGTGTGTTTGTGTGTATAAAAGAGGGCTACTTATAATGTCGCTCATTTTAATATCAAAAATTTAGGTTATCTTTATAGTAGTATTATATTTTCAATTCAAAATTAATAATGCATTTGTGATAATAATAAAATGTATGTATGTAAATTACTCACTCATTTTCTTTCACAATTTTTTCGTGAGTTTCTTCATTAATAATAGGTGCAACAGATTAAAATAGATGGCGCTGTTTTAAAAAACGTACATCGCGCTATCAAAATTTTTCTCCGTGCGGCGTGCCCGTCGGAGTGGAAAGCGTGAGGTTTTTTTCGTTACGGAATTTCTGGATTCGCTCCTCGCGCTCAAGGCCCGCGATAGAAGCTATGCAATAGCTTAAAAATCTTTCAGTATGTATATTGTTTGTCTAGTACCCCATGATACATAATGCTTGCTCACTTTGGGACTAAATGGTGCTGTGTGCGATGTCTCAGGTATTATCATTATAGCTTATGTAGATTTTCAGGATGCACGCTACATATGTTTGTCTTTTATTAAGATTGTTTCAATGGTTTAGGCATGAAAAGTTAACACACATACATACACATTTCCGCACTAAAAAGTAGTCTATGTCCATCTTTAAAGCTAATCCAAACCTTCCGGCGGTGAGAATACGCTAGTTGACAATTTTTTTTGTAAATTATTATATATGAAAGAGTTTTCTAAAATTAAAACAGTGAATGAATTTAAAAAAAAAAATCATTAATAAAAAAGTTATGAATGTTTAAAATGTCCACGTTAGACAGAGAGGGCGATACCGCACGGCGTACCTATGTGTGACGTCAGCCCATTTAAAATGTTAAATATTGTTTTGCAAGAAAGAGACAGAGATAAAATTTTAATAGCATATAATTTTCATATTTTCAACTGAATGAAATTTTGTTTATCAATTTATCAATTGATCTTGTTATCTTGTAAAGTCTATTTTTATGTTTTCTTCATAAATGTAATATATTTAATTTGATGGAGTAGTGAAAAAAAAAATATGTAATTCGCCATTTTGTGGTGGCGGCCATCTTGGATTTGAAATTTGTCATAGTGTATAGTATTATACTAGTCAAGTCCTTTCATTAGTCAATACCCTATTGCGGGAGACAAACGACCCAATAAGTATGGGCGCGCCACGTCGCTGAATACCATGGTGCGTAGCATGATTCATACGTTTCTATATATTTTCTTTTGCCATCACCACGCTAACTTGCAGCTGAAAGCGGCAAGGTCATTGTTCAAGCTATCTCAACGTCAAGCGATTTATGACCGATTGGCCGAGCGGTTAGCGACCCTAACTGCGGAGCCGAAGGTCGCAGGTTTGATTCTCGCCCGTGACTGATTTTTTTGTGCACGAATATTATATAAAAACAGAATATTTTAGCATGTATATCAATTGTCTAGTAACCCATAATACAAGCATAATACTTGCTTACTTTTGGACTAGATGACGCTGTGTAGGCTGTCCCAGATATTGTTATTATTGTCTGTGAAAATGAAAGAGACAGACAAGGACACATTCACATTTATAATATGTAGCACGGATCAACTTATTAACTTTTTGATATGACTTTCCACAGGTGGAAAATGACTTGGACAAACTGAAATCGGCTTCCTCACAGAGCGAGCTCCTAGAATCAGCTAGACAGCTAAACCGTTCCGCTGGTGAGCTGGTAGCTCATGCTGCACGACGCCAGCACGAGTTGAAGGAGCCACGTATGAAGGACGAACTGGCTGCAGCGAGAGCTGTTCTCAAGAAGCATTCCACCATGCTGTTGACAGCTTCCAAGGTTAGAGGCTCTTGGATACTGCATCAGCCATAGCACTAGAAAACCTAATTATGTTATTTGTACAATTCCTTCATATCTGTTCATCTCTTATGTACATCCATGATTTGACCATTTTAACCATAAAAGTATGAATTGACTAGAAGCCCTCTTCTGCGTTTACCGTCTAACCACGCATACTATAGCTAGCTAGAGTAAGATGGCGAGTTTTAATCCGAGTTTCAGTGTGCAAGATCCCCGCGCATCTGCACCCCCGTGAAACCCCCGCGCGCTGGTTTCAACCCCGCAAAATTCCGTAATGTCATTTCGATAGTGTGAACTGACATTTATGACTCTATTATAACCAAACGCTGCTCTCAAATTACTTTACTCTATGATGGAACCCTTCGTGTGCAAGTCCGACTCGCACTTGGCCGGTTTTTTAATAATATATATATATAATAGTATTGGTTGTAGGCTCTGATCTGAAACTGGATTTTTTATTTTGGAGAAGAATTTAGCTAATAACCTTTCAACGAATAATACATTTATTCTTAACAATGGGCTAGTTGTATTTTTTTTAAAATTTATTTTAAATCAAAGGTTTTCTAAATATATCATAACGGTGAAGGAATTTTAAAAATTAAATCGTTATTAACAAAGTGTGATGTTAGGCCATTTAAAATAATGTCAAATATCGTTTTGCTAGAAAGAGACGGATATAAAATTATAATAGCTTATAATTTCCATATTCTTCAATCGAATATAATTTTGTTTATAAATATTGTTATAGTATAAACTATAAAGTCTATTTTTGTATTTTCTTACAAATATAATATACTTATTAGTAGTCAAATACCATATTCAGGAAGTTTTATTTTGATAGATAAATATATTTTGACATTTAGGGTGGAAAGAAAGAGACATAAAATAGAAATATGTTGACCTAGGTTGATGCCTCACGATTCTCAATCTATCCAGGTGTACGTCCGCCATCCAGAGTTAGCTGCTGCCAAGGCTAACAGAGACTTTGTGCTGCGTGCCGTGTGTGAGGCAGTTGATACTATATCGGCGGTGGCTCAGGGAAGACCTCTGCCTAACAACGGTAAGTGGCTGAATAAGCGATTATGACATTAAATTGTCAGTATTTAAAATGTAGACAGTGCCCTTAAACAGGTGCTAAGAATAGTGTTAGGTGATTTGTTACAAACAGCGGAGTATTCCATTTCATCAGCTCTTTTTATACCCCACTGCAGGGGCTTATTCCTCCCTTCAAGATGAGGGGGTTTGGAGCTTAAATCCACTACGCTGTTCCAACGCGGATTGGCAGATTGTAACTACCGGGACCGACTGCTTAACGTGCTCTCCGAGGTACAGAGTCAGTGATAGTTAATGTACTTAAGTCAGAAAAACTCATTGGTACACGCTCGGATTCGAACCACGCCCACATGGCCTTATTTGAAACAGGTTCGCTGCGCTCGGGCTATCACGACACTAGCGGATTATTGCGTATATCAAATGGTCTCTATGTCAGAGTATAATGTTCCTTGTCCGATGTACCAAAATTATGTATTATGTAAATATTGTATTTTATTGTACTATAAACATGTATAGTTGTTAGGTTATTTGTGATTGGCAAAATGGGGGGTTGGGGTTAATTTACGAGAAGGGGGTGTGGACTGTATATACGACGATAAATTGTTTAAGAAACTGGATTCTTCGACAATGTGCGCTACTGAATGAAATTGTATGAACTCACCGCTTTTGCAGATTCCTCCTTAGGCTGGCTTCGGTGTCATGGCCAGGCTTCAGCATACGTTGGTTCGTTAACTTACCTTCGAAATACCGTTACCCTTTCACGCACCTAGACCAGCGATATTTGCCGAAGTATGGAGTCCGCCTTTGTTGAGTCACACACTCACCAGCAGCACAATCTCAAATCTCCGGTTTTTAATATGATACGATACAATAATTGTGAATAATTTACGACAAATTTATCTCTTTGTTTTACGACAAACGACAATATTATACGATAATTCTTCGAGAGTACGAACGACAGAATTACGAACGAGAGAATGCGAACGACAAGACAATACTAATACGACGTACACGAAATTTTGTTAGTTCTCTCTACTACCTTCGAATAAAATTATAAATTTTTTAATGTATTTTATTTAGCCGCGAAATATTTGAATTTAAAACTAAACATTCCGCCCACCAAAATACGAAGTATTTTCGACAAAAGAAAACAGAATAATAAAATAGTAAATAAAAAAAAATAGTTTACAATTACAAAATTAAAGTTAGGTACTAAAATTAGTATTAACTATTATTAAAGGCAAGTCGATATTAAAGATCTAATAGCACGCTTCGGTAAGATAATCCAAAAATGTTGAGCTAATAAATTATGTAGAGTTTGTAAGCCTGGGTGCATAAAACGTTGATGATATTCATCAATTATCATATATGTTAAACGATGATCTCTAGGTAACAACAGAGGATGTTTGACATCAAAGTTAACATTTGAGCGGACGAGACGGCCGCCCACCCTCAAGAGATCCTCCTCATCAAGAAACGGAGACAGTTTACGTAAAGGCTTATGAATTGTATTTGCTCTACCTCTTTTTATTTTATCAATTTCTGACCCAAAAACACTTCTCTGAACATTTTGAACAAAAAATTTAAAAGCAGTATTATTCTCTACTGTTGATAAAGGACCCTGAAGTTTCTTTTTACCTTTTAAGTTATGTAAATACCTAAAACGATATGATAAAACATGTTTTAGCGTACGAAAAGACGAAAATTTATTTAAAAGTTCTGTTGTAAAGTCTATACTACTTGTGGAAAACAAACTACATAACTTTTGCTCAGAGCAAACAGTTTCTTCATCACACGATAACGACAAGTAAGGCCAATGTTCCTTAGACTTAAGTAGCCATTTTGGACCCGTCCACCAGTGTAATGCAATAACGACAAGAACGACAACAACGACAACGACGACAAAAACGACAGTAACGACAGTAACGACAAGTAAAGTACTCAAAATTATTAGCTTATCTGAAACGATAACCCGACAATATATAACTGCACAAAAACCACGCTCTGACGCATCACAGAATCCATGTAATTCCATTACAACAAAAGATCTAATCATTCTACGAGGAATCGAGATAGAACTTAATGATGAGAGCTGTGATTTATAATTTAACCATTCATTAAGTATGAATTCAGGTGCTTCGTCATCCCAGGACACTTTTGATGCCCACAAGAGCTGCATTAGGTATTTAGCGAAAAATATTATTGGTGAAAGAAATCCCAATGGATCAAATATGCGAGCTATTTCAGACAATATTTGACGTTTTGTACATTTATGTGACTCGACAACTACTCCAAAACTAAAGTTATCAGTTTGAGGTGACCAAGACAAACCCAAAACTTTCAATGAGACATCATACATGTCATCGAACTGACGAAAGGTATCTGAATATAAATCAGATATATCTAGTCCATGATAGAATTCTGAACTATTTGAAGTCCATTTTCTAAGGTGAAATCCCCCAGCCGATAAGATTTGATTCAGCTCATTCCGTATGGTGTAAGCCTCCTCAATGGAGTCCGCTCCAGAAACAACATCATCGACATAAATATCACGACTCAACACTATCGATCCAGCAGGACAAACAGTTCCAGATTGTTGAGCCATTTGAGCGATAGTACGGAGAGCTTGAAATGGTGCTGAGGTTACTCCATATGTAACTGTTAATAGTCGAAGATCACGAATAGGTTGATCTGGGGATGATCGCCAAAGAATGCGTTGATATTCAGCATCTTCGGTTGGGACCTTAATCTGCCTATACATCTGCTTTATATCTGCAGTAAAAACAATTGCATGCCAACGAAAACGAAGTAAGAGTTCGAAAATATTAGTTTGTAATTTTGGGCCTGGTAATAAAGTTCCATTTAATGAAATGCCCTTGACATCACATGAACTAGCATCAAAAACAACTCGAAGAGGTGTAGTAACCGACTCCGGTCGAACTACACCATGATGTGGAATATAGTAAAATTGACCAACATCAACCACTGGTGGTTCAACAAGGTCAAGGTGACCACAGTTCTCATAGTCAACCATAAAGTCGATATAATTTTTGTAGAGTTCACGATTGTGAATTAGTTTTTTCTCTAACGACAAAAATCTCTTAAGAGCGATTGCTCTAGAGCCGACAAAAGTAGGTTTATTCTGCGAATCAACAAAAGGCAACGGAACGACAAATCGACCTTCATTATCACGATAGTGATTTTTTATAAATTGTTGTTCACATTGTTCTTCTTCCCTCGATAGTATTCTTTTATTTTTACTACATACATTTTCCAGTTCCCAAAATCGTTGAATAGACTTTTCTAAACGGGAATCATGTGTGACGACAAAACTATTATTATTAGAAGTATTAAAACGAGAAGATTGACACCCTCCCATAACAATCCAGCCAAACATTGTGTTGATAGCAGTAGGCTGACCAGGTTCACTCTGTATAATACCAGGACGAAGCGCTGCAGCATACACTTCAGCATTCAAAAGTATATCTATGGGGCCAGATTGATAGAAATGCGGGTCTGCGAGAGCAATATTTTTTAAATGATGCCAAGTTGAAGCATCAACCAATCCTGATGGCAATTCAGGGCAAATAGTGGGTAAAACAAGAGTATTAATCGATAAAACCTCTAAAGATTTTTTATTCAATGACTTAATTTCACACGACAATGAACCGATAGGCTCAGTAATAGTCTGTCCAATACCATTCACAGTCTGTTGAACGTTCCCAATAGCAAGTCCTAAAGACCTTGCACAAGATTCCGATATAAAATTGCATGCACTTGCACAATCCAATAAAGCTCTTTTTGGAACAAATTTGCCATTTTTATTTTTAATAAGTACTTTAGTAGTTGAAAATAAAACTTGTGAGCTATTAGTTGGTATGCTTGTTAATGCACTATCATGTGAGGTTGATGGCTTTGGTGTAGGAACGTCCACAGGGGAAATCAAATGTGTATTTTTATTTTTAAAATGCAACAATGTGTGATGGGAGAATCCACACTGTTCACAACGATGAGACGACCGACAATTTTTAACTGAATGATTGGGCGACAGACACAAAATACACAATCTTTTTTCTTTAATCATTTTAAATCGAGAATCTACATCTAACTTCAAAAAATTAGGACAGTTTGAAATACTATGAGCACCAGAACAAAAAACACACTTATTAGCTGCCGCAACAAAGGCAGATTTTGTCTTCGATATGTTATTATTAACTTTAATCGTTGACCTTGTATTTGAACAACTATCTCTACTAATATGGGATGAAGCAGGGTTCGCTGCATCTAATGCTCTATAACGATTTTCAATAAATTCCAACAATATTTCCAATTTAGGTATTTCATCTGATTTATGCTCCAATTCAAACTGTTCTCTAGTTACTTTATCTAACTTAGACCAAAGTAAATATACTAACATGAAATTTTTATCAGGTAAATCAAACTTATTTAGGACTGACAGATTGTCACAAAATGTTCTTTGAACCCTTTCCAATTCACCAGATCGAGAAAATTTAACAGGTTCGCAGTTTAATAAGTTCTCATAATATTTAACAGTTAACTGTCGTTTTTTATTATAATGCTTATACAATGTATTATATGCATCTATGTAATTTTCATTTGTAAGTGGGAAGTTCCTGATTAAAGTATACGCTTCATTCTGAACACTCGACAATAAATAATGCAATTTTTCAACATTCGACAATGTGTTTCTTTGATGTATGAGCGAATTAAATAACTGAATGAAATCGAGCCAATTTTCAATTTTCCCATCAAAAGGCCTAATTGTAATTTTAGGCAATTTCGCAACAAGTTGATTATTCGTTTCAATTGAACTTGAATCACTTTTAATATTTGCAATTGGTGACCGATTTTCACTCCGTTTCGATTTTATACTTCTTAACACTTGTTCAAAACTTGCTGTGACTGAAAACTCATCACGCATTTTTTGTGCATCTGATGCACACAAAACTTTCGACTGCGCGTCGTGGAACGTTTCAACTATAGAATTTATATCGCCGTCCGAGTATAACAAAATCTCAGAAATTTGCAAATCTGCTATATGCTCAAGGCGCATTACACAGTAATCTCGTGTAACGCGATTAGAATCCATGTCTATAGGTGACGATAGATCCTGTACCATTGCCATTCCTTATGTCGAAAATAATAAGTATATGACACGAAAACAAACTCGAAAGCTAAACGAACTTCAAACGAAAATTTATGTAAACAAATCAATTCAAAGTGACAGCTTATCATTCGTATTCAACAAGGTAGCATTTGACAACTGTCAATGTTAGTTGGCAGCAGTTGGCAGCATTGACAAATCTGTCAATCTATGCCAATTTACATGTTAGTTGGCAGTAGTTGGCAGCACTGACAAATCCGCCAATCTATGTCAATCTACAATTTAATATGACAAAACCGGAAATTGAAATTTTATCCAAGAATCCAGTTTCGGGTATCTCTAAATCAAAATTTAATTTAACAAAATGACGATAAATTTAATTTACCAATCACAAAAAACTAAGATCGATAACTTTACTGAATTCAACAATCCGGTTCGACTGGGCCAAAAAATGTTAGGTTATTTGTGATTGGCAAAATGGGGGGTTGGGGTTAATTTACGAGAAGGGGGTGTGGACTGTATATACGACGATAAATTGTTTAAGAAACTGGATTCTTCGACAATGTGCGCTACTGAATGAAATTGTATGAACTCACCGCTTTTGCAGATTCCTCCTTAGGCTGGCTTCGGTGTCATGGCCAGGCTTCAGCATACGTTGGTTCGTTAACTTACCTTCGAAATACCGTTACCCTTTCACGCACCTAGACCAGCGATATTTGCCGAAGTATGGAGTCCGCCTTTGTTGAGTCACACACTCACCAGCAGCACAATCTCAAATCTCCGGTTTTTAATATGATACGATACAATAATTGTGAATAATTTACGACAAATTTATCTCTTTGTTTTACGACAAACGACAATATTATACGATAATTCTTCGAGAGTACGAACGACAGAATTACGAACGAGAGAATGCGAACGACAAGACAATACTAATACGACGTACACGAAATTTTGTTAGTTCTCTCTACTACCTTCGAATAAAATTATAAATTTTTTAATGTATTTTATTTAGCCGCGAAATATTTGAATTTAAAACTAAACAATAGTACTCATCATTACCCACAAAAAATTCCACGAGGCTATATGTCTAACTGTTGCAGTAAAGTTACAATAGTAGTTTTTCGTTCAAATTATTCAATCAAAACACAGATACAATTGAAAGATATGACGTAATGATTTCATACTCAAGGTTGATTATGTACATGTAAATTTCTCTTTGAATTATTTAAGTCGGACATTTCCTTTAGAAGTTAAGCCGGATATAAAAATGCCGCCATGTGAGCGAATACTAACACATTCTATTTTTTGTATAGAAATAATTGAATTTTCCATTCCATTCCATCAGCCCATTATACCCCACTGCAGGGGCTCAGGCCTCCCCCCATGATGAAGGGGTTTGGAGCTAAAATCCACCACGCTGCTCCAATACGAGTTGGCGAATTGTAACGACCGCCATCTATTGAGAGAAACCGGGACCAGCTGCTTAACATGTTCTCCGAGGCGCAGAGTCATTTATAGTTATATACTTAAGTCAGAAAAACTCATTAGTACACGCCCGGATTCGAACCATGGCCCTAATGGCCTTATAAAACAATTGCACAGTAGTTTGCAATTTAAATAATATTTTTTACTAGCTTTCCGCTCGCGGCTCCGTTCGCGTGGACTACACAGTTGTACCGGGACCGTTATAATTTTACATATAGTTTATAAGTTGAAGATTGACATAGGCTATTTTTGATCCCGGGAGAAGGGGTAGGGTACAACTGGATAGTCCACGCCGGCGGTTTTTGGAACAGACTTGAATTTTTTAATTAATTTATATTAAGAAGAACCAACAGTTACACACAATTGAAAATAATTAGCATTGTGGTTAACAGTCAACCATTTACAGGTTCCCACTGATAGAAATAACATGAAAAACTTCCTCCCCTCCTCCCAAAGTTTTTTAGTTTTAGTTATAATAATTTTACTTTTTTTGTATAGGTACTTTGAATCGAGCGCCTGCCGACGGGCCGGGTGAGCTAGCCCAAGCTTTGGACGATTTCGATGTAAGTGATTAAAATATTATTTTTATAAGTACATAAAGGCAGGCCAGGCCTGTGGTGATAAGAGGCTGGTGTGATATGGAAAAAGATGTTGTGACAAAAATTTAAAAAGGGATGCTGCGGTGGTTTGGTCATTTGGAGAGTATAGATAAAAGAAGACTGACAAAAGAAATTTACTGTGTGGAGGTGAATGGTAGGGTCGAAAAGGGTCGCCCTGCCCTAGCTAGACGAACGTAAAGGAACCAGATTGGGGACATACTGGAAAAGGGTCAAGTTCTGAGTACCCGGAGTATCCAGAGTAGCCGGAGAGCGTGTATCAGAAGAGTGATGAGTGTCGATGAGGCGAAAGGGGTATGCCAGGATCACACTAAGTGGAAATCTGTAGTCTCTGCCTACCCCAATGGGAAGCAGACATGAGTAAATGTATGTATGTAAAGGCAGGCCTTTAATATTTGAAACATGACATATAAAGTAATGAACTAATGTGAATAGTATGGTACAACCGCGTGACGACCGCTTAGCCTAGTGGGCAGCAACCCTGCCTGCGAAGCTGGAGGTCCCGGGTTCGAATCCCAGGTCGGGTCAGTATTTATATGATGAATATTAATACTGGCACCGGGTCTTGGTTGTTATATGTATGTGTTGTCTTCGCTTGGTACCCAAAATACAAGCTAATGCTTAGTTTAGGACCTAGGCGTTGTTGTGATTGTGTGTGTTACTAAAAAAAAAAACCATTATATCGGTGATCGTCCTACGTCCTACCTATGGAATAGGACTATTTTTTTTATTAATTATTTTATATGAAAGAGTTTTCTAAATAGATCATACCACTAAAATGATTAAAAATAATGTTTAATAGTTTAAAATGTCCTGTTAGACAGAGTGCAATACCACATGGCGTACTTACTTGTGACGTTAGATCATTTTCAATACATTTGCTATTAATACGGTCCTCTTGACGTCGAAACTTGTATCGTAATGTTGTATTTTACGGACTAGACCTTTTTATTTACACCAATCATAAACGAGCATTCTTTTTTTTTTTTTTTTTTAAATCTTTATTTATGACCTAGACCAAATTGGTCATGTCGGTCTATAGCTTTTAACAAATGATTACATTACCAAGCGCTCTCATTTATCTTTTACTCATGGGATAGCTTTTTATTTAAAAACAACAATTGAATCAATTTAACCAAATTAATAAATTTGTTTTCTTCGGGATGTTTTAAAATCGCTAATATATCTGCCAAAAGGCATAATTTATTAGAACTTATATGTTGCATAAAATTATTCCTCTCTGATTCTATATATTTGCACTCCATGAGCAAATGATAAATGTCGTCAGGCTTTGCACACAATTCACATAATGCTGTTTCTCGTTTTTTAATCAAGAAGGCAAACCAATTTGTGGGTAAATGTCCAGCTCTTAATCTAAGGCCGCAAACTGTTGTCGGTCTAGAAAGGCTTGTATGTAGGCACCAAGATACTGATGGTATAACATTTTGGACAGTCCTGTACCAATAACCTGTGGTGGTATTTCTTAAATCAAAATGTTTTTGCCATTCCTCATAACACATTTTTTTTACAACAGTTAGGAGGTCCTGATAATATATTTTTGGATGACATTCAATTCTTATTTGACATGCTTTTTTAGCTATCAAATCTACTTGCTCATTGCCTCTTAAACCAATGTGAGAAGGAATCCATTGCAAACAGATTTCTACACCACGGCGTTGCAATTTCAAAATAACCTTGACAATATTAATTGCTTCGGTTCTTAAAAAACTATATTTATGGCAATTCATAAGATATTGTAAAGAGCTTCTGGAATCTGTAAGGATGACAATTTTTTCAATATTCGAATTTTCAACATAGCTCATAGCCTCCACTATTGCATGTAGTTCAACTGCCATTATACTCATTTCCATGGGTACTTTAAAATAGCCATGTGTATTGATTTGAGGATCAAAAAAGGCAGCTCCACAGTATCCCTCCTCTTTCGACCCATCCGTATAGATCTTATAAAAATCACGATATTTTTTATTAATATAATCTGTACATGTATTCTTAAAATTAACAGCTTTTCTTTTAGGTTCTTTATTATTCGCTATATTAAGATAAATTAAATTTTGTAAGGAAATTTTAGATATATTATAATCTAAGCTATATAAATTATATCTACTGTGACTATCAATATCCCAGTTTTTACTACATTTATAGTATTTGACACACAATGGAAGTTTTCTGTTTGCCCAATAACTACCTGAAGCACACAATTCTGTCAATTCTTCAATAAGTTTAAAAATATAATTTGTTGGCTTGCTTGTTAACTTAAGCCAAAATTTAAAACCCAAATAAAGATGTCTCATTCTTAGAGGACAAACTTGAAGCTCACTTTCCATGATCTGAATTGGGGTGGTTCTTACGAATCCCCCATAGACTCTTAAAGCTTGATTTTGTATTCTATCTAGTTTGTTCAAATGAGTATCTGCAGAATTAGAAAACAGAAAACTTCCATAATCCAATCTACTTCGGACTAATACTATGTAAAGCCTTCTCAAATGTTTTATGTGCAACCCCCAAGAATATCCTGCTAGAACTTTAATTATGTCTATCAGTTTTCTTGTTTTATGACAACACTCATTTACATGCTTACCCCATCGCAAGGATGAATCTAACCACATGCCTAGAAATTTAACTGCACTCTCTTGTTTGATTTGATAATTGTTAAGGGTAATATGAATCTTATTTTTCCGCTTTCCTCTGGCAAATAAAACTAGACTACACTTATCTGATGAAATTTCTAAACCTATAGAGGACAATAGAGCTGATACACTATTTAATGCACTTTGGATATTATTTGTTAATTCAAGAATATGTTTGCCTCTTGCATAGATTGTAAAATCATCTGCAAATTGTGAAATTTGTACGTTAGAATTACGCGTTATACTACAGATTTTAGTTGAAACTATATTAAAAAGTATAGGTGAGCTGGGATCACCTTGAGCCAATCCCCTACAACATTTTCGTACTATGGGTTCACTTTCCCCATCTAGGTAGAAAGTCAAATATCGTTCATTTAAATAATTATAAAAATATCTACAAAACCTCTCCTCAATACCAAAACTTCTCAATGCATCAACTACCTTATTAACTAATACATTATTGTAGGCATCTTGAATATCTAAAAAACACGCAAGAGCTACTTCGTTTTTTGTTTGGGCTATTTGTATACAACTCACTAACTGTGTTACATTTTCTAAGCAAGAAAGGCCTCTTCTAAAGCCTATCGTAGAATTTGAAAACAATCTATTTCTCTCCATGTGCCATTCAAGACGCCTATTTATCATAAGATGAAAGGTTTTACAGATACATGATATTAATGAGATGGGTCGAAAAGAAGTCGCCTGCAATGGATCTCTTCCCGGTTTAGGTATTGTTATTATCTTAATGTTTCTCCATTGTTTTGGCACTATTCCAGTCGCGAAAATTGAGTTGAAGATATTAAGTAACAACAACTTACCATCTAATGGTAGATTAAACAACATCGAGTATGTTATACCATCAGTGCCTGGCGCCGTATCTTTTTGTTTTAGTACATTTTGAAGTTCACTTAAAGTAAAGACAGTTTCTAAGTTTGTTTCTTCTTGACACTTGAAATGAGGAGCGGAATTCGGAACCGTATCTGGAGCCAAGTTCTTCATCAATTGATTAGCCACTTGTTTCGACGGGTCACCAGTTCTACTTTGACGATATCCTTTCATCCATTTCATTTTTTTCCACATGTCGACCGCCGTTGTGTTTTCATTTATGCTTGAACAAAAATCTTGCCATCCTTTTCTTTTAGCCTTTCTGATTTCGCTTCTAGCTTCCACAATCTTTGTATTTAATTTCTCTAAATTATCCGGGGTGGGATTCTTTCTGAAGTTTCTCAAAGCTTTTCTTCGTTCAGCAACTAATTTAGATAGTTCTGGTGTCCACCATGGTTTCGGGTTAAATTTAGAATTGACTGTACTGCTACATTTTATCATGGGTATGCTAATATCAGCAGATTTACCAATAGAATCAACAAATTTGGTATAGAGAATCTGAATATCCATGTTATTATTAATATTAATTATTCTTTCTTTGACTTCATTTTTATACTTATTCCAATCTGCGCGTTTTACATTGCGCTTAATGTTTTTTTGAATACTATCGTTTGAAAAGTTTTTTTCTAAAGTGATCAATATCATAAGATGGTCACTTCCTAAGTTTTCATTCAATACTTTCCATTCGCACTGCACAAATAAGTCAGCTGAAACAAAGCTCGCATCTGGCGATGATTTTAGAAGTTTAGAATTAGCCATACGAATTCTAGTGTAACTATAATCATTCAAAACTACAAAATTGCTGTCGCAATAGGTTTTTCCTATTTGTTCTCCTCTGGTATCTATTGGACGTATAGGCCATGTATCAAAGCTTGCGTTAAAATCTCCAGCTATCAATGTCCCCGTGTCGTAGTGTTCAAATAACTCCGCCCAATCCGCTTCTGTTGTTCGAATGGAAGGTGGACAATACAGAGAAAATATCTTCCTTATTGGTGAAATATTTAGTAGTTCTACACCACAGACTTCAATGGATTTGTTTTTAATTTTTATAGGAATTTCTCTAAATCGAATAGTATTTTTTAAAATTATGGCTACACCACCATAACCATCTAACCTATCTTTTCTTACAATATTATATCCATTAATTTTAATTGATTTCTCCCTTTTAAGCCATGTTTCAGAAACAACCACTATACTGATTTTTTCTTTATGAAGTAGGTATTCGAGATCTATTAATTTAGGCGAAATGCTATTAGCATTCCACTGAATGATTTTAATAGAGTTTTTCCTATCCATTATTATTTGTATTAAAAATTTTACATGTTATCAATTTAATTAATTCATCTGTTAAAAGTTTAAAAATGTTTTTTATTTTGTCGGAGAACTCATCTTCTGATTGCCATATTTGTATACATTTGAACACCATCGAACTGAAACTATTATTCTCTTTTTTCTTTTTCTTTTCTCCAGACTTTTTATTTTTCGGCATTGTACTAGTTTTATCCTTTGTTTCTTTTCGTATCAATTTCGATTTCTTCTTACTCTTTTTGCTTTTGCCTATGACTATGTCCCTATAAAGTAACGGTTGCTTTTCAGCTTCTTCCTCAACACTCATACCCATTTCTGAGTCATTAGACTCACATTATGATGATTCATTTTCATGTCCATTGTTGCCATGCATTTTTTCTATTATATCTGAGCTGTTTATAGTTAGTGTTTTTGTTAATAAACCATGATTAGTACATTTTTCTTTTTTCCCTTCAAGCCCTTCGCCTTGTTCATTCTCCTTTATCTGTTCAAAAGCCTTTTTAAATGTACAGTTTTCTTCACACATGATTTGTCGTATTTGTTTTTCTCTCAAGAAGATAGGACAAGATTTGTCCAGTGCCATGTGGTTGCCCTTACAGTTGACACAAAAATAATTGCCAGTCTTACAGTTTGTATGTTGTTGTCCACACTTGGGGCATATCTCATGTTTAACCGAACATCGCTTGTGTCCGTGACCAAAACGCCAACATCTTGAACACTGTGATACAGGAAAAGTATATGGGAAAACTTGTATTTTTGTGTCATATAGATATACATAGTCAGGTCGTACATGCCCTATGAATTTTATTTTTATTGTTTCACTTGGTATCCAATCTCCATTAACCTGTTTATTTAATCTACATGTTTCGTTAATTATCAAGTTACTGGCTAGGGCCTCTTTTATCTCTTCATCTTTAATACCAACATCAATTTGTTTGATAAGTCCATAGGAGTGTTCTGTCTCGTATGTCTTTTTAACAAAAAAATTCAATTTACTCCAGTCACTCGAAACAAATGTGTTAACACATTTTTCGTCATTTAATAGTATAAGGACTTTGAACGGGTTGATGTATCTGACTTTATTTATTCCTCTGTGTTCTTTTTCTTTAAAAATTCTTGCAAGACCCATTTGTCTCGGGAGTTTCTCTTTAGAAGTCAAATATACTGACCAATCTTTATTAATTGCTTGTGTCATTTTTGTTTCTTTATTTCCTTCTTTTATCTTTCTTTTTTTCCTGACTACAGTAAATGTACTGTCATCACTCTTCTCTTCTGAAATTGGTTTTCCTCGTTTCCCTTGATTGTCCAGCGTCGCGATGCTAGATGTCCTTGATCTCTCCGAAAATTCCTTATCCCATTCTAATTCTTGTTCGGCATAACAAATAAACTGTTGCCCGTCTTCTTCCAATACACAAATTTCGTTATTTTCTGCTATATTCATAATGGAATTGCTATTAGAGGGCCCAGCCCCTTCATTTAAATCACTCATTATATTTAATAAATGTATTAATAATCATTTCACAATTAATTTATTTGAAGGTAGATGAAATTAATTTGCGTATCGCGTGTATCGCGTGCTTACTGCGTGAGCGCTCGGTAACGACTGAACGAGCATTCTGTTTGTAACGCATGCGTACACCGTGAAAAGCAGTCCCGTTCCCGCCATCATTACATTTGTAGTATCTACCTAATTTTAATCGCAAGTGTATTGAAAAACGTCGTATAATACTCGTACTCAGTAAATTGGCTATTATAGTCATCGGATTATTATAAGCACTCGGCTTCGTTTCGTGCCTATAAACATCTCGAGTGTAATATCCAGCTTACCGTACTTGCATCATAATGTACTATTAAAATAATGTTATTAATTTTCCAAAAAAAAGACAGAAATAAAATTTTAATAGCTTATAATAATAATATCTGGGACATCCCACACAGCACCATCTAGTTCCAAAGCTAGCAAGCATTATGCTTGTATTATGGGGTACTAGACGACTGTTACAAATACTTATATATCCTTTTTTTTTTCATGTATTATATACATCGACACATATTTTTACACCCAGAAACGTAACAAATAGACAAGTTCATGCACACAAATATTTGTCCCGAGCGGGTATCGAACCCGCGACCCTCGGCTCCGCAGTTAGAGTCTCTAACCACTCGGCCAACCGGTCAGTCAGCTTATAAATTCCACATTCTTCAACCCCATATATTTATAAAGGCTGGCGTAAGAGCTGATGCATAGTAACCCACTTCAAGCTAGCAGGAACTTTAAAACACACCTGCGAGGTGATTCTAAACAAGCGCTGTACAAAACACGGGTAATATTTAAAACTATATGTTGGGTGGAATACTAATTTTCTTTACAATAAATAGTTTTTTTTTAACATCTAGATATTCGACTGACCAATTGGCCGAGTAGTTAGAGACCCTAACTGCGGAGCCGAGGGTCGCGGGTTCGATTCCCGCCTGGGACAAATATTTGTGTGCATGAACATGTCTATTTGTTCCAAGTCTGGGTGTAAAATATCTGGTAGTTGTCTGGTATCCATATATAGTTGTCTGGTATCCATAATACAAGCTTCGTTTAGTTTGGGACTAGATGGCGCTGTGTGGGATGTCCCAAGTATTAATTTTATTATTATATTGCATGCTGAAACACGATGCATGTCTTGGAATCACCAAAGGTGACAAAAGGATTACACCTAAATTTAAAAATTTTGCTGATGGTTATTAACTCATTGTAAGGAATAAGGTTCCAGAATAACGTTCCAAAATATAAATTTTATGAAAATTCATTTGATGTTGAAATTGTCTGTGAAATCATCTGGATGGTTACGCTTATTCCACTGTTTTCTTGGGTATAAAACAGAATCAAAAAGTAAATATTCCATTTCATCAGCCCATTATACCCCACTGCAGGGGCTTAGGCCTCCCTCCAGGGTGAGAGGATTTAGAGCTTAAGTCCACCACGCTGCTCCAGTGCGGGTTGATGGATGATGGAAAAAATAAACAATATTAAAATGAATTACTGTCAAATAAAGTTGTAATCCTTTTGAATTAATCAAAATGTGATTGTTAAGATGACATAACTATACCTTTTCAGGAGCGCATGGTAATGGAACCGTTGGCTTACTCCGAAGTGAGGACCAGACCGTCTTTGGAGGAAAGGCTCGAGTCCATCATATCGGGAGCTGCACTGATGGCAGATTCTTCATGCACTAGGTGTGTTACTGTTACCAAGTTATGATAAATTATAATGCTATGGGTATGCAAGTTTTTGCATCAGTAGACATGGATACTTGATTCTGCCCGCGAAGCTGGAGGTCCCGGGTTCGAATCCCAGGTCGGGTCAGTATTTATATGATGAATATTAATACTGGCACTGGGTCTTGGTTGTTATATGTATGTGGTGTCTTCGTTTGGTACCCAAAATACAAGCTAATGCTTAGTTTGGGACCTAGACGTTGTTGTGATTGTGTGTGTTATTATTATTATTATTATATATTAGTTACGCATAGTTTAACTCCATGCTGACTGACCACTTTAACCTTTCAACTAGTCATCAATCATTATCAATCGATTGTCTCTGTTAATTAAATGGGTCGTGACCTTCATTCTGACCAAATATGGTTAATGAGTAGCGAATAGGTTAATGAAGTGGGAATTCCTTTTATTAAAATTATTTTTTTAAAGCAACTTCAGTGTTTTTAAATATTCTCTCATCTATAGAAAGTTACGTTGTCAGTAAGTGACATGGGCTATATTTCATTTTCCAATTAACTGTCCGCCCGCGGCTCCGCTCATGTAGTCTACACAGTTGTACCGGGACAGCTATAATTTGTTTCCATAGACGTCGTTTATGAACTGAAGAGTGACAAAGGATACTTTTTATCCCGGAAGTAGGCGGTCCTAGTACAACTGCGTAGTCCACGCGAGCGGAGCCGCGGACGGAAAATTAGTCTTTATGTAAAGAGTGTGGCTGAATCACTGGATGTGTCAGATTATGGAGCATCCATGTCGATAGATCTCCGAAGCTTAGAAAGGGTGGTATATGTTTATTTGTTACAGGGACGAGCGTCGCGAGCGCATCGTCGCCGAATGCAACGCCGTGCGTCAGGCATTGCAAGATCTGTTGCACGAGTACATGACGAATGTTAGTGTTTCTCGTACTTACAATTTCCATATACACCTTACACAGGAAAGCAGTTTATTCAGTATCATAAGAGAAAGAGATATTTTTTCAATCAGGCGTAAGTTATGAGCGGGGTGGATTAAGCTCCGATCCCTCACACCCTGCGGGAGGCCTAAACTCCTGCAGTGGGGCATTAATAGGCTGCTGGTAGTGAAAGTATTGTAAGGGAGTAAAAAAAGACTATGTTCGGGACAAGCAAACGGTCAGCCGTGAATCACTTCTTTTTACGTGTCATGTGAAACGACGGAAACGTCAGTAAAGCGCGCGAAAAATAATACGTTCGTAACAATTTTGATATAGTACGTTTCTAATCTTTTTTGCGTGTGCGTAGAATGTGCAAATGTTATGAAATTTGTATGTATTTGTACATTCAAATAAGATTAATTTCAAGCAACAGTAAAATTAAAAATTAAATCACTGCCTTTTGGCATTTTCGTGACGTATAAAGTAACCAAATAAGGTGTAATTGTTGAATCTCCATAAAATAAGTAATCCATTTAGAGGTAATTGAGATTTGTCTATAAATAAATTCAAGAGTTATATAAAACGACAACTTATGTGTGAAGCATATTACAATGTAAAAGAATGTATGAATGATTGACCGATCGGCCGAGTGGTTAGAGACCCTAACTGCGGAGCCGAGGGTCGCGGGTTCGATTCCCGCCCGGGACAAATATTTGTGTGCATGAATATGTCTATTTATTTGTTCCGTGTCTGGGTGTAAAATATATCTATATATGTAAATGTTATAAAGGTTATTTAAGTATTTATATCAGTTGTCTGGTATCCATAGTACAAGCTTTGCTTAGTTCGGAACTAGATGGCGCTGTGTGGGATGTCGAAGGTATTACTATTATTATTAAAAAAAAATGGTTTGTAGTTTCATCACTAATCAAAATTTTTGCAGTGTTCTTCATAGAGTGGTCACGTACAAACCTGCTTAGACTTAGCTAATATAAGACGTTTAAAAGTGATAGCAGAGTATAGTTCCAATCAAACTTTATGGCGGATGTGAACATAGGCTCAAGTCGCGTCGCAGTAGCCACTTTTAGGTGTAGCGGGACGCAGTGGAGCGAGGGGTATATGACCGTGCCTGGGCAAGCACGCTTATAGCGTTGTATACCGATCCGCCATAAAGTTTGAGGCGAACTATATCCTGCTTGAAAATAAATGGATTTAAGAAAAACGATTGCATACCGACTCGATTCCCTATATTTCTTACTGTTTATTCGAATATACGCATCGCTACACGAATCTGACGAATTTTGTGCGTCGGTGTTAAGAGCTTCCTAGTTAGCCTAACTCCATAGAATCCTAATTCCATGACTACTCAGTATTTAAATTCCATTCCACCAGCCCATTATGCCCCATTGCAGGGGCTTAGGCCTCCCCTCAGGGTGAGGGAGTTTGGAGCTTAATCCACCACGCGCTCCAGTGCGGATTGGATTTTAACGCCTGCCATCTGTTGATGACAACCGGGACCGACAGCTTAACGTGCTCTCCGAGGCACGGAGTCAGTGATAGTTATGTATTTAAGTCAGAAGAAACTCATCGGTGTAGTTTGACCGTAACCGCTGTACCGCGCCTTAGGTATGTGCGCGGCGAGGAGGGAGACAGGTCCTCAGCGTTGATGGCGTCCCTCCTCGCCGCGCTCTTACCTAAGGCGCGGCACAGCGGTTACGGTCAAACTATACACGCCCGGATTCGAACCACGGCCGCACGGCATTCTAAACTCGAAACAGGTTCGCTGCGCTCGGGCTATCACGACACAATTTTAAATAAGCATCGTTTATTTCGTCCATAATATGTGTAATGGCCCGAAATTTGTACGGAAATAAATTTTATCTAAAAGTTATTGTTCTCAGAAACTTGTCGATTTTAGGGTATTTCAAGCTCCTTCAGGCGCGTATATCTTATTGAAAGCTTACAATAATTTTGTAATTATCCATCTTTCCGTTTAAATTTTACCCAGATAATTTAACGTAGATTGAAAATAAATTTACTTCAAGTTCTTATTCTAAATGCTCTTCTCGCAATCGTGGAACTCGTGAAAAGCCGTTTCGTTCAATTTGGCGATGGAAATGTCCAGTCTCGTTATGCCTATCGCAACTTACCTATTTATCTAACAATTACGTTAGATGAAACATCGCTCTCTTACCAGCGATTCAGCTGTCGTGTGCTAATCGGGTTATTTTGAATTTCAGGCTGGTAACAAAGAACAGTCGGAAGGTCTGGAGCGCGCAATCGAGAACATGTGCCGCAAGACGCGCGACTTAAGGCGTCAGCTGCGCAAGGCGGTCGTCGACCATGTGTCCGACAGGTGAATTTTTTGAAATTTTAAATCTTTACCCATCTAGTACAGTCTCAGGACAATTACTAAAGCTTAGAAGGAATGTAAATTTTACATAATGTCTAACTTGTTCTAACATGTAGAATAAAGCATTAGAAAGAAAAAGATAGCCTATACAAAATCATTGCTGCTTATGATCAGAACGTAGCCCCCAAATTCATTTAAACTTATTTGAATGGTTGAGGTAAATTCAAATAATTTGATGCATACATCCGTCTGACTAGTCAGACTCACGCCATTGAGAACTGGGTACAAGCAGGCTGAAGCAAACTGCCATGTATAATCTTTTTCACTCACACTGAAATTCACTTTATGGAAAAGGTGGAAAATTAAACAAATATTTGTAAATACAAGAATGCCTTCTATAACTTTAGTAATTGTTGTAAGAGTACAGTACTACGCACGAGTCTTTGTCGCTATGAGTCTGAACATATTCTGTGAAAATTTCAAGTGTCTACCTATCGCGGTTCAGACAAGACACCCCTAAAGTCCTAAAGCACCACACCGGTGGTAATTGGATGCGGAAGAGGGAGGACCGTGTGTAGTGGCGAGCCTTGTGAGAGGCCTATATCCTGCAGTGGAGAGACATGGGCTGATAATGATGCTACATCCTTGTGACAGACAGACGGACAGACAGCGGAACCTTAGTGATAGGGTTCCCGTTGTTACCCTTTGGGTACGGAACTCTAAAAAAATGTTCTAATTCCATAAAGGCATTTTCGATGTGAACAAATGTATTGTTTTCTCATAATTATTAGTTAACATTGTTGTGTACGGTGCCTATTGGCTATGGATTTTGCTGTAAAGTGAAGTTCGCACGGTTACCAACTTTGTGATACATATTTTGACGTCTATGCATAGAAGCACGTCGATGTGTTATAAGAAAGTACTCAAATGAATCTGAAACCTGCGAATCAAAAAAGAGAGGGGGAATAAAAACCCTTGAAAAAAATATTTTTATTACACATTACAAGTAAAAAAAAAAACATTCTACAGGATACATTCTTTACTAGCTTTCATATAATACCCATTTTGTCCTAATTTTTTTGAATTCCTCTTTTTTGAGATGCCGTATTTAAATATATACCGTATGTCACTTCCGCAATTAAAACGAATCCGACAAATCCGACAAGCCATTTAGGCTACAGAGCGTGCCAGAGAAATAGACAATTTATACGCTTGAAAAACATTGTGTTACAGCTTGGTTAACATTAAGTAAAAGATTAATAAAAAAAGGTAATTCATAAAATGTGGATCGCTCGATCCTGGCGTATATCGGCGATACTACGTTTGGTAACAGGTATGATCCTTGATCTAGCCTATTCTAGAGGGACAATCTGTACGCCTTAAAACTAGTAATAGAAGGAAGGACTCACCAAGTATTGCCTTGTTCTTTTTCGCACCTTCAGCTCGCTCATAAACAACAGGTATTTGTCACGCGCGCTTAAAAGATAGCGGATAAATATTTTGTTTCGTGTTGTCACGGACTCGGCGAGACAACGACTGACAAGTGGTGTCAGTGGCAAGGGTACGTAGAAATATGGGAGATGCATTTGGATCAGGGAATAAATTCAGGACTGTTTTAAGCTGCAACACATTGTCCTCTGCAGTCGGGTAAAAATTAAAAATGAATCTAAGTGGTTTGTTTTTGAAATAACGACTATTTACGGTTAATATTGTCTCAATGCGGGGGTGAATTCTAGCGCAGCGCTAATTAACAATAATCTAGGTCAAGCGAGGCTAATGATCGCATTACCTACTTTATTGTGATAGTTACGATCGCGCCGGTCTCCATCCGCCGTTACTGAGATAATATTAATCATGAACAGTCGTTTTTCAACAGAAAATTGTGTACATTGTTTCACAAATACGCAGTGTTCTCCCGGTTATGTTGCTATTAAGATAGGACGTTTGGTAGTTGAGCTGTATCGGGCGCCACAGTGTGACCATTTTTAGCTAATTTTTACTATTTAGTAGTTTTAAGACTTCAATTAAAAATCATAAGTAGCATATTGGTTTTCGAAAATCAAGTTGTAATATCGCATTTTAATTAATATAATTTTGTAAAATATATCCCAATATTATTTTTACCATAATTTATCTTATTTATTAGAATTTTTTATCGATTATACAATGGCAACTCTATATCGCTCTAACGTCATCATCCACAAAATAATAATTAAAATTACGCAAATTCAAATATTTTTTTGTGCTCAAATCTAATACGTCCAATCTTAATTGCAACATAACCGGGTAGTATATACAAGCTGAGATTTTATTAACCAGCCAAAATTTTTCTAGATGTTAGGTATCACCAATAGACATCATTGCGTAAATAAAAAATATGGGTTACATTTTCAAAATAAATTATTTTATCTTCAGTTTATTTTATAAAGTTTGGTTGCCTTCTTAACGCTATAGTAAACATACGCGCCCGAGGCCTTTGAAACGGAATGATGCGGCGGGCAAGAATGGTAACTAGAGTTTTTGGTTTTTTCGGGAAAGGTTTATGTAGTCATATCTCAATATTTTTCTATAGAACGATACTAAAAGAAAACAAGACGGCTATAGGTTTTCTACCAAAGATCATTATCTTAAAATTTGGCTGGTCATAAAAATCTCACCCTGTATATGAACATTTTTTTTTCCAGTTTCTTGGAGACCAGCGTGCCCCTGTTAGTTCTGATGGAAGCAGCTCGCGGAGGTAGGGAACGCGAACTGGAAGAATATGCACTGGTGTTCACGGAACACGCCAACAAACTGGTCGAGGTGATGTGCTATTTATTTATTGGTTTATGTTCCTTTTTGCCCGCAGAAATCGGAACATGTGGCCCTACTCTGACTTTTAACACGACACCGAAGTAGCGCCGAATACGTTCCGTTTCAAAAATCCGGTCGCTAGAACTATGGGCGAGAGTACGGATTTTTGAAATGGTGCGTATTCGGCGCTAACTCGGCGCTGCGTTCGTTTACCAGAGAACAGCCGATGTTATATGGGCGCGGTGCGCTATCTTCACAGGACACATGTCTCTACTATTATATTAAGATATGTTTTGATATCTGTGTTTAGAGCGATATTTTTAATTAATTCGCTGATTAAACCAATAACATTGCGGTCTGAGAATTTCGCAGATTATAGATTCGAATTCAGATTATTTTTAATACTAATAATATATACACTACAAGAACGTCTTGGCCCCAAACTAAGCATTAGCTTATGTTTCAGGTGCCAAGCGAAGACATCACATGCATATAACAACCAAGACCTGGTACCAGTATCAATATTCATCATATAAATACAGACCTGACCTGAGATTCGAATCCGGGACCCCAGCTTCGTAGGCAGGGTCGCTACCCACTAGGCTAAGCGGCCGTCATTAAAAATAAGATTCGAATTTAGACCTTTCGATGAACGACCTGAAGAGATCAAAGTGTTTTTTTTTTTTCATTAATCGTTTACATTGTGAAATGACGCGTACGTGACCGGAAATTACTACCGTTAAATTGAGATCGCCGATTTGCATTTATAGGGTATCATTAACCCTTATACCTCTATGCAGAAAACACGCTTCAATACCGAAAAAGAAACCGAACCTAGATTACAGACAGTCAAGGGCGTGCGGTGAAGAGAAGCCGGCCGCGATAATGTAGGCGATATACATCCTTTCATTTATATTATGATGATGTATTCTAATGTTTAGCACTCATTAGTATACAAACATTAGAATACACCATCATAATATAAATGAAAGGATGTGTATCGCCTACTTTATCATAATCATAATAAATTATCCCTTCACTGAAGGAAAGCCAGTCACAATTGTGTTAATGTAGACGATATACGTCCTTTCATTTATATTATGATGGTGTATTCTAATGTTTATATACTAACGAGCACTAAACATTAGAATACACGACCATAACATAAATAAAAGGAGGTATATTGCCTAAATGATGCTGCCTAAATGCGGCTGGCTTCTCTTCACCGCACGCCCCTGCAGACAGTATGCTTGGCCATTGTGCTATTTTATTTTATTTTATTTGTATGGAAAACCATCGGCACAATTAACTTATTGACAGACATAATAGCTACAAAAGGCCAATAACAGTTTCTCACTTATAGATATACAGTAGAAAAAGAAAAACTTACATTATCAACTGACAGCACAAAAAGTGAACAATAAAAAAAATTGTAAGAGTTACAAGTACACATAGTTACGTACTATGGAGTAAAGAAATCGCGACATACTGCTCGCATTGCCGATGTAATATTCGTGTTAAACAATTCAAAATCGTATTGATTCATAACTGATTAAAGTTAATACTAGGTCGCCAGATAAAAGCATTCCTTCCATAGTTGGTCGACATGTTTTGCTATGGAAGCTGTAAATGTTTTTTTTTTTTATGTTCAGGTGGCAAATTTGGTGTGCTCGATGTCAAACAACGAGGACGGTGTTAAGATGGTGCGACACGCGGCCAATCAAATCGAAGCGTTGTGCCCTCAGGTTGGTATTAATTAATAAATAGTACAGGTAAAAACCTTAAGTGAAGGTCCTCTTGCGTGTGTGAGTGAAGTGTTCGGATAGACATTTCATATTTAGCATGAACATCTTTATTTATTTATTTTTTTATTTAGGAACTATAAAAATTCACAAACTGTGTGAACCCTTAAAACTAAAACACGATAAGAAATGGTATATCAACAAAAGTTTAACAATGACAATCAAATAACTAAAGTACGTAGGTAAATAAAATGTCAAATGGGCCCTATTCTCCACACTAGGATTCCCTGTGTAATGGGGACTAGTCTCTTCCATGTGACACAATAACAAAACAAAAAACAGCAATCAATTTTTACTAATTGTTACCAACAAAATAATTGTACATATTTATTTCGTTCAGGGTCTGGGTGTAAAATATTTATGTATGTATATATTATTTAAAAAAAAATATTTAAGTATGTACATATATCAGTTTATCTAATAACCCATAACACGAGCATTATACTTGCTTACTGTGGGATTAGATGGCGCTGTGTGGGTTGCGCTATGTATTATTTGTGTATGTATATGTTATGTTTAAAACATTTAACAAAACAAAAAAAAAACAAATCGATATCTATGGCAGTTTGTTTATGTTTCCTATGATATCACTAAACATGCCAAAAGTGCCCGCGGAAATGCTTTTATCATAAAAAATAGTTACAGTGACGACCGATTCCCATTAATTTTTTTTTAAGTTTTGTTTTGATCACGTTGACACTCAATTGCTTTTACATCTTCCATCTTTGTGCATAGGTTATAAACGCGGCTCGCGTTCTAGCGGCCAGGCCGCGTTCGCGCGTCGCTCAAGAAAACGCTGAAGCGTTTGCGAGAGCGTGGGACAGCGGTGTGCGTCTTTTGACCGAGGCCGTCGACGACATAACCACCATCGATGACCTATTGGCTGTTAGCGGTGAGTTATATGATCTTAAGTAATCCAGAATGTTGTTTCAAAGGTTGATGACCGCTTAGCCTAGAGAGTAGCGACCCTGCCTACGAAGCTGGAGGCCCCGGGTGCGAATCCCAAATCGGTTCAGTATTTATATGATGAATATTGATACTGGTACCGGGTCTTGGTTGTTATATGTATGTGGTGTCTTTGCTTGGTACCCGAAACACAAGCTGAGGCTTAGTTTGGGGCCTAGATGTTATTGTCATGTATATGTTATTATTGATATATACGTTATTATTATTAAAGGTTACAACCACAGATTTCATTTATTATTATAATAATACTCTCATAGACATTTACTATTTATTAACATTAAGACACTATAAAAAGGAAATAGACCATAAAATGTTCAATTACAGTTAATCTTAAACGTAATATTATCCATTATTAACCTTTTAACTAGTCATCAATCATTATCTTTATTAATCGTCAATCAATTGTTTCTGTTAATTAAATGGTGCCTTCAATCTGACCAAATATGGTTAATGAGTAGCATATAGGTTAATATTTCTATCAATATTAACTGTTTGTATTGAGACAGGATTTTTAAAATTTATACTTCAATATTGTATCCTTCCAAAAACATAGTTCTTTCTTATCATGTTCTAGTCAACTGAAACGCAGAAATGTGATCATGAAAAAATATTAATAATTTCTTTGTATTATGGCTTCACCTATTATTAAATAGCCGTACTAACAGGCAGTGTCCCACCTTTAAGTCGATCGCTTTGCTAGTCAGAATCTAAAATGGATTACTTCACAAAAACTGTTCGTTTACGCACCTAAAGATGTTAGATTGCGAAACTGGTGTGAGCGCTATCCAAGTACAGACGCTTCGTAATACTCCGTATTTTAATCGCTTTCAAATAGCAGCTCATATCGTGAAAAAGTCATAAATCGCGCGTGCGGGCCCCTACAGTAAGGAAGGGGGACTCTGTCTGCTACAACTATCGTGTAGGGCGAGAATGTTAGGCTTGTTGGTAAGATGTATTTCTCTGTCCGCCCGTCGACCGTTTAAGACGGTGTTCAAATATAAGAGCAGGCGTCTGAACAAGTGTGAGGGTCGCTCACAGTTTGTGTTGTTATTCGCGGTGCGTAGAGGCAATGTCATACACTATATCAATATGGCGATCTTCGTCTTCTTTTAGTTATTGGCTACTATCTGGATATAGATAACATTGCCAGTATCTAGTAATAAGGAGGTACAGTCCCAATCAACGTTTATGGCTGATGTGAACATAGGCCCAAGTCGCGTCGCAGTAACCAGTTTTAGGTGTAGCGCGACGCAGCGGAGCGAGGGGCATATGACGCAAGCATGCATGTAGCGTTGTATTCCGATCCGCCATAAATTTTGATTGGAACTATATTCTGTTTGTATTTGTAATAAAAAATAAGAAGAACAGGCAACGTAGTACGGTTAATATGGCGATCGTTGAGGTATCCTACTGCAAGTTTACAATGCTAATATTTCGTGTAATTGTGCAGAGAATCATATCCTGGAGGACGTGAACAAGTGCGTGGTCGCATTGCAAGAAGGCGATCCGGACTCCTTGGAGCGCACCGCTGGCGCCATACGCGGCAGAGTTGCCAGGTACAATTTAAACTTTAATTCCATAAAATTATAGACCGATTACTGGAAGACCAACCCTCCTACAGCGAAGAGGGCCAGACTGATAAATTTTTTTTAGTATATTTAAATTGACAAACGTTTTTTTTGCATCATATCGTGATGAGTAGTGGTACGTTAAAATACGTTATTCCAGGTGTGTCTTAAACCACCTGTCAGCTGCGGATTACTAAGTATATCAGCTTCTAACCCCAAATAAAATATTTAAAAAGAATTGTTAACACCCCAAAATAAAATAAAAAATATTTTATAAATTTATCGAATTCTTACCGCTATTCAAGGTGTGACCGGGTGTATTTCGCGATCAATAACCTTGTGTGAAGGTCTAAGAATTGCGTGGCGTCGATATTGATGCCGTCGCATATGATATGGAAAATTTGGACGTTTTATAAAATCAGTAACAATTATGATTTGTATCCGATTGATTCGAAAATGCTTTTCAACGTGTGTTTGTTTCTTTGATTTCCTATTGAACTTTTATACGTTTTCATTGTTTTGGGAAAAGCTGAAAACAATACCTTGTATGTACGTAGGCTCAAAGCGCGACCGATTTGCGTTAAATCATAGAGTACCTATTGCTATAAATAAACAAAATTTTGAGCAATACCCAATATGATAAGTATTAACTGACCGGTTGGCCGAGTGGTTTGAGACCCTGACTGCAGAACCAAAGGTCGCGGGTTCGATTCCCGCCGGGGACGAATATTTGTGTAAATGTCTATATATAAGAGAATATTAGATATGTGTACGAGTTGTCCAGTACCCACAATAAAAGCATAATACTTGCTTATTTTGAGATTAGATGGCGCTGTGTGGGAAGTCCCATTTATTATTATTATTATGTTATACAGGGTGTGCGCGGTAGTGTCACAGGAAATGGACAACTACGAACCATGCATCTACACCAAGCGCGTTCTAGAAGCCGTCACGGTACTACGTGATCAAGGTAAGTTAAATTCCTAGATACGCACAGCAAAATTATCTCAATGAGCGACATAATGTTGCGTCACTTGTGCTAATAAATAGAGTGATAGCTTCGTTACTACGAAATTTGTGTTATTGATTTTCAGAGGGCTGAGTCTCTGTGTACTATAGAGTGTGTCGAAACGGTGACTTGTTAGCGAATGATTGCGGTCCCATGTTATGATCACTAAATCTATACATATAATAAATTTGTAGGCTCCATGTCATTAACAATTTTTGGGAAAAAAATAACTGGGACACGCGAGAAATGAGTTATAAAACTTGAAAAACCAAATTCTGTTTCTGTCTGTTTGTTCATTTGTACGTCGTTGTGTCACATAAAATTCTCTCATTGGATTCAAAATGTAATTACTGTAAAATATTTATTCTGATTAACAATTAGTATTTATTTAGTCGTGATAGCCCGAGCGCAGCGAACCTTTTTCTGGTTTATAGTTTAGAAGGCCGTGGTTCGAATCCGGGCCTGTACCAATGATTTTTTCCGACTTAAGTACATAACCATCATTGACTCCGTGCCTCGGAGAGCACGGTAAGTTGTCGATCACGGTTGCCATCAATAGATGGCAATCGTACAACCAACCCGCACTGGAGCAGCGTGGTAGATTAAGCCCCAAGCCCCCTCTTCCGAGGGGAGGCCTAAGCCCTTGCAGTGGGGCTTTAAGAGGCTCATGAAGTGAAGAAGAAGAAGATTATATTTCACGTATATTTTTCTTGTTCCAGTCATGTCTAAATTCGCCGTACGGGTGGACGCCGCGGTATCCGCGCTCGGCGGCGGTGCTGGAACAGGCGGCGGCCTCGACGAGAACGACTTCATCGACGCGTCGCGATTGGTGTACGACGCGGTGCGCGAGATACGTCGCGCCGTTCTCATGAATCGGGTGAGTCGTGAGTGCGAGCGAGATAGCTGTACGTGTATGATACTGTGCGTGTGTGAGAGAAAGAAGACAACAAAAGTGGAATGAAGGAAGTGAACGTGTGAACGCACGGTTAAGAATCGTATGAGATAATGTTAAATTATTGAGATATTGAGGATTTACTGGAAAACAGTTGTCTGTCGTTACTGAAAAAATTGTGAAACACATCAAGTGTTAGTTTTGTGTCGGTGGAAACATTTGAGTTTGAATTCATTACTAATAAATACACACAGGCATGCTGTTGATACAGTTGATACATAGACACAGCATGACACAGACAACTAATTAAGTAATGCCACTCACATATCTTTGTATTTTTGAATATGATCAAACATGTTATATAGGAAACTTTTATCACCCTCCAAAAATTTTTTATATATTACGTATTATACAAAGACTCTTTTTTGGAAACAAATTAGTAAGTCTTTTCACAATAAAATGTTTTTATCGAAAGAATTATCAGTGCAGTGCGGTTACTATGTCTGAAAGTATTCACGTTAAACGTGAATCTTGAGAAAGGGTGACCGCGGGTGTAGCGGGGATCACGCTGACCGACATAATTGTCAGTCGCCAGTGCGCTCTCACGCTAACACTATAAACTTTGTAGTACGATTTTTTAATAAATTTTTGTACTGGGTGATACTAAAAAAAAAGTAATTTATTATTTTCTAAAATAGGTACTTTCTTGACTGATATTGTTTTTTTAATATTCAACGGTGATGACTAAAATTATGATTCCAGCCTGTGACGACACGCTATAAGATCGCGATGTAAAGAATTTCTAATTTGTTTCTTAAAGTTGAATAAAATTAAAAAAAAAATGACTGACTTTGGTTGAAAAGTTCAGAAAGGTCAATTAAATCATCACCATATATATACTTCTGACTCGCCTCCTTACATAGTCAAGCATCTTCTAAAATGTCTTCAGTAGTATAACTAATATGTTGTAAAACATACAGCGCTTACTATGTAAATATTTGATGAACCCTTTGAACTCTAAAAATTTCGATTGAAGACGGCCGTTGTCTTCCTTCTATATAGATTATTGTGGCAGTTACCGCTGTGCCGGTGGCTAGTGTACGGCACAGAGACAATATTGTAACGCTGGCTAGTTATAAGCCAGACGTTCGATTAAAATACATAATTTGAATTTGAATAAATTCAAATTATGTATGTGTTAGGAACACAAGCCCGGGATGGTTCGGCCTGATTGTTTTGACAGAGATAATTCTGGGGTGTATATTAGAGATAAGCTGTATTTTAATCGAACGTCTGGCTTATAACTAGCCAGCGTTACAATATTTACCATAAATAGTCGTTATTTTGAAAAAAAAAATCTTATCTATTCCTGGTATCATTGTGATCTTTTAACACTTACAGTGTATATTTTTTGTCCTTTGTGTTACAAAAATACGAAATTTGTCGGTCGGCATCATTTAATTAGGACTACTGTAAATTTGTAGGAAGACGAAGATCTGGACCCGGAAGATGTGGAATTAGATGAGCACTACACATTGGAGACTAGAAGCAAATGTGAGATTGTGTTATGTATAATAAATATGGCATGATTTATTCGTGCATGGCAGCGGTATCATGGTTCATTCATTTTCGGTCACATGTTTCATCCCAACTAGCATGCGAGCTATAGAAACACCTAAGAGTTGTACAAAGTTGTACACAAGGTATTTGTACATTGGTTGTACACGTGCTGTACAATAACTTTCCTGGATGTTCTATTGTGCAGCTGCTGTACAATAACTTTCCTGGTTGTACGTGTATTGATGAGCTTGTATTCTATTTGGACATTTGGAACACGCTGTATGTTTCATTTTCGTCAAGTGTAACACATTTGGAACACGCTGTATGTTTCATTTTCGTCAAGTGTAACACATTAGGAACAAGCTGTATGTATGCCTTGTGGAGATTTATGTAAGCATGAATAGTATGTGTTTAATTTGTTAATTGTGGTGTTAATTTGGAGCGGCTGTATGTTCGATGTGGTTTTTGTTATGCATGTTTTTTTTGTTGTTGTTGTTGTTGTTGTCATTACCATATATGTTATTGTTTTCATCTTAACATTTTTTTAAGTATATAAAAACAAAATTTGATAATTTATTTTTATTACGTAACATAGTAATAATTATAATTCTGTTTGCGTATATTTTGGTAAATTTTAATAAACACGCACGTGACGTAACTTCGATTACACATTTGAAACACGCCGTTGAATGGGGTATCGTTGAATAGTTCTTTTAAAATTCTATCAAACACATTGTCTCAATTTTATTATTTTTAATCAGTGTAAAATATAAATAATTGAATCAACAATTGAAACATTCTTTTATTCGATATAAATAAAAATAAATAAATTTTAATTCCCTTTTCAGGCTCGTATAAGTAACATTTTGAAAATTTGTTAAGTTCTTGTTTTAAAAAAAAAATTACTAAACAATATAGAATTTTGTCAAAATAATCGCTATTATCTAGATCAAGTGAGATTGACGACTGCATTGATCTATATTACTGTGCCAGTTATCTCAGTTATAAAGAGAAAATGTTAACTGTGAATAATGGTTATTTCATTGAATAATCACGTCAGATTTTTATGTATATTTCGAAAATACCCCAATTTTTGTTACGTCACGTGCACACACATTTCATCCATCGCTTGATCCCATCCCCATAGATGTCGCTTTTTGCATGTTTACCATCATCCGTATTTTGTATATCGTTTGGCATCAGACGAGCGACGACTTGGATACGGACACCGAGTTCGAGCCTGTCGAGGATATGACCATGGAGACGAGGAGCCGATGTGAGTAGTGCGGTGATGGCTTAATTAATAATAATAATAATAATAATAATATTTATTTATTAGAAAAATTATAACAACGTATACGTTACAACAACGTCTAGACCCCAAACTAAGCATTAGCTTGTGTTTTGGGTGCCAAGCGAAGACACCACATACATATAACAACCAAGACAAGGTACCAGTAGGTCGGCGAAATTTCAAAATGACGTTTAAGTAAATACAAATGACGGAAGTAATCTCGGATGTGGTGTCATCTGTGGTCAATGCGTCGAAAAAACACGTTTCGTGTATGGGGACCCATTTTAATTTTTAACTGTATTTTATTTTTATTATTTGTCGTTACAGCGACCATTGTAATACACACTCCATAAAAATTTCAAGTGTAAGCAAATATCTCACAAACACCAATCAACGAAAATGTTGTCAACAAACATGTTTCTTGTTTGGAGACCCCCCTCTAATTTTTGACTTCTTTAAGTTAAAAAAATTCAATTGACTTGACTGACCGATTTGTTGAGTAGTTAGAGACCCTAACTGCGCAGCCAAAGGTCGCGGGTTCGATTCCCGCCCTGGACAAGTATTTGTGTGCATGAACATGTCTGTTTTTTACGTGTCTGTGTTTAAAATATCTATATATGTATATATTATTAAAAAAACAGAGAATATTTAAGTATGTATATCAGATGTCTTGCACCCATAGAACAAGCTTTGTTTAGTTTGGGACTAGATGACACTGTGTGGGACGTCCCAGGTATTGTTATTAATATTATGTAATTTTTTCAGCGAGCGCCCACACGGGAGAGCACGGCGTCGATGAATATCCGGACATCAGTGGAATAACTAACGCCAGGGTAAGCTATTAAAAAATTTAATAATGAAAGAAAATAATTGTGTTTAGAGATGGCTTGCATACAGGGTCATTTTAGGGCAGCATTTGTGCCCAGTTATATAGGCTGCAGTTTATGGGCCAACACCACAAAAAATACTATTTTAATTTTTTAAAATGCTTTTCATAATAAGATAACAGTGTGTATGTTTTAAACGTTCGTATACCGATTTTCTACAATTTATGATAAAAATTTTAGAAATTTTTTTTGTTGTCAGTTACAAAATTGTAAAATATATTTTTTATAATGTAATTTTTTTTTTGTAAATGATATCACATCGTTTAATTAATTTAACTTAATTTTACTAATAATTATTAATACGAAAGTGTGTGTTTGTTTGTCCTTTGTTCTCCTTGTAACGGAACAGAAACCGCGTGTTTTTTTTTTTTTTTGAAATTTTATTAGTTAAAGAGATGGACAGTAACATAAGCTATTGTTTATCCAGGGCTAGTTGTCTTCATGGGATAGTGTTGATGATCTGAAAAGAATAACGAACGAAGCTAGTGAGAGAAATTATTTGTAATATTTTTTTACAGGAAGCCATGCGTAAGATGACAGAAGAAGACAAACGTAAAATCCTTCAGCAAGTCGAGCTGTTCAGACGCGAGAAGATGACGTTCGACAACGAGGTGGCGAAATGGGACGATGCTGGGAACGACATCATAATGCTGGCCAAGCACATGTGCATGATCATGATGGAGATGACAGACTTCACCAGGTGAAAACTTATGTTTTATTCTGTTATGGCTTGTTTTTTTTACCTTTGGGTCGTAGCCTGATGTTATATAGTCTATATAATCTTGCTCGTCGTCGTATCGTGATAGCCCGAGCGCAGCGAACTTGTTTCAAATTATAAGGCTATGTGGCCGTGGTTAGAATCCGGGCGTGTACCTATGAGGTTTTTCAGACTTTTTCTGTTTTTTGATGTTTTTCTGCCTCGGAAAGCATGTTAAGTAGTTGATTCCGGTTGCTGTCAATAGATGTCGGTCGTTACAATCCGCCAACCCGCATTGGAGCAGCGTGGTGGGTTTAAGCTCCAAACCCCCTCATCTTGAAGGGAGGCCTAAGCCCCTGCAGTGGGGTATGAAAGGGCTGATGGAGGAAGATGTTCTTAATTGGTATAATTGGATTCTTATTACTGTAACTTTGGATCCACAGTAAACATTTATAAGTGTACATTCTATTAATTTTATAGCACTGAGTTGTAATTAAAGAATTTTTCTTTGTTTTTAATAATAAAACGACAACGAATCTTCAATTCGATTTTTTTAACTTTTTGATGGTAATTTCATAGTGGTAATGTGTAAACCGACCACAAAAGAAACAATTACTTTTTTTAGTAGGTACTTTGGCGACATTTTTCTGAAAATGCTCTAAACACGATCTTTTCACGTATTAGTTTCATGTGCTTTACCTGTTAATAGGTCCATGGCCTAAAAATTCCCCCTTTCATACGGAGATCGTGGGTCCTCTCCGGCGGTAGAAGTTAACAGCTCCCATAACAGACCAGCGTGGTAGGTTTATGATCCAAACGCCATAACTCAATGTTGAAGGCCTGATGATGAAGTACTTTAACCTTCTCATGTGGCAGTCACATTATAATAGTTATGTGTTTCGTTCACAGAGGGCGTGGTCCACTAAAGACCACGATGGATGTGATCAACGCGGCCAAGAAAATATCCGAAGCGGGCACCAAACTTGATAAACTCACCAGGGAGATCGCAGAACAGGTATTACAGAATTCGGTTTTTGTTAGATTCAGTTTTCAAGATATATAAAGTAAAAAATTGATTTGGCCGATTCCAAAACCGTTTCGAGATAAATTGTATCTTAGCCATATTTTGCTATTAAAAGCTCTGAAAACAGTAAAATGGTAATTATTTTAAGAAAAATTAATTTAACCGTTTGACCTCTTTCACATTTATATTAGGACAGTTTGTGGGTAAGATGTTAGTATCCAAGTAATAAGGAAAAAAAGTCTTTGTCAAAGGATGGCAATTCTCCTCCTGCTACAGAGAGTGATATAAATAGGTATTGAAAATGATTTGTAGTAAACGTAAATAATAAAATGCGTAGTCTGTGACCCTCATACATGAAATCATGCGTCAAACGTTAGATCGTGTTTTATGCTCGACTACCTTTAGGCAAAAAAAACCATACAGCCTAGCTTACCCACTATGAAAATTTTGAAAAATGATCAAAATAAATTATTTGCCGCAAGGCAAAAATATTAACAAAAAATTAACATTACATATAGTTCCAATCAAACTTTATGGCGGATCGGAATACAACGGTATAGGCATGCTTGCGCAGGTTCAGTCATAAGCCCCTCGGTCCACTGCGTCCCGCTACACCTAAAACTGGTTACTGCGACGCGACTTGTCCCTATGTTCACATCCGCCATAAAAGTTGAATGGAACTGTACCGATTGTCTTAAAAATGTATGACGTTGCATCAATCGTTCCATAAGATGTTTTATTAACAGCACAAGAGTTTTGGATAACTCTGTTAGAGCAAGATCCCAGGGCCGCCAGACGTCACTGATTCTTTCTGATTATTTCTGATGAATAAAATGCATAAGATTGAGTAGTGGTAGTATGTACTATGATCATATAATAATAATAATAATAACACACACACAATCACAACAACGTCTAGGTCCCAAACTAAGCATTTGCTTGTATTTTGGGTACCAAGCGAAGACACCACATACATATAACAACCAAGACCCGGTGCCAGTATTAATATTCATCATATAAATACTGACCCGACCTGGGATTCGAACCCGGGACCTCCAGCTTCGCAAGCAGGGTCGCTGCCCACTAGGCTAAGCGGTCGTCAATATATATATATGCCTATCGGCTAGCTTGGCCAGACGGCCATTTCCCAGGTATCAGATAATCAGGTCCGTAAAAACGCTACTTTCTTCACTTAAATTCTGATAGCTGATTTTTACGTATATCTTACACAATATCGTTAAAAATCTGTCATCGATACTCACACACACTTTCCGTTTGCAGTATCATCTTACAGACGCTTTAAAACTCTAAAAAAAGAAAATTACTTATTCTCACAGTCTGAAGTTCTGTACCCAAAACCAACGGGAATCCTAGTAAGGCTCTGCTGCCCGTCCGCCCGTCCGTCCATCCGTCTCACAGGCCTGTATATTCTGAACCGGAATAGGTAGACACTTGAAATTTTTACAAAATATTGTAGCGCTGGCTAATTACAAGCCAGACGTTCGATTAAAATACATAATTTGAATTTGAATAAAATCAAATTATGTATGTGTTAGGAACACGAGCCCGGATGGGGGCGGCCCTTTTTGACACAGATGATTCCGGGGTGCTTATCGAAGTGGTTGGTAGTGTTAACTGTTCGAAGTGTTGTGCGAATATATGTTTTATTGCTATATATTGCAATCGCGTTTACGAAATACAAAGTCTTCTCCTTTCAGCATTCGCACCTTTCATTTCAGCTCTATTAAGCTACGATCCCAAATAAATAAAATATAATTAATAGAAGAGTAAAAATATACAAAGAGAGATATAAAAAATACACTCGCTATAAGGGGTCGTCCATTAATGACTCGAGGCTCGATAGATGGGGAGGAAGTTCGACAAAAATCACGAAATATCACAACGAGGGTGTAGTGAGATATCACGTGTATTTATTTTGTCGTTGAACGTGTCATTTCTAAACAACCGAAAAGCGGCGTGTGAGCTCGAGTACCCGTTACCAGGTAACGATTCCCCCGCTCGCCGCGACAACCGCCCAGCTCGGCTTACCTGTATTAAAGATAAATGTAGGTATTAAATAATAGATACACACATACCCAATTATGTGTATGTATGTATGTATTAAAGTTAAAAAATTTTAAGATACTTTGTACTAAAAAAATACATATGATTTTGGGTAGGGGAGTGCGTTAGTCTTTGACCTCACCAAGTATCACCAAGGGCGTGGGAGGAGGTTAAAAAATGCTAAAAAAAACATCAAGTGATTAATGAACGATCCCTAATATGTATTACCATGGCCGCTATAACAACAAATAATAAAAATTATATAAAGTTAAAAATAAAAGGGGGTCTTCTTACAAGGAACTTTTTTTTGACGTTTTTAGTGATTAGTGGTTGTGAGATAATTGCTTACACTTGAAACTTTCTTGAAGTATGTGCTACAATGGCCGCTATAACAACAATAAAAAATAAAATTAAGTTAAAAATTAAAGGGGGTCCCAGTACAAAAAACATGTTTTTTTCATATATGTATTACCGATATATGATTTCATATATGACGACCGCTTAGCCTAGTGGGCAGTGACCCTGTCTGCGAAGCTGGAGGTCCCGGGTTCGAATCCCAGGTCGGGTCAGTATTTATATGATGAATATTAATACTGGCACCAGGTCTTGGTTGTTATATGTATGTGGTGTCTTCGCTTGGTACCCAAAATACAAGCTAATGCTTAGTTTGGGGCCAAGACGTTGTTGTGATTGTGTGTGTTATTATTATTATTATTATTATTATTATATTGTACAGTGGTACGGAAGCCTTCGCCACTACTAGCTTTGGACGTGTAATGCACTAATATGATTGCTTTTACACAGTGTCCCGAATCGTCGACGAAACAAGACCTGCTGGCGTATTTGCAACGCATCGCCCTCTACTGCCATCAGATTCAAATAACGAGCAAAGTGAAGGCCGACGTTCAAAACATATCCGGAGAGTTGATCGTGAGTGGGGTGAGTTTGGTGAATTTGTGTGCTTATGTGGGAGGGGTTGTGGGTTCGGTCACTTTGCGGTGCGTAGCTCAATAGACCGTCAGCTGAGGCCGTTTTTCTAATGAATAGTATCACGCCCAATAATGATAACAATACATGGAACATCCCACACAGCGTTATCCAGTCCCAAAGTAAGCAAGTATTATGCTTGTGTTATGGGTTACTAGACGACTGATATAGATATTAAAATATTGTTTATAATATAGTCATATAATTCATATAGATATTAAAATATTGTTTATAATATAGTCATATAATTCATATTAGATACTTTTATACCAAGACATATAATAAATAGACATGTTCATGCACACAAATACTCGAGCAGAAATTGAACCCGCGAGCTTTGGCTTTGCAGTTAGGGTTCCCAGCCACTCGGCCAACCGGTCAGTCAACCAATCAGTTAATGACAATACAGTAGATTCGTAAAGCCCTCTTATCATCAAATGTGCCCATTTTTCTTTCCATTCAAGAAGATTTAGGAAGTGATGCCATAACTGCAGATTTATTTAAATGAGAAATTGATTTTGAAACTTTTATATAATTTTTTAAAGAATGTACCCCACATGTTAATATGAGCTGGATGTTTTTTTTTGTCTTTCAGTTACATGTACGGCCAACCTACCCAAAAACTTTTTTTTTGTAGTTCACTACACCATTGTATAGGTGGGTGAGGGTGAGGTGAGGTGAGATTCATATATTACATCTACTAAATTTCGATTACGTAGTGTCAATAATCGACGAGTAAAATTGCTGTGATAAACGAACGGACAGACAGGCGGACAGGACGAAATCATAGGAGTTATGTTTTTTTTTTTGCTATTTGGCCACGAAACTCTAAAAATGGCCTCGGCCGACGGTCTGAAATAGCTACAGTTAGGCTCCGTGAGTTTGGTTACCTTTTACAATGCGTAGAGTTCCATACAGCCCGAGGATTGAGTCTGCAATTTCTTGTTTTTATTTAAAATTGGGGTGGGGGCAGCTGTCTTATAGTATTTACGTAATAACCTAAAAGCTCCATGTTAGATGAAGTAACAGGTCTGATGATGCAATCGAAATGGCGGCCAACGAAACCTTCCAGTGGTTCGCAACACATTGAGTTAATCTGTTTAAGGTACAAAAGCAGTTTCTGCTCAGGTGGTTTTTGGTGTTACGGCTGCAATGTTATGTGTATGTCTTCTTTTTTATATATCATTGTTTGTCATATCAAACCAAATAGCATGTAAGCTCTAGAAGCACTTAAGAGCTGTGCAATTTCTCTACATTAGAGAAGAGAATTAAACCTCAGTACAGATCGTCTCAAACTTTATGGCGGATCTGAATACAACGCTAAAATCGGGCTTGCGCAATTAACAGGTGGGATAGGCCGCCGCGGGGTTTGCGGGAGGAATGCACCGCCCCATCGCTCCACTGCGCCCCGCTGACACCTTTAACTGGTCATCGCAACGCGACTTATGCTTACTTTCAGATCCGCCATAAAGTTTGAGGCGACCTGTAGATAAGCAGCGGCAACACGGAATAGAGAAATACGTCGGAACTGTTTGTACGAAGTCTCAACGTCTAAAATTTCCTAAAAGTTACGGATTATATATGTTCACTTGTTATATAAAGGAAAAAATTATATTTTAAATTCACGCGGGAAACGATAAATATTCATGAAGAGAAAGAATATGTGTTGTTAAAATTTACTTTTGAATACCTTACAAGTTCAATTGATCTAGTGTCTACTGTCGTAGTCTAAAAAACTAAATTTAGTATTGACCCCCCCCCCCCCCCGATTATTTCTTTAAAAATAAAGAGACAGGAAATCTAAGAAAATAAAGAAAATCAATATCAAAAATGAAGTTACGCGAAAATACTTTTAATTTCGATTTTGTGATTTTCTACGTAGCGTGGATTAAACTCACTGAACCAATGATACACAGTGGTTTTCGATGGTGCTTCATCCCCAAAAGTCAAGTCAGTTGATCGATGCACCGTTTTTTATTTGGCCCACGTCGAAAATCTTAATATATCATCGTACGAAAATGTCTCATAGTCAAATCCATGGTGATGTAGACACGCAATTTCCAAAATGACGCCACAATTACAATTGACAATTCCCAAATTTTTTAACTACATTCCGTAATTTTTTATTTCGATAAATTAAACAATTTTAATTAAATAATTAGAAAAAAAATATTTTGAATCGGTATTTACGGAGATATATTGAAAATTCTTGTAGCGTGACGTCACCGGGTGAAATTGTAAATTTAGCCATTGTCGTTACATATTTATAAAAAAACAATGACTCTATTACTATTGAAAGTTATACAAAGAGTTCCATTTTTAAATGTCGTATTTACTTTTTAAATATTTTTTGTAAGTGGCCAGTTCCGAATCCGTAAATAGCAGCCCTTATAACATGTTTCAGTTTGAGGCAACTTATACGTACGTAATAATATAACTTGAGTCAATTTCATAAGGCGTATTTCCAGATTTACAAAAACATAGGCAAGTAATGCGAAAATTCATAGTAGGATCCCTCTCCACGCGAGTTTGATTAGCGATTGACAGGTTTTCTTTTTTTTTTTTTAGCGGACGTCAACAGCGACAAAAAACGTTCTTTCATTCAGACAAAAACAAAATACGATCGGGCGTTTAGGCTGTGTCACGTCAGTGTAATTTCTATGTATTGTTGTCTAATATTACACTAGAACTTTAACTAATTCTACTAAGTATGTATATTAGTTGTCCGGCACCCATAATACAAACTTCGCTTAGTTTGGGACTAGATGACGCTCTATGGGAGTATGTCCCAGTTTTGTTATTATAATATGTAATAACTTGGGACACTTTAGATTTGCACAACGGAAAAACCATTGTACAGCTCATAGCCGTTTCTAAAATTTACGTGCTATTTGGGTATTGTGTCGAAATCTTGTTCTTTATGTACGCTGTCAAAATTAAGTTTGTGGGTTGTCATAAGCAAACATGCGATCCGTAGATTTCAACAAATGTGGTGTCAAAATTTCAAACGGTAGCTGTCCAATTTCAAAATTGTATATGTGTAATATTGTATTTTTTTACATGTTAGTTTAGTTCTATAAACCGCCAAGAGATGGCAGTGACAATAGGTACTTAAATTATTGATTTTCATTTATTAATAGATAAATATGTGAAGTTACCGCTAGATGGCGTTAACATAGAATTGCAACACACCCTTGTTTTGTGTTATTATTTAATCAAAGATTATAAATTTTTGAATATTGTCTCTGATCGAAATAGGAACCTAAATAGAATATTAGTGATAAAATGGCAGTGGCTGTTTCGATTCGATTAATTTGGTAGACCAGACTGACTTAGTTATACTTACAGTAGCTTTCCCCAAAAAGTGTTTCAATTAACATAATGTATTCTTTTTTGGTATTGGAAGCAGGCCAACTACGGCAAGTGCGTATTGAAATGCACGTACAGTGAAAATTATTACATGTGTATTTCAGTGAAGTTCGTAGAATCAATACATTCAGATGGTCTGCACGATTCACGTGTAGACCGTCGGCCGGCGCCGTTTTTCTTATGTATTGTATCGCTAATGACACTATGGCAGATTTGTAAAGCTCTCCTATCATAAAATTTACCAGTCTCTTTCTCCGCTTAGGAATATTAGAAGTGATTCTATATATCGAGACTAACTGATTGGCGGAGCGGTTACAGACCCAAAACTGACCCAAACAATTCAGTACAAAAACCTACTTGCCAGAAGACAAGTCGTATCACTGAATATGAAAAAAAATTATTACTCGTTAGCCTTGTCACCGTAGAAACACTAGTGTCGTGTAGATGTGAAAATCATAAATTCGTGCTGAAATATTAATATTTTGTCATGCCATTTTCATGTCTAAAATATACAGGTATGTCCGATGAAACACTTTTATGGCGTCAAATAAAATATTGGAATTATTAATTCTTGTACTCGTACTAACGACTAAATTAAATATTTTTCAGTTGGATAGCGCAACATCTCTCATACAAGCGGCCAAAAATCTCATGAACGCCGTAGTTCTGACTGTGAAGGCTTCGTACGTCGCGTCCACCAAATACACCAGACAAGGAACTATCGCCGTAAGTATTCGTAGCTTATGTGATATACTGTTGGATGTCTGTTGTTCAGTCATACGTCAAACGAACGTTAAATCGAGTTCGAATTTTTTACACGTCGTCGTCTATGCGTCGAATCAATGAAATTCACGTCTAAGATATGCAGGTCGGAAGGAGGATGTAGGACATACCGTTATATACGTCATCATTATTTCAAGCCTCTACTGCTGGAGTACAGCCTTCCTTCGACGTTATGTTAAGGAGTTTGTACCATAAGCGCATTACGGTTGTCTAGTGCGGGTTGGCAGCATTTGATATCCATCGTCACACAAATAAAGATTTCGACGTCACCATATCAGCCCCACTGTAGGGGCTTAGGCCTCTCCTCGCGATGAGGGGGATTGGAGCTTAATCCACTACGCTGCTCCAGTGTGTGCTGGTAGATTTTAACGACTGCCATCTATTGATGGTAACCGGGACCGACGGCTTACTACCTCTAACCGACCGACGGCTACCACTCGACTATCACGACAAAGAAATACGACTATAGTGTGACCGAAACCGCTGTACCGCGCCTTAGGCATGTGCGCGGCGAGGAGGGCAATCAGATTTGCTCTTGTCAGTCCGTCGTCAACGCTTAAGAGCTAGAGATGGTAATAACGGCTTAAAACTGATAACGAATTTATGCATGTTGCTTAAAAAATAGCAGGCTATTTAAAGCGCTTAAAAAGCTTTTTTTTTTAACGCCTAGATGCAATATTGAATAAATAATAACATAGTCGTCTGCAGAATATAACGCCATCTACTTTGTTAATAAGGTACAAACTTTTATCATATTTGACTATCAATGAGTTTGGTGCAAAAGCTTGCAGATGGCGTGCCAATTAACTAAGCTGAAAACACAATCTACGCCTCTAATGTAAAAACTTATAACGAAATATGCTTAAATATAAACGTTAAAAATGCTTTTTTTATAAGGGTGCCTTATAATAATAATAATAATTCGTTTAAGCGTCCATCTTTATTAGGAGCTGCCTCCCCTCCTCGCCGCGCACATACCTAAGGCGCGGTACGGCTGTTTCGGTTAAACTATACAAAAATCTTATTTTGGATATGACTTCAATAAATTTACACAGTGAGAGATTTGTTAAATCAGTTGTAATTTTAATTATCGATTAAATTAAAACGGAATATGTAAATCGTTTGTTTTATTAATAACAAGAAAGTGTATGAATGAAATATGCACTTTGGGACGGTATTAAAAAAAAATTAAAAAAAAAAACTAGTAGATGCGCTTTTGATTTGGATACGTGTGAAGCTCTTTATTTTGGTAATCATCCTTTTTTATTTATATACGCTAAATAAATTATATGATAACGCTTGTTGCAGCCTGAGTCGAGTCGAGTCGACGCTTAATTCATTATGTATATAGACGTGATTATTGGTTTTTAATTTAAGAAAATATTTTTAAAAAAATAGGCTGCTGTAAGCTAATATTATTTTCCTTTTGAAATTTGTTATTATAAAATAAAATAAAATACATAATGAGTTGATGCCCACTTTTATGCGTACACGGACAGAATAATTATGTGAGTTTAGATGTAAAATATTTATGTATTTATTATTATTTTGCCCGGTGTGTCTTTTATTTGCTACGAAATCGGTAGAGTTCATAAAACATAAAACAAGGAAAAGAAACGTGCAAACAATCGACATGATTGTGGTCGATGCGGTCGTTGACTCAGATTACTGTGCTAATTGCCACGCCGATGATTGTTCTTATGTCCATTATACGAGGTGTTCAGCTGAACGTAGTCCAAATTTAGAGAACGTGTAGAGCTTACTAAATAAAAAGTTTCAAGTGAGCACATGGCGCAAACTAACGGTTACCGAGAAAAACATGTTTAAAGTTTCGTTTTAATTATAGCGCAACTTTTTTTTAGTTCAGTAATCTCTACACGCTTTATAAGTTTAGACTACGTTCATCTAAACACCCTGTATGTAATTATTACAACTACATCCATTTTGTACAGATTTTTTTATTGAGTCAGAATTTTTGTTTTTTTTTTTCTTTAAAAGGAACCTTTATAGGATCATTTAGTTGTCCATCTTACTGTCAAAAAAAAAGAATAATTTAGTTATGTATATCAGTTGTCTAGTACCCCATAACACAAGCATAATACTTGCTTACTTTGAGACTAGATGGCGCTGTGTAGGATGTCCCATGTATTTCACAATTTATTTATTTGTCTGTCCGTCTTTCGAGAACCTGTTTTTCGGGAACGCGTGATGATATCAAGTTGAAATTAATTTCGAATACTTACCCCTACGGTGCTTTGGAGCTGTAAAAAAGAAAAACAAGCTCCTTAGTTAACGCATTAAAAAATTACGGGTATCTATGTTATATATTTTGTCACTCGCAAATAAATGAAAACCTACAGGGTGCTTCCGTAAAAGTACGAATTGACTGGCAGCCCTCTTCTGCGTTTACCGTCTAACCACTCATACTATAGCTAGCTGGTGTAAGATGGCGAGTTTCAGTGCGCAAGCATCCCCGAGAAATCCCGGCGCGCCGGTTCCAACCCCCCCGAAATTGAGTTACGTCACCTCGGTACTGTGAACTGACATTTATGACTATTAAAACCAAACGTTCTTGTCACATTATTATACTCTGTGGGTACTTCCTTCTGATATAGGATCATGAAATTTGGCAAAAAATCGTTAATTTGTTGTTGTATTATATAATTTTTTTTTTGGTTATTACCTACAAATTTAAATTTTTTTTCGTAAATACATAAAACAAATACGTCGTGTATATGTCGAACGTTTGGTGCTCGAGTACGACAAATATTGAAACTCATTTACCACCATCTTATACATGGGACTTCCCACACAGCGTCATCTAGTCCCAAAGTAAGCAAGTATTATGCTTGTGTTATGGGTTACTAGACAACTGATATACATACTTGAATATTCTTTATAATATATAAATATATAAATATTTTTGCAAAGACGCCACACACATATAACAACCAAGACCCGGTACCAGTATCAATATTCATCATATTAATACTGACCCGACCTGGGATTCGAACCCGGGACCTCCAGCTTCGTAGGCAGGGTCGCTACCCACTAGGCTAAGCGGTCGTCATCATCTTATCTGTCATTGGCACAATAATCTAGTTTTTTTTTTTAAATTGATGTTCGATAGCTACTTATTCGGTATATGATCCCACAATAAAAGTACACCGTTTATAGCAATTTTTATTTATTTATTTATTGCGACGTACGATAGAAAATTTTATTTAAATGTCAGTTAGTGAAACAGCTTTTTATGATGCTTTATAATATTTTTTTTATGTATTGTTTTTAATTTGCTGTTTAAATGTATTGGTACTGTAAAGTATGAAAACTTAACGATATTATTAATTTATTTGTTTCAAAGAAATTATTTTCTAAGATAGCGCCCTCTCTGTTTGAGAAACACAATTAACAATTATAACGATCTATTTTTAATTTCGTTCCCTAAACAGAGATGGCGTGCTACTTCATACAAGTAAGATAACATAATGACCTTTAAGAAAGTGAGAGAAACTGATCTCTTTCTCTCTAAAACATGAGATATTCGTCAAAAATGGTGACAATGAAGAATTAATTCATGTTCTTCAAATTGTTCAGAAGTATCCGTGACATTATAAAAATTTGGTATTTAAAGCATTTAATATAATAGGCATGACGACAGTATCAAATAAATCAAAGATTTAATGAAATTAGGGGAAAATACATATTAAAAGAATTTAAAAAAAATGTTGTTAGTTTTATTTGAAAACTAGCGACCCGTCCCGGCTTCGCACGAGTAGCAGAGCATATAAGCCGTAGTGTTTTTTCTGCGTAGTTTCCTATCAGCTTGTTGCGTCGAATATGTGGATTGCATTTAATTAGATTCAAATGTAACGTAATTCATCCTACTTGGAGTATTTTTAATGTATTTTATTTTCGATTCTATAAATATTTGTATTAAGAATATAATATTAAATGTTAATATAAGTTAATATGTTAATTAAGTGTTATAATTTTAAATATTAAATTTATACTTATACGTAATGTAAGTATAAATTGCTTTCCAATTACCTCATCATATGACACCATTTTTTTAAACATCAAAATAGGTATAGTCAGCTATCCATAAAAGATAGACATATGCAATCGTGGACTTTTCTCTAGTCCTATTAAAGATACACAATTTCTCCATACATTACTTTATTATATCTCAAAAGGATTAAGCAGCGTTTTTGATGAAAGGTCCCGGCCGGCTTGATTTTTTTTCGACTTCTTCAACAATAATCGTCACATACAACAACAAACAAATTTCCACAAAACATTAATAAATATACATGCAAACCTTCCTCTTGAATCACTCTGTCCATTGGTGTCAATAATATGCCAATCCGTTCAGTAGTTTTTGAGTTAATCGCGTTCAGACAGACGCGGCGGGGGACTTTATTTTATAATATACATATAGATTGTAGAGTAATAAGATTTTCAATAATAGAAAACGTTGAATTACTGCAATCGGCCATTTTGACTGAAACACCAATCACTGTCAATCACAGCGCATGATGCCACGTGTAGGTAAACTTCACTCTGTGTTCTGCGGTGTTTCGTTGTGACCACTACTGATTACGCATTTGTTTACCTAGGCGTGACGTCAGACCCGACGCCATGACACTGCGAGCTATTTTCGCGCGCCATTGAAAAAATATTAGCAAAATGGCTTTAAACTTTGTTAAATTTTAGTTTATTACCGAAATAAAGCTTTTTTCATAAATAGTAAATGTGTATTCACATTACGGAAGAGGATTTTATAATCTTTCGTCATGCCTATTGACTATTCCCTAAAAAAAAAATTTTTTTCGGAAAAAATGGGAAGTTTTAAGAAATTGATTGGGAATTTTTTTTCGTTATTTATATATATATATATATTTTTGAAAATTCTCGGGACGTCACAGGCCGTAATTATAGTATCCATAGCCGTCGAATATTTAAAAAAAGTAATATCAGCCTCAGAACTGTCAGTTGTCATAGTTATTCATTAATTGGATGAATTCATAGAGGTAATATAACTAGAGTGGGCAAGCTATGTAACGGTTGGGCATGAGAGAAAAGGATGGAAAATGACTACACCATAATATAAATGAAGGTATTCTTATTCTCTGTCCCTTTCTGTTGAGGCCTGCATTTCGGACTGACTTGCCTACGCTATTCTATTATCTCTATGGCTGAAATGACAGACAATGACTATTGACAATTCTGTGATTGAAATTGTTTTTTTTTTTTATGTTCAACGGCGATTACTAAAATTATGATTCCAGCCTTGTACGTCACAAGAATTTTCATAGATATATATTTAGGTAAATAACAAACTAAAAAATTATTATTATGAAGTTTACCTTCTAAAAATTTCTCATTCTTTTGAAAAATATAATATACTTGTTGCTGTTGTGGCGTTGGACTTGGTAATTTTATAGTTCTATCACTACCTGTGAGAACCTCTAATTGGTTTCCTTCTTTTTATTAATGTTTACTATAAGTATTGTGTAGCTGTTGGTTTTCCTAAGATAATAAAAATTTAATAATAATAATAGACTTTAATTAAAAATGTTGGAAAGGTCAATTACAATTGTCGTATAAGTCACATGCCTCCAGGGCTTAAGCCTTTTTGAGCTATATATCCTTTATAAAATTTTATTGAATTTTTTTTAATCTCACTAAAATGTGTTCTAGATTTATCAAATACATAAACTTTATATAATGCATTTTAATTTCTTCAATAAAAGAGTCGTCTGACGTATTTAAGTGGGGTGTATGGCCGCAAACGTCACCTGAGTACCACGAGGGAGGTTGGCGGTGAAGTTTATTATAGAAATAAGGAATTTAAAAAAAAAAAAACTTTCTTTAATTTAATAAGTACTAATAACATATTTGATTTCCAGTCCCCGATCGTCGTGTGGCGTATGAAAGCACCGGAGAAGAAGCCCCTGGTGAGACCTGAAAAGCCAGAAGAAGTGAGGGCGAAAGTACGCCGCGGCAGCCAAAAACGACAGCCGAGCCCCATCCACGCGCTCGCTGAGTTCCAGAGCCCCTCGGAGAGCGTCTAGGGCTGTCTCGGTAGGCTTCTACTACTAGAGTAGGGCTTCTAAACGGAATTATTCTCAGTTGTGATCCTTTTGACTTGAAATTTTTATGCAATATAAATCTTCAGGGTTCTGTGATGCGACGAGGAACCCTTAAGGATTGTTAATGTCCATCTGTCCGTATGTCACGGCTGTTTTGTCACGACCGGTTGACTGTCCGAGTGGTTAACCAAAGAACGCGGGTTCGATTCCCGCCCAGGACAAATATTTGTGTGCATGAACATATCTATTTGTTCCCTGTCTGGATGTGAAATATCTATAAATGTATATATATTATGATATAAAGAATATTTAAGTATGTATATCAGTCGTCTGGTACCCATGATACAAGCTTTGCTTAGTTTGGAACTAGATGGCGCTCTGTGGAATGTTTGAGATATTATTATTTTATTCATATACTATTAAAAGTATTAGGCTAAAATTTTGCATTTACAGAATGTGACGAGTTTCTTTACTTTCTGAGTTATAACGTTAAACGTTTAAAATTAAATGAACGCACCCAATTAGTTTTCTTAGGGTTCCTTGCCCAGGCTATTTGTTGTTATAACGACCAAATCACTACACACTTCATGAAAATTTCAAGTGTAAGTAATAATTTGACGACCGCTTAGCCTAGTGGGTAGCGACCCTGCCTGCGAAGCTGGAGGTCCCGGGTTCGAATCCCAGGTCGGGTCAGTATTTATATGATGGATATTAATACTATCACCGGGTCTTGGTTGTTATATGTATGTGGTGTCTTCGCTTGGTACCCAAAATACAAGCTAATGCTTAGTTTGGGACCTAGACGTTGTTGTGATTGTGTTTGTTATTATTATTATTATAATCTTATTTTATTTTTGGAGTAAGCACAGATAATTGAATTGCATACATAAAACAATAATACAAATGTGCTTAATCTAGATTTAAACAATTGTTCCTTGCCAATTTCTCACTTAGATTTACATACGGCTTATAGCAACTAAAGCAGCTTGTGGCAACAAAGTTTTTGGTGATTACAACCACCGATCACCAAAAACTTGGAAAAAAAGCGTTTCTTGTACGGGGACCCCCTTGGATTTTCAATTTCATTTAATTTTTATTATTGTTATAAACGCTGTAGTAGTGCATACTTCATGAAAATTTCAAGTGTAAGTCTCACAACCACCGATCGTCAAAAACTTCGAAAAAAAAGGCGTTTCTTATATGGGGATCGCCATGAGTTTTTATCTTTATTTTATTTTAATTATTTTGTTGTTATAGTAATACAACAACAACACTCTACGAAAATTTCAAGTGTGTATCTATTACGGTTTAGACAATACAGCCTTGTGACAGACGGATGTATGGATTGACAGCGGAGCTTTAGTGATAGGGTTCCTGTTTGTACCATTTGTGTATGGAACCCTAAAAATACCGAAACTAAATTTATGCGATTTCTCATATAGCGAGTTTTAGATTAATGACAATTTTTTGTTACAAAAGTTTGTATAATAACATTTTTCTGGAATCGCCCTTCATCGAAAATTGTTTTTTAATTCAAAACTAATACAGTCGTTTTGTAACCACAAATAAAACACTCGTCTGTCGATTAATTGATGCAATGCTAATTTATTTGTTTTTTTTTTACAGATTTTAATAACGAAGATTTTTTATTCGAAATTAATCGAAAAATTATTTATTTTAAAGTAATACAATTGAAATTACTTTTACGTATTAGAGTAGAGTTAAAAATGTATTCGAAATATTAATAATCTGTATTTAATAAAATATCGGGAAATATTTGATTCAATTTTGGTTTGTAAATTTTTTTTTTGAATTCGCAGAACAATTTGTTATGATTTTTAGAAAGATGATTAATGATTGACGCTACGGTAGCTTTTTCTCGGGTTGTTTGTGTGAAATTTAAAAAAAATGCCATAATATAATTATTTTTAACAAAAAAAGCGCATCTAGCTGTGCCAAAATACAAATTTTTTTTTGAGATTTTTAAATGAAATTGCTGTAGTAAAAATTTTCGCTCCTTGTAAACTCTACCATAAATCATCGAAGCGGGACAGCGATATTACTCTTCCTCTCTCACTTATTAAGTGTCGGGCGTATGCGACAATGCACAGCCCTGGCAGAGAACTGTTAAATATCAATCAAATATCTTTCATCATAATCATCATCATCAGCCCGTGTTTCTCCACTGCAGGATATAGGCCTCTCCTAAGGCTCGCCACCACACACGGTCCTCCGCCTTCCGCATCCAACTACCCCCGGTATGGTGCTTCAGGTCATCTGTCTACCTGGCCGGGGGGCGTCCAACGCTTCGCTTCCCGGTACGTGGCCTCCATTCGAGAACTCGTCTACCCCATCGGTTATCAGTTCTACGGCAAATGTGACCGGCTCATTGCCACTTAAGCTTGCTGATCGCTTCGGCTATGTCGACAACTTTAGTTCTTTGACGGATTTATTTGTTAATTATTAAACATAATCTTGAAATACGTCAATTCAATACTAGCGTAGAGAAGCGATACTCCCGTGTACGTGTGAACATTCATTCTTTATACGTGCGCCCGCCAACCCTGAACTATACGTATTGAATCTGTGCCCCGGAGCCCCCGGATCACTGAAAATAATGTGTGTACACTGTGTTTACACAAACCTCTGCGTCGGTCGTTTACGACACGCAGTGATTGTCTGCTTTGTGACCCTGCTGTTAAACAAAAAGCCCGTATCTGCCCATACCCTACTGGTAAGTGTGAGAGAGAGCGCAATATCGCTGTCCCGCTCATATTGTTTATGACCCAGTTTGCACCGAGTGAAAAATTTCACTATAACTTTGATGCAGCTGTTATAAACCGATTGTGTACGAAATACAATATGTCATGAAAATAAAACAAATTCAATAAACAAAAAGAAAGGCCAACCAAGATAGTGTCAACAAAACGATTCTGATTTAAGGGCCATACAAATTAAACCTTATAGGATCACTTCATTGTCCGTCTGTCTGTCTTCACTTCACTACATCAGCCCATTTTTACCCCACTGCAGGGGCTTAGGCCTCCCCCAGGGTGAGGAGGGGGGCTTGGAGCTTAAATCCACCACGCTGCTCCACTGCGGGTTGGGGAATGTAACGACCGCCATCTATTGACGGCGTCCGGGACCGACTGCTTAACGTGCTCTCCGAGGCACGGAGTCAGAGATAGTTATGTACTTAAGTCTGAAAAACTCATTGGTACACGTCCGGATTCGAACCATGGCCCTATGGGGCCTTATAAATTGACACAGGTTGCGCTTTTGGCTATCGCGACACTCTATCTGTCAAGACAATAAAAAAGGAACCGTTATAGTATCACTTTGTTGGCCGTCTGTCTGTCTGTTTGTCAAAACTTTTTTTCTCAGGAGTGCGTGGAAGGAATCAAGTTGAAATTCCTATTTAGTACTTATAGGTTTTCAACATCTCGAATTGTAAAATCGAGGTTCCAAGTGAACCTAATAAAAAATATTGACCTTATTAAGCTGCACATTTTGGTACTCGCAACCAAATCGAAACCTATATACGGTACAGTTCCAATGAACCTTTATGGCGGATGTGAACATAGGCACAAGTCGCGTCGCAGTAACCAGTTTTAGGTGTAGCGGGACGCAGTGGAGCGAGGGGCATATGACTGAACCTGCGTCAAGCATGCATAAGGCGTTGTATTCCGATCCGCCATAAAGTTTGATTGGAACTACATATCCCATTGACCTAGAATCATGAAATTTAACAAAAAGGCAGATCTGACAGCACAAGTATGAAAATTTATGTGAAATTCGTTAACTCGTAGGTGTATAATAGATTTTTTTTTAAATTTGTATTTTGAAATATGCATTTACGTGGCATTTTTTATACTAAACACATCAACATATGTCTATTCCTGTATGAAACCCTCCGGGCGCAAGTTGACTCGCGCGTCCGGTTTATTTTTTATTTTATAAATTTTTATAAGGTTATATGCATATAGTGTTAGGTTGCAAATAAAGCAATACCACAATGAAAACAATTTAAATTATCGTAGAAATAAAAGCTGGTCGCGCACACTATGTAATGTTCGCTCATTTGTGATTAAGAAGAGATCGCCGTTATCGGTTTACTGTACTCTTAAGAAGGGGCTGCCCGCGTGATAGCCAACACAAACGCTCTAAAACCTTTACGACGTTAATAAGCGTCTATTTTGGGCAAGAACTAGGTTTATACAGAGCGAAAGTTTCGAAATTTCTATAACAAGGATGTTTATACAAAAATAGATGTTTTGGCTCTATACAAACCTAGTTTTGACCCAATCGTAACACCAGCCCGTTGATGCCCCACTACGGGGGCTTAGACCTCCCCTTGAGATAAGGTGGATGGGAATTCTAACCCAAATGAGACCACAATTTAATATATAACAAGATTAGAATACGTATTAACGTCATAGTTATTTAAGAGCGTTTGTATTGGCTATCACGTGGGGAGCCCCTTCTTAATCGATTTGGCTAATATAACTTGGCGCGCATTGTAGACAAAACTGTCTTTAATTGACTCATTGAAATCAAAATAGGTTAGAAATGTTATATTCATCATCATAATCATCAACAGCCCGTGTCTCTCCACTGCAGGATATAGGTTTCTCCCAAGGCTCGCCATCACACACGCTCCTCCACCTTCCGCATCCAATTACCCCCGGTATGGTGCTTTATCATCAGTCCACCTGGCCGGGGGGCGTCGAACGTTTCGCTTCCCAATACGTGGCCTCCACTCGAGAACTCGTCTACCCCATCGGTTGTCGGTTCATGGCAAATGTGACCGGCCCATTGCCACTTCAGCTTGCTAATAACTTCGGCTATGTCGACAACTTAAGTTCTTCGGCGAATTTCAGTATTCCTGATTTTGGCCATCAAGGAAATACGGAACATAGCGCGCTGAGTGTCTTTAAGTTTGTGGACCAGTCCTGCCGTGAGTGTCAGGACTGGTTGTTATATGTATGTGGTGTCTTCGCTTGGTACCCAAAACACAAGCTATATGCTTAGTTTGGGGCCTAGACGTTGTTGTCATGTATACTATTTGCGAATTCAACGGCCTCCTTAAGCGTTGAAAAATCCTTAGCTAAAAGGATCGAACTCAAATCTTTGTTGTTTAACCCGAACGCGAAATTTTTGTTTGCTAAACTTTCGTTAATAGATCTCAATAACTTATACGCGTCGGCGTTTTCGTTCGCCTGCGAAATCGTTAAGTCTGTGAAAAGTTTTTCTAACCGATCCCCGTACTTTGAGATGGAATTACTATTCTGTTTTTGAGAATTCAATTGGTTCAATAAAGTATTCGCAAATTTTTTCACTAATAGATATTTCTTAATATCAGATATTAATGAGCCGACATTTTCGTACTTTTCTGAAAGTTTTAAACGAGAAATGCGACTTAAACGTGTTTTTAAAACGAATTGAATCAACAATTGTTCTTGATTTTTATCAATGCACGATTGATATAATTCAATGCTATTAATTAATTTCTCAATAGAATCCTGATTATTATCTGTTAATACAGGTATGAGGTTTGTTGCGGTACGCAAGTCGAACTTCTCGAATTCAGACATTGTTAAGGGTTGGACGTTACAATACAATTGAATTTTTGCAAAATGTGTTTTTATGTTATTACACGCGGTGATAAAATTTTCGTTCGTTAAACTCTTGTCAACTTGTTTGAATAAGGATTCAAAATTTTTATATAATGAAATTGATTCGTTATATTTTGAGTTTACATAATCCAGTCGTTCGGACCGTTTTGAACCTAATTTTCTATACACAGCTTTGAAATTGTAACCGAAAAATAGTAAAATAGCTAAAGTATTGTTGCTGCTCATATATTAAAACCAGTGCACATTGTTTAAAATTAAATAATGTGGAAAACGGTATTGCCGTGACTGATTTATTACAGTGCACAAAAATTTTTATGTGGAGAACGACAATCCGCGACTGAATATATGGCAGGAACAATAGAAATAAATGTTTGGGAAAAAGAAAAAAAAAGTAAATATTTTGTTATAATAACTATAATTGAGAGAAAAAAAAATTATTTACAATTTAAAACGTTGTAAAATAAATTGACAAATTAGGCATTCACCTCGTGAAATGTCTATGACAATTTAAAAAGTTTTTCCGTGTTTCACTTTTCACTATAATGACCTTTCACTATATTGACTTTCCACTTCTGTTCACTGCACATTTACTACTCACGATTACGTGCGTCCAAGTCCTTTGACATCCTCTGGACAGCAAAACTCTGGGTCAGCACACTGCAACCTCAGGAAACAGGAAACACAGGAACAGTATCCGTCGATCGCCTCTTTAATTTTCCTCAGTATTTGGGACACGTAGGCGCAATTCATTATGGTTACCTCGTAACTCTCGTTGAATCGTAGTTTGATGGCACTTTTTAAGCCATTTAAAAATAACAATTAATACGATAAATCCTATTATCGCAATTAGCACAATTAATAAATTTTCATTTATGTGCGTAGTTGTGCTTAAATTTGTGAAGTGATTTTCCACCTTTTGTATTTGTGTATCGATATCTGAATCTACGTCCACTGAATTTATCATTTTGATGCTTCTTATTTAAATGTATTTCATATGTATTCCATTTTATTAAATTTAAATTTCTTATTATTAATTATAATTAATCTTCTTATAGTAAGTTTTAATTTTATTTTGTTTTTATTATTTTGTATTTATTTTACACTATATTTATATACATATTTACATTTTAATGTGTCATTTCACGCCAGCGCGTGGCTGGGCGCAAAGGCCAGCCGCGATGTGTCGTCGTCTGTGCTCTATCGATGTCAAATCTGTACTGCTTCAAAATTCGAACTGGCTTGGGTCGCCATGCGGAGCTCGGAGAAAATGATACACGCGCTAGTTGGTCAAAGACTGTATTGTTACTGTTCTTACTCGCTAACATGCATACATGTGCAACTTATACCTATGCTTATACTAATGATGATGTTCCGTTCTACAATAAGTTATTATTATTATTATATAATTTTTCTATTATGATAGGAACTTATTTATTTTTTAAATTAATTTACTTAGTATATACTAATGCAGAACTTTTTTAAAACAGTTAAAATTTAAATGTCGTGATAGCCGAGTGGTAGTGAGTCCGTTTCTTGTTTAGGAAGCCGTGGTTCGAAATCCAGGGTATGCGCCAATGAGTTGTTTCTGACTTGTAGATAACTGTCACTGACTCTGTGCCTTGGGGAGTACGTTAGAGCAGTCGTTAAATCCACCAACTCGCACTAAAGTGGCATGGTGGATTAAGCTCCAAACCCCTTCGTTTCGAGGGGAGGCCTGAGCCCCTGCAGTGGAGTATTAACTAGCCGATGGTATGTTACGGTAAAATGTAAACATTTTACGATAAAAAGTTTTTTATGGTAAAAAACGTGCTGCACACTAATTGATTAACTACATTACATTGTCAAAACGCGTTCACTAAGATGCGTTCTTATGGCCCGCGCTCACAGACAAGTCAACCTTATAGACCACGCTTTGACAGGGAGTAGCATTCGCCAAGGCTAAGTAGTGACACTACATAACTACGTCTCTTCTGAGCGGTCAGTTGTAAGCACGTCGGAAGCCATTAAATTGTCAATTTTGAACGAACCAATGAAAACTAGCCGACCTCTCCCCGCACCCCGCCACTTTTTGGCGATTTCGTTTTCATACTGACGTTTATTAAAGCGTGGTCTATAGGTTGACTGGTCTGTGCCCGCGCTCCATCACTTATTAATGACAGTTTTCTCTTTAATACGCGACCGCCTTAAAAGTTTCGAAATTGGAATAATGCGCGACTTGCCTAAATCGTACAATAATGACAGCCAAACTATATTAGAAGTTTTGTATTCGACGTTTAATGTAGGATTAACGATTAAAAAAAAAAAAAAGTATTTATGAATCTAGTATTAATTTAAATTGTAGTTATTTTTAAGTGTTTAATCATGGGATCGTGAATGAAGTTTTCGCGCTGAGCCCACGCCATGAAGGCGGCTTGTTAAGAATTTTGTATGAAAGCACGTTTGTCTATATCGGCAAGGGAGGTGGGGGAGGAAGTATGCATTCGTGTGTAACGAAACCGTTATAAATTTTGTATGAAAACACGTTGCCTATATCCGTGAGAGCGTCGGGAATGTGTGGGGCGGGGGGGGGGGGGAGGAATGGGAGGAGGGGAATGAGAGAAGGGTGAGGGGAATGGGGGGAGGGTGGTGGGGGTGAAGTAAGCATTTTCGGATGTAACGAAACGGGACAAGTTAGAAAACGTCGTGATTGAAACTCAAAGGATAATGCCCATCGAAGTAAGGATCACTGTACTTATGTTGCGTCAATTGCAAAGCTGTTTTAAACGGTGTATGAAATTATTTACAATTAACTTCAGTAATTAGAGGAATCGAAACTGGAGTTTCGAAGTTTTATCGGGGAATTTAAAAAATCAAATGCGTACGTTTTGATATGCGATGTTGGCGTTATACTGGCAGGAATGTTCTATTATTTTTTTAATTTTTAAATTCTAATCGATAATAATATCGATCGGGGTATTCTTTCAACATTTTTGTTTATTTATTATAGCAACGCTTTTGTTCAATTTATGTGGAAAGAAATTAAAATGAGGTGATGATTTTTGTAGTCAATATTAATATTTACACTACACATTAACCCAATTTGGTCAGATTGAAAGGCACGAGCCATTTAATTGACAGAGGCAGTTGATTGATAATGATTGATGACAAGTTAAAAAGTTAAGTCTTTTTAATTTCTGAAATAAATTTCCGGTTTAAAACGAGCTACTACTACAAGCAAGCAAGCTACAAGACTACTTTTAAAACAAATATGAATAATTCATAAATGGTTTTTCATTTGATGCGTGAAAAAAGTCCGTGCCATGAATGGGCATTCTCCTTTGTCACTTGTTCGACCTTATGATTGCTCCATAGGGCCTAATGCGCGAAAACGGCGTTTGGAACGTCCATGGATTTTACGTATTCGTATGTATCCAACACGAAAATTGTATTTTTATTCAATGTGAGATGTAGTATCCGATTTGTATTGTAACAATTAAAACAGGTCACGTTGTAGACGTGACGCGCGCCTATGTATGTACGGCGAGGAAATAATGTATGTAAAGGTATACCGCATACCGTTGGCCTTCCCTGCGGTTGTTCAGGGAAGGAGTGATTCTGCGCTATAGTGCCGTCAAGGTACAATAAACAATACGTGACGAATATACCCGCGAATCACCTTTCTCACACCACGCGCCTACCGCAGGGAACACCAATTGTATGCGGTATGTAGTACAACAGGAAGGAATAAATATGACCACAAGAAATTATCTTTATTTGATAGTTATGCAACATAATCTTGAAATAGGTCACAAGAGTGAATTTATTACTTTGTGGAAAAACGACAGCACAAAGGCCCATTCAAAAAGTGCTATTTCCTTTCAAATTTAATGGGAAGGAAAACTGCAAATCGCTCCCGCCAGGTGGCGTTTCGTCGCTGGTACCTAATTTCCTCTTAATATAGTAGCTTTTTACGGAGTTTTGTCTACAGATAAAATCCAATTTGTCAATAGATTAGCACAACACAGGCCTAATTTAGAACTAGAAGGCTGTATGTATTTTACTTACCGTGCAAATATTTCTTTTTTTGTTTTAAAATTTAATTAACCATTCCCAAATTTTTTAACTAAAGTGCGTTCATTTTTTTTTTTTAAAGAATAGGTAATTTGTAATCCTCAATATCAGTCTAAGAACTGTCAATAGTAATAATGTCATTGTTTTGATTGTCAGTTAACAGTCATTGTCAATGACTGACCGGTCGGCTGAGTGGTTGATCCTAACTGAGGAGTCAAGGCTCCCGGATTCGATTCCCGCCCGGGACATATGTTTGTATGCATGAACATGTCTATACCGTGTCTGGGTGTAAAATATAAATTTATATTATAAAGAATATTTAAGTATGTGTATTAGTTGTCTGGTACCCATAATACAAGCTTTGCTTAGTTTGGGACTATATAGCGCTGTGTGGGACGTCAAAGATCTTATTCTTTTATAAATATGCGACGGCAATGACTAAACTTATGATTCCACCCGGTGACGTCACTCTATAGGAATTTTCAATATAATATATTTGCGTAAATACGGCTCTAAAAAAAATATTTAAATCAGTTTCTTTAAATTGCCTTTAGTTCAAAAATTTGGATACATGCAATTAATAATAAATTAATCTATTCACTACACATTAACCATATTTGGTCAGATTGAAAGTCACGAGCCGTTTAATTGACAGAGACAATTCATTGATAATGATTGATAACGCTTGACAAGTGAGTGTCGTGATAGCCTAGAGCGCAACGAACCTGTCTCAAATTTATAAGGCCCCATAGGGCCATGGTTCGAATCCGGGCGTGTACCAATGAGTTTTTCTGACTTAAGTACACAATATCACTGACACCGTGCTTCGGAGGGCACGTTAAGCAGTCGGTCCCGGACGCTGTCAATAGATGGCGGTCGTTACAGTTCCCAACCCGCAGTGAAGCAGCGTGGTGGACTTAAGCTCCAAGACCCCCTCCTCACCCTGGGGGAGGCCTAAGCCCCTGCAGTTGGGTAAAAAAAATATATGGGATGATGATGCTTGACAAGTCAAGAGGTTAATGACACGCGACATGTTGGTATTGAGAATGACAATTTTCCATGTAATGACAAGGTACCAGCGATTACAGCGTCATAGACTACCACACTCTATGGTCTATTGTTCAGTTTCGAATAATTACTATTCACCTTAAAAGGTAACAATTTTGGTGATAATACCATGAATTTGCTTAAATTTTTTAAGTATATTATGAAATAGCGGTTACTGTTTTTAAAGGGATACCATTTTATATCTAGTTTTAAGTTTTTGTATTAAATAAGATAATGTTTGTAACAAGTATCGAAATAAAAGTTTATATAGATGTATAAAAATGTATTGGTTTTTTCTTTATCAATATCTGAGTATTTATAGAAAAATTTAATATAATGTACTAAAATGATAAGTGGCTTGGATCAAAATTTTCTAGAATAACCTCTCAAAATATTTTTTTTTTCTATTTAACGAATTTCCCAGATGTTTATAAAAATTCATTTGACGTTGAAATTGCTCCTGTGACGTCATCCGGGCGGATAAGTTTATTGCGCTTTTTATTGTGCTTTCCACAGTAAAAAACTAAAACTAAAAAAAAATATTGCTGTAAGGTCACTACATCAAATGAAATTGTAATCCTTGTGAATCAATAAAAATATTATGACATAATTTTGTCTAAGATAATGCAATTTGAAAGCATCTGTCCAGTTGACGTCGCAGGGATTAATTAATTTTTGGAAAAATATTCCTAACAAATTAAAGACTTTATTTTAAGGAGAAACGATATATTGGGTTATATTTTCAGAAAAAAAAAATATAAAAATTATGTTTTAAAAATTTGGTCCAATCCCAACATCAAAGAAACCTCTTGAAAATGGTGAAATGTAGAAAATGTGACCGTTTTAATTTTAAATATGAAAACGACACTGGGTGAAATTATATCGTTTTTCAATTTTTAACACCCGTAATGTAAAGGGTAAGTATTCATATAATAATCGGCAGCTAGAGTTTTATTTAATATGTATTTATTAACTATGAATCGATTTACACTTAGCGAATACGATTGCAGTTAAATTTATTCATCCAAGTATTTAATCTAGGTTTTTTGAGTTAAACTATGGTTTTCTAGTTATAAAAACGGTTGAAACGAAATTTTCATTTCTTGAAAAGGCCAAAAAAAAAATGTTTTAATCAAAATTTAATATTTGTAGATTTTTTTTTAAAAGATATTTGTAATAAATTGTGGATGATTTCGATGTCATATTATCCATAGAGATAGCGAAGTTCCCCTCCGCCTCCCCACCAAAGACACGAAGTCGTTTACAGTACGAAACGCAGCGTTCCATTTGGCGGGGGCGTGAGACGCGTTCGCGGGGGGAAGCGTTCACACAATTTCATACTTACACATGAAAATTTATGCCACTCAACGTAGTTTTTTGTTTTTGGGCGTGTTTTTATATGTCACTGCACAATTCGGCGTTTTGGCGATAAAATACTTATTAACAGGCATTTGTAAAGTAACGACCGCTGGGAGCATACACTACTAGTGAGGTGCATGAGCGATCGCCCTGTCGATAGCGTGCTGTAATTCTAGTGGGGGGGGGGGCGTTTCGATATTTCTATGATATGTCTATTTGATACACCACATACATATAATTCATGATTACCGAGAAGATTGTGTATTGTATATTCGGAGTTTTAACCTAGTATATCAACTGCTATCTAAAAAAAGCTCTTAAACCTAAATCTGTCATAAAAGTGTGATGGAACCAAAACTGCCTCCACATGGCATCGGCATCCTACTGAAGGTAACATAAAATTTATTTTGTATAGACTCGTGGGTGGGAAGGGGGGAGAAAACAGTCATATTATTGTGTTGTGTGGATTCAACCACGCGTACCTTTGAATGCGATCAGGTGTGCTTATGCGAATTGAAACGCTTAGGTTCAACTGTTGTATCGCTGCGTTTGATTAATACCAAAAAAATAATCTTAGAGCATTTGCTAATATTATGTATCGAATACTTTGGTGTGCAACCGGCGACATTTGTACTTATACGAATGTGTCAACGTAATGTTTCAAGCTTTCTGATTTTGTAAAATAAGCGGCACGAGTTAAGAGCGCTGGTCTTCAAATGTGCAGTGTCTGATTAAAGGTTTATTTGATTAGGAGTGAAGCGTGACGGGCGGAACAACTGTTCCGGTCACGCTATTAGTTATGATTTATTTCATTGCCTCACAGACTCTAAAATAAAATATTGCATATGCGAAAGCCAGCGCTCTTAACTCGTGCCGTTTACTAACATTTTCACTCGGTTTCACTTTCCCGAATCCCTGTAGTCTTTAACGAGCGAAATGTACTACAAACACAGAAGTTTCAATATTTGATAAGATTTCATTCGATAAGGGCTTTAATTGATAGCGTTTGGTATATTGGATGTCCCAAAAATTAACGTCAAACTGAAAACAGGTGACACAGGTAATGAGGCACGTGGTGACGACAGAACTATAAATAAAGACGTGGCTTAAAGGTCTCTGTAACCAAGCCATTTAATAAAAAAAAAAAAAAAAAAACGTGGTGACGACAGTTATAAGAAAAATATTTAAAAAAATCTACTGTGACTCCAAATCTTCACTTTTATATGAAATTTGTTTTGCAATGTAACCTTGAATAACCATGGAATAACCCTTCCGTAAATTATAGACTAAAATTTAAACTTAATGCCTCAAATCGTCACAGAGTATCGGTTTTCTCGATTTTCTTTTTTTGGTGCCCATAATCTTAGAAGTGCACGACGAAGATTTCTTTTATATAACTCTCACTCATTTTCCTTATCACATGTTTCCGGCTCGACGTTAATTTCTGGGAAATCCTCTATGAAAAAAATGTAGCGATTTAGTAGTAACGTGTTTTGCAGTTTTCTACAGACCTTTTTGCTATGAATGTTTTAGATAATAAAGTGTATATGTATAATCTGAAATGTTGTTTTATTTCATACAAACATAGAGTGTAGGCTGACCAGAAAAAGAGGGTGACAACTACCGAGTTTTGTATTAGATCAATAGAGGCATAAAAATCCAAATTGACTAGAAGCCCTCGCTCTTCTGCGTTTACCGCGTACCCGCTCATACTCTAGCTATCTGGTGCAAGATGGTGAGTTTCAGTCCACGAGGTCCCCGCGTGCCGGTCTTCACCCCCGCGATATTGTGTGAAACATTTTCGATACTGTGAAGTGACATTTCTGACTATTAAAACCAAACGCTGCTGTCAAATTTATTTACTCTATGAATAGAGGAGTGATGTTAGCCATTTAGTACGAGAACCAAAGTCATTGACTGACCGATGGACCTAGTGATTGAAGACATTACGTGCAGAACCAAAGGTCTACTACTATACTATGAGCCCGTTAATGCCCAAATACAGGGGCTTAGGCCTCCTCTCGGGATGAGGGGCTTGGCGCTTAACCACGCTGCTCCAGTGCGGATTGGTGGATTTTACCGATTGCAGTCCATTGTGGGCAACCGGGACCGACGGCTCAACGTGCTCTCCGAGTCGCAGAGTCAGTGATAGTTATAGACGTAAGTTAGAAAATACTCATTGGTACAGCCTGCACGTTAGTTGCAGCAGATGGAGTCACTCACTGTACCGTGGAGGCCCGCGCGCACGTTTTATGTTTTCTTCATAATTTTAGCTGCTATTTGGAAGACGTCTGTATACATGCCCTGGGATTCGAACCACGGCCTTCCAAACAAGAAGTGGGCTCGATTCGACGGGACGAACCAAAGTCGTGGATTCGATTCCCGCCCAGGACCAATATTTGGTTGGCTATTCGTTCCGTGTTTGGGTGTAAAATATTTATGTATGTATATATTATATCATTTGTTTAGTAACCCATAACACAAGCATAATACTTTGGGACTTATTATCACATTTGAGCCAAGGACGAGGCGGGAAGAGCGTAGGCCCACGGAATTTGTTACCTAGATATTGGTTTGTGCCTAGGTGTTCGTATATTACCTGTTACAACTAATTCATACTATTGAATGAAGGGCATAGACCGTTAAAACATTTTTAAAGTAAATATAGTTGACAAAATTTTGTCGCTTTTGAATGAATGAAATAATTTATTTAAAAAAAAGTTTGATGAATTGCACTTGACTTATCAAAAACCATTTTAGGTTTCTCCGAAAACCATATCGGCAAGCGTAGGTAAAACATAAAACAAATTCTTATTTACTAGATGCCCAGTTAGGTAGGTAATAATTACCTATATCTAGGTTTTACAATATCATCATCATCAGCCCATTTTTACCCCACTGCAGGGGCTTAGGCCTCCCCCAGGGTGAGGAGAGGGGGGGGGGCTTGGAGCTTAAACAATTGACACGTTCGACATTATTTGACAATTTTATTTATGGAATTAATAAATAACGTTAGTAAAACATTTGTCTATTGTACATTTTTTTTTCTTGTGTGTATGGGTTTATGTCTAATTAAACCATCAGATCATGCAAATTTTGCTTCAAGTATCACAAACGAATTGTTTCTCACTGGTGTGTTTGCGTTTATGCCTGATTAAACTACTCGACCATTTGAAACTTAACTCACATATGTCACAAGTGTACGGTTTCTCAACTGAGTGTACGCGTTTATGGTATATCAAATAATGAGAACGTGCAAACCTTGCATTACATATGTCACAAGTAAATGGTTTCTCACCAGTGTGTACGATCTTATGCCTGATTAAATCATTAGGCTGTGCAAATTTTGCATCACATGTGTCACAAGGAAATGGTTTCTCACTAGTGTGTATGTATTTGTGTCTAATTAAACTATTTGACCATTTAAATTTTAACTCACATATGTCACAAGTATACGGTTTTTTAGCAGAGTGTATGCGTTTATGGTCAATTAAATGACTAGAACGTGCAAATCTTGCATCACATGTGTCACAAGTAAATGGTTTCGCACCGGTGTGTAAGCTTTTATGACTCATTAAATTATTAGACCTAGCAAATCTTGCATCAATATGTCACAAGCAAATGGTTTCGCACCGGTGTGTAAGCTTTTATGACTCATTAAATTATTAGACCTTGCAAATCTTGCATCGCATATGTCACAAGCGAATGGTTTCTCACTAGGGTGTATGCGTTTATTGTTAATTAAGTTACAAGAATGAGTAAATCTTACATCACGTGTTTCATTCTTACAACTCAAGTTAACGCTGCAGTTTAGCATCTGCTGGGGCCCTTCACAGCAGTCTGACTCCACTTTCACTGAAGGTCTATCAATTGCTGCACCCTGGAACTGAAACACTCGATTTACATATGCTAATGCAGAGGTTGCAGGAGATTGTAAGAGTACAGACCTCAGTACTGTGCGGGCTTAGGCTGGATGGTACATAATTTTCCAATATGGTTGGTCCTATATCCAACTCTTCTTTAACGACAGCTTCATCCTTGATCAGCCGCACATGCATGTTCACATCCATCTGCCAATAATGTTGAAACTTAAAAGACTGTCTTGATTGAGACTCAGGATCCTTTGGAAGTAATAATACCTGGGACATCCCACACAGTGCCATTTAGTCCCGAACTAATCAAATCTTGTATCATGGGTACTAGCCAACTGATATACATACTTAAATATTTTTGATGTGAAACATATATTGGCGAGGGTATAAAATGGATTGTTGGCGCGTCGCTAAAGCATGCGTTTATTTAGAGGAAAAAGAACCTTATGTTTTTAGAGTAGAGTATCAATATTCTTTGGCATCTGGCCGTTGATGCCCCCGCGCTTCCTTGCGTACCCCGCCGTGGCCCGCTAAGCGGTTCGAAATGAATGATCGAAATAAATTGTAAATAATTTGTAAATAGCTACAGTTCCATTCAACCTTCATGACGGATGTGAACGTAGGCACAAGTCGCGGCGCAGTAACCAGTTTTAGGTGTAGCGGGACGCAGTGGAGCGAGGGGCATACGACTGAACCTGCGCAAGCATGCCTATACCTACCTATATATATTTGATTGGAACTATACTTATGTAAGAAGAAAAGTAACACTTTTATCTTAATTTGAGTTTCATTTAATTTCATTTTTATTTTAATTTCATTTAAATCATTTTATTTAATTCCATTTTTACATGAGGGATTATTTCCATATAGTCATAGAGTTTCAATAAAAATTTTAAAACCAATAAAGATAAACTACCACCGATTTTAGCTGGAGATTTCAATGTAAATTTTGCAAAAGATGAATCAATGTCATTAATTACGTTCGTTCGGAAAGAATTTCAATTGCAAATTATCAACAATCCAAGAGAACCTTCTACCAAATATGGAACAACAATAGATGTTGTATTTATTAGATATATTGATAATGCTATGTCTAATACTTTTGTAATATACTGCAGTTATCATCGACCAATTTTATTGTCACACTTATATCGTCAGAGGCAACATCGAATATAACTATTACAAAGTCACAGATTAAAAGAATTAATTCAAAGAGTTTCAAGAGCAAATAAAAATATAAAAAAAAAACCACTCGGCCAATCGGCCAGTCAATAATTGGTACCTATATTTTTACAACCAATAGCTGCACAAGCCAACATTAATTATATGATTTTAACTTTCAGAGTGACAGAAATCATTTATAGGTACCATTTCGTATTTTACTCCCTGAAAGGTTAAATTTTCAAAGTTTTTGAAGCCATTATAAATTTCATGGTTTTAACTTTCAGAATGACAGAATTAATTTATGAACTACATTTTCTATTTTACTCCCTGAAAGTTTAAATTCTCAAAAATTTCGAAACACATGTACTTTCTGATCCAGAAGTTAAATATGAAATTTCATGCATTTAACTTCAAAATTGACGGAACTCCCCTGCAAATTTTCATGGCCTATTTTGGTCCTTCGTTTTGGTCAAAAAATTTCAAACAACTAAATTTAGTTTCTGCCCTAAAACTACCATCATCATTTGATACCAATTTCCAAGTATTTCACTTCAGTAATATTTCATATTTAAAGATAATTGGAGATTCCACTTTATGCTAAGTGTCTATTTCGCGACGGCGCGCCCCAACCCGATCAACTGGCGAATGCTGGCCAGTACCTAAATGTTAGCATATGCCCTTCTTACCCCGCGCACCTCACGCGGAGCTATAGTGGGGCGCGCCGTCTTGAAATAAGCTATATCATGTTAATTATTCAATAACACTTGTTAAACAAGTTGATGTTTTAATGACCAGCCAAATTTTAATATAATGATCTCTGATAAAACTCCGTTGGCTGTCTTGTTCCTTTTTAGTGTCGTCCAATAGGAAAATATTAAATTAAGCCTACGTAAACCTTTCTCAAAACTACCAATATACTAGTCACCCTTCACAAGAGCGCCAGTGCACGTGCACACGCCCCGCCCTTTCGTATGTAAGTAGAAGGTAGCCAAATTTTGTTAAAAAATATTTAGGATATAATTATTGATAATGAATATTTTACCTACATTTTTATTTACGTAATGAGGTCTATTGGTGATACCTAACATCTAGAAAAACTTTGGCTGGTGACTAAAATCTCATCTTGTATATAGACAAATAATAACATAATTTTGCTAATGTAGAGGTTTCAGATCATAACATTACACACCTCAATGCTGGGCTGCCCATATTGTTCTAGAACGGTTGGTCCTATATCCAACTCGTCTTTGATGTCAGCCTCTTCCTTGATCAGCTGCCTGTGCATGTTCATCTGCCAATCACATTAAAACTGATTACCACTAGATTTACTCTAAGATTATACTAATATATTGAATGGCAGGGTGGGTTGGACGCGGCGCGAATTGTCACGGAGTCTCTTCGAATAAGTTTTTCTTGTTATTTATGTATACACGTGTAATTTCTTTATCAGTTTAACTATAATTTTATAAACTAAGTGACCATGAACGTGTTTAAAATTTGTTCACTCCATCGATCTATTAATTTAATTCTATTTGTGAGGATCTGTAAATGGATTTTTGGTTTTTTTTTATTATTTATAAATCTAGTATATAATAGTTTGCTGTTGATCTTCCTACAAAAATAAATGTTAGCAACACTCAATTTATATATGAGGATGTTTTGTAATAGCAACACTCTCCCCTTCCATTAATACAGATTATCCAAAGAAGACGTGTCGTTTTTTATTCATTTTATTCATTAATTTATTTATACATTAAATTGTTTGTTAGTTATTAACAAAATGGTGCCGAAACCCGGGAAATACGATTTTCTTCATACAATTATCAGTATATGGTTAAAATGTACATAAATGGAGACCCCACTTTATGATGAGCATAAAGCAAACCTTTCAAATTAACCCATTTAATGCCAGCTACAAAACATATACATTTTTTTTTAAATATTGTTTTTGGAGGCTTCAGTGCACCCTGGGTGACTATGCCAGCCTCATTGGGAAGTTCAAATTATTCTATAAACGCGTTAGTCAACTCTTGTATTCAAAGCTTCTTCAAAGAAACAATATTATTTCTGGACATTGTCAGACAAGGGTCTGACTGAGAATTACATTTATTTCGCCGGTAAATATGCATTATGCTGGATACGTTCAGAGTGCTTTGAACATCGCACGTTTTAGAAGAATTTAAAAAAAATGTGAATTGACTTCTAGCCGCGCTGAATATTTTGTTATGAATGATCTATTTTTTTAAATTCCTTCACTTTTATGATTTATATAAAAAAAACTTTTTCCAATAAAATTATTTTTACAAAAATGTCAACTAGTCTGTTAAGTATCTCCCTTCTTTGATTACAAGCTTTTTCAAGTTAATTTAAAATATGAGTTTACATAGATGTTTTCAACAATCCTTGTGTTTATACATATTCTAAGTAGTACCTAAGTACTTACCATGAAGTAAGTGAAGCTAACCTTGTCATTGCTAGGCACAGACAAGTCAACCACGCTTTAATAAATGTCAGTACGAAAACGAAATCGCCAAAAGGTGGCGGGTTGCGGGGAGAGGTCGGCTAGTTTTCATTGGCTCGTTCAAAATTGACAATTTAATGGCTTCCAACGTGCTTCCAACTGACAGCTCACTAGTAATGTAGTTATGTAGTGTCACTACATAGCCTTGGCGAATGCTACTCCCTGTTAAAGCGTGGTCTAAAGGTTGACTTGTCTGTGTTGCTAGGTAACCAATGATATTTAACAATAATATTTCCTATTGAAGGCACTGATATATTGAATGTCTTTAACTACCTACTTATTGAAGTACATTTGTACTGTATTTTGTTTTGTTTACAAATTAGATGTTCTAACAATATAAAGATTTAACGTAAAGCAACGCAAATTTTATAAGTATAACCAGTTTCGGTTTAAAACGTCTCAGATCTGCTTCGAATAAATAATAATTTGAACTTCCTAAATTCTTTCACTAGTTCTTGATTTTGAAACTAATACAACAGATTATTTGAGTTTTAATAATAGATATTTTAGTAGCCATCTACGACATGTTACAGTTCCAATCAAACTTTATAGCGGATATGAACATAGGCACAAGTCGCGTCGCAGTAACCAGTCTTAGGTGTAGCGGAACGCAGTGAAGCGAGGGGTACATGAATGTACCTGCGCAAGCACGCTTATAGCGTTGTATTCCGACCCGCCACAAAGTATGAGACGAACTATAACTACGAAAAAAATTGATTGTTAAAAAAAGTTCTTATAACGAAAATATATAATATAATAATCATAACGTATAGACGACAACAACGTCTAGGCCCCAAACAAAGCATTAGCTTGTGTTTTGGGTACCAAGCGAAGACATCACATACATATAACAACCAAGAACCGGTACCCCAGTATAGATATTCATCATATAAATACTGACCCGACCTAGGATTCAAACCCGGGACCTCCAGCTTCGTAGGCAGGGTCGCTACCCACTAGGCTAAGCGGTCGTCAAGATACTCCCATCTTAATAGTTCATTTATTGTACTATATATCTACTGATTTTTATTTCTTCATTAGTTTAGTTCTAAAAGTACCTACATAAGTTTTCTAATGAGGCTGATAACTGCCAAGAAAATGAATACTGATTATATAATGAAATAAAATTTATTAGAAAGTAGATACCTAGATAGATACCCGGAGTGGAGCAGCGTGGTGGATTTAAGCTCCAATCCCTCCCGCCCTCACCCTGGGGAAGGCCTAAGCCCCTGCAGTGGGGTAAGAATAGGCTGATAATGTGAAGTAAAGATACCTAGGTACCTACTCGTTTTTACCTGTGTTTTATTGTATTCTTGCATCACTGCGGACGAGCCGAACACCAAGACATAGTTGACTCCGTGTTGACTCACTGATACTAAACTCTTTGCTTATGTAAAAATTAGTACCCTTATAATAGGGTTTTAGACATTGAGATATATGGTTTTAGAATATTGTATTTCAATTTATTTAAAAAAAAATAGTAAAGGCGCTGTGCCTTAACACACCCATATTAAACTGTCTGACTGCAAGTACGTGAATGTGCTCTGTACCTATGTACTATCACCTGCTAAAAATTCAGATTATAGATACTAGTTACGGGTGTTTGATAGTCGCCTCCTAGTGTGGAGGATCAGTTATGACCCAATTAAGGTTGAACTTGCAACTGATCCTCCCGGCACACCTCGGGCAACGCGGCTGGTGACAGGGGTCGGGGGTTGCGGCGTGGGGTGGGGCTTTTCCGTCGTTGATTTAACTGCGGCGGGCGGGTCTAGCCCTGGGCGGCGCGGCCTTTTGATGCCTCTCTCTAGTTGTCGGCAAAGAACTATCCGGATCCACCGGGAAGAGTAGGTGCTTTCCGGTGGACTAATTAGCACCTACCTGCGCTAGGGCCTGCGCAGTTGAGCGCAGTATGCGGGAGAACGGAGTCCTGGAGGGTTGAGCCGTTAGGGTGTCGGCTGGAGTACACCCTTGAGGCAATACACCCTCTTGGTCCTTACTTCAGTGCTAAACGTTAGCCCTGCAACTAGCCACTGCAGGGAAATGGTCAAGTGTCCCGTCAGAGGGCCATAGGCGAGGAGCGGTGGGGTTCGTGGAGGCTGTGCAAACGACCGTAGCGAATGGTGTTCAGCCATGCTGACGGGGTAAGGGTGAAAGGTATGAACTGGATTTCCGAGCATTTGGGACGAGGTCCTCGGACCCTGGATCTTAATCGAACTCCTGATGTCGCGCATGAACAACAACTCAATGCACCTGTATCCCTTTGGTAGTCTCATCGTCTGAAAATAATAGAGTAGGACTTTCCCACTGTTGCGGGCTCTGTGGAGGGCGGGAAGCTAAGGGGATGAATTCTTTAAAACGGACGTATGGAAAAAACCGTAATCCAGGTAAACAAAAAAACTTCTTCAGGACGAGACGCAGGTAAAGCTGTGGCTCCTCCTGCGGTGAAGCGAAGGACGCAAATCGGTGTACGACCACAGTCGGGGAAAGCTGTAGTGGGAGTTAAAACGACGGACGTCAGTCGTGGAACCGAATACAGGGCTTCTGTGGCTGCTGCTAGACCGAAGGGGAAACCCATAGGTCAGAGCGGAACGGCTGCAGACACCCATACAGGACGTGTGCTTGGTCAAACAAGTGCTGATCCCTCAATCAACCAAGAGGCCTCTGGTTCATCAAAGGCTCCTGTTCAGGCCCATAAAGACCTGTTTGACTCCGCCTGGCAAACGGTGAGACCGAAGTGGAAGAAGGGCAAACCTTCTAAAGCGACGGAGGAACCGGACCCACCTAAGAAAAGGCGGAAGAACAAAAGGCAGCGGCTGAAAGCTCGACAGCAGAAAGCTGCCTCCACTACATCGGCTGCTGGAGATTCGGCTACAAAGGAGTCGGATGTCCCGAGCGGCACGAATGTGTTGGTATGACCAATCAACGAGGCGCCCAAACCGGGTGAGGGCAAAAAAGATCCCACAAAAGGTGCAGAACCTAGTGGGACTAGCGACCACCCGCAGCTTCGCTTGCGTAGACTACAAATTCCTGTTATAGGTACGTACTATTAACGTTCGAGATGGTTTATACGTACTTTTTGCTGGAACCAATTTTGGTTACGCCCATTCAAACTTTCAATCTTCATTCCCCTCCCACCCTTTAAAAAAACCGATACAATTTTTCACCTCCCGTTTCCCACCCTTAACATGTGGAAATTTAAAAACCCTGAAACACGTCATTATTTAAGTCCCACCATTCCCACCCTTAAGTATGAAATTTCTAAAAAGCCGTTCTTAAGTAAATGTTCACGTTATAAAATAAACCTATGTTCCAAATTTAAGCTTCCTAGACTTTCACTCTTGACAACCTTCTTTCCCGTCTGCAAAGTTTCCTTAAAATCCTTAAAACCTGTTTTGGAGATTAGCTCGAATAGAGAGATACACGTACAAACAGACAGACGAACAAAAAGTTACGTATGTTAGTTTTGACCACCTTCTTTTCATACTTGTGATGTTTCATTAAAATCGGTTTAGACAGATGGACGATGGTACGGATGGATGGATACGGTGATGGATGGATGGATGGTACAGCCAGACATACAAAAAGTTGTGTATGTCATTTTTGACTACAGCCTTTTCACATGTGTAAAGATTCATCAAAATTGGTTAAGCCGTTTTGGAGATTTGCTCGAATAGACAGACAGTTCGATTTTATATACCCTATAACCCTCCGCTAGATTTAAGTTATGAAAGTCAAAAAGATTTTTTCAAATCCGACTGGTAGTTTCAGAGATTAGCACGTTCAAACAAACAAACAAAATTCTTCAGTTTTATAATAAGTATTTCAACTATATAGATTAATAGACTATAAGATAATAAGATATTCCTGAAAACCGTATCAAAAACCATTGCGTGGTATGGAAGTAAAAAGATAACGAACAAAGGCAGATAGCGAATTTATTTTCTCCTGTTATAGTTTTAATATTTCCATAAAAACTGCTAAGATATTAATTGAAATTGTATGGTAAGGGCATTTATAATATGCATGAAATGCTTAAGATAACTAACCTATTTAATTTATACACATATGCCGTCGCGGACTTTTGATTAGAACTTTTAAAGAGGAACGATTTCGCAGTACATGATTTTTGCTTAATATCAACCGTTTACGCAGCGCGCACGCCGAAAGCTCTCAAAAGGTATAAATTTTCCCGTTTTCGCAACATTTTTCATTGATTCTACGCTCCTATTGGTCGTAGCGATATGAAGCAATAGCCTATAGCCTTCCTCGATGAATGGACTATCCAACACAAAAAGAATTTTTCAATTCGAACCAGTAGTTCCCGAGATTTGCGCGTTCAAACAAACAAACAAACAAACAAACAAACAAACAAACAAACTCTTCAGCTTTATAATATTAGTATAGAAGAAAAGCAAACGCCCGGGCAAAAAAGAACGAACGGCGGCAAAGCGAGCTCGTCTTGACGAAACTAAGTCTCCTCGAGGGGGAAGCAAGCGGCCGCGACTAGAGCGTACTGCAGTAGCAGGAACGTTCAGTTATACAGATGCGGCTAAGGTAGACCTGATGGTTGCCATCACGACAGCCACCACTGGTCACCTTAGCCAAGAGCAATCGGACGTGGTCCTTGAAATTCTGCAGGACAAGCTACTTTGCTTGGCGAGAGAGCTGACCGAGCAGAATGGACCGAGCTTCAGGGGTAAACCCGTCTACTCGGACGGTGTCTTGAAGCTGTGGTGCGAGGACCAAGTGTCTCTAAACTGGTTGAAGAGTGCCATTGAGTGCACATCTCTGCCCTCGGGTATCCAGTTAACGGTGAAGAGACAGTCGGATATTCCACGCAAAATCCGCTGCGGAATACTGATCCCGGGATCCTGGGCCGACACGCGCGACATTGGTCGTGTGTTACGGCTAAAGAATCCATGGGTGAATGTTGACCAGTGGCGGCTGCATAAAGCGGAACAACAGGAAGCGGACATGTTTGTCATTGTTAGCGTTCCTAAAAGCATTGTACCGATACTGATGAATCGAGGTCGTAGACTCGGTTTTATGATCGGTATATGTAAAATTCCAGGGCCAGTCAAAATGGAAGTTCACAGAAACTACCCCGGCACAGTTCAACACTCCACAAAGAGGTGGACAACTCTGGAGTCATGCAGACTCCACAGAACGTTCTGGGACCTGTGGATCCTCCCTGCCTAGCGGGTGAGGAACCGATTGGGTCCTCCGAGCCCTTCTCCTGTCCTATGGATGAAGAGCCCGGACCATCCTCCAGGACTACCTCCCCCGACTTCAGTGAAAGAATCTGTTGCTGTTGCAACGACAACGGAGACCGGAACTGAGAAGGACGAGGAGTGGGTCAGGAAGATGGAGGAACTGGATCTCGCTGAGATGGAGGGGAAACTGCTGTCGGATGATGGCGTCCCCTTCGTCTAAGTGTGAGATCCTACAAATCAACCTCCACCACAGTCAGACCGCGACGGCTCAAATGCGGAAATGGATGGAGGTCAGCAGCGCGGCCATTGCGCTAATACAGGAGCCGTGAGTAAGCGCAGGCAGGATACGCGATTTCTTCAATCTAGGAGGTAAGCTAATCACTAATACAGTACATGATACCCCGAGGGCATGTATATATATAACAAGAAATTTGAATGCACAACCTATAACAGAGTTCTGTTCCAGAGATCTGTATACCATTAGGCTGCAAACACCAGAAGGAAATAGTGAATTGGTTGTTGCATCGGCATATGTGCCAGTGGAGGACGACCCACCGCCGGCCGAGGTGGTGAGACTAGTCAACTTCTGTGAAACTGGTGGACATGAATTGATCATCGCTACAGACTCCAATGCACACCACTCCCTCTGGGGAATGGATACATGTAATAACAGAGGTAATAACTTAGTTCAATATCTCTTGTCTACTAACCTTAATATTTTAAATAAAGGCTCCACTCCAACATACGTAACAAGACGTAGTAGAACAATTATAGACCTGACTCTGGCAACAGAAAAAGCGGCGGATCTCGTCCAGGATTGGCATGTGTCAAATGAGGCATCATGTTCTGACCATAGATGGATTCGCTTCAACATTCAGGTAAATATAACACAGCCAATACCTCGGAGACACCCACGCAAGACTGACCGGGCTGCCTATCAAAGGCTACTAGGAGACAGACTTGCAATGGAGGGAATCAAAGAGGAACTCAATGGCATTCAGTTAATTGAGAAACAGGTAAAGGCTTTCACGTATACTATAATTGACCTACCTACCTACCACGAAACATGTCCTATCACCCTTCCACCTAAAACCAGAAGTGGTAGCCAACCCTGGTGGGGGCCTGAATTAGAACGAATCAGGAAAAAGGTAAGACGACTCTTTAACAGAGCAATGAATACAGGTGCAGACCAGGACTGGGACAGATACAAATTAGTTAAGGCCTGGTTTAAGAAGCGCATCACATACAGAAGAAATTCGTCGTGACGTAAATACTGCGAAAGCATTTAATCTTGTGAGCAGGCGAATCGAGTCAGAAAGGTCCTATCCACTTCACAGACTCTTGGTCTGGGTTCACTTTGCAGGTCGGACGGCACGCTGACCAGAACACAAGAGGAAGCTCATAAGGTCCTTCTGGATGCTCATTTTCCTGGAAGTAGCATCCAAATGGAAACGAGATGGACAGATGAGACGTACTCACCAACACGAACTTGCTGGCAATCGGCCCAAAAGGTTGTCACAGCAGCAAAAGTTAAATGGGCAATTAACAGCTTTCACCCATATAAAGCGGCTGGTCCTGACGGAATCTTCCCTGCCCTATTACAATGGGGGGAGGATAGGGTGGTCCATAGGCTAACCGTGATACTCTGCGCATGTCTGGCACATAGATATGTGTCAAAGGCGTGGAGAGAGGTGGAAGTTATCTTCATACCTAAACCGGGTAGAAGTGATTATACAAACGCGAAATCTTATAGAACTATTAGCCTCACGTCGTTTTTACTTAAAACTTTAGAGAGGCTATGTGACATGGAATTGAGAGACAACGCGTTGAAAAACATACCGCTACATCAAAATCAACACTCTTATAGCTCCGGTAAATCTACTGACTCAGCGCTACAATCAGTAATAAGTAACATTGAGGAGGCCATCAAAAACAAATCCATATGTCTAGGCACATTCATTGATATTGAAGGAGCTTTTGACAAAACCAACTTTAGTTGCATAACCGCGGCATTGAGAAGAAATGGAGCGGATGCAGTTATGGTTGAGTGGATTAAAAACATGCTGAGCAAAAGAATTGTCAGGTTTGCAGACAGCAAATTACGGGCCACAGTGGTGAAAGGATGCCCTCAATGAGGTGTACTCTCGCCACTACTATGGAATATGGTGGTCAATGATTTGATCACCAAACTCAATGAGAATCACTTTTACACGATAGGCTACGCCGATGATTTGGCTATTCTTGTCACTAACAAAATTGCCGTCACGGCTTGTGAAGTGACAAGAGGAGCTTTACAAATAGTGGAAAGGTGGTGTTTAGAGTTTGAACTAACAGTGAACCCAGTGAAAACGGAACTGGTAATGTTCACAAACAAAAGAAAATTGGGTAATTACCGAGTACCTAAATTCTTTAACACAGATTTCCATCTTTCTACAGAAGTCAAATATCTGGGGGTGATTCTTGACAGCAAGTTGAACTGGAGCAGTCATTTAGACAAAAAACTGAATAAAGCATGTATAACCTTCTGGCAAAGCCGCAACATGGTAGGTAAAAAATGGGGACTATCTCCATATATTACGTTGTGCCCGTACAAGACGGTGATACGCCCAGCATTAAGTTACGGTGCCGTGGTCTGGTGGACTAGAGTCAACCTGACCACAGCAATAGCCAGACTACAAACATTCCAAAGACTGGCTTGCATGGCGACCACAAGGTGCATGAGAACTACCCACGGCGGCCATGGAAGTCATGCTGGACGTGCTGTAACTTCACCTTTTTATAAAACAAGAAGCGGCCGCTGCAGCAGTGCGATTAAAAGCACTGAATTTATGGATTGACAACAGGGTTCCATATTGTAAAATACTCGATGAATACATTGAGTCACAGCCAATGATCAGTGGCATGGCTTAAATGATAGGATCCCCAAACAATTTGTCTTCGACAAAAAATATAACATGTAGCTGCACTTTTATGATGAAGGTTGTGACTCAAAAGAGCTTACGATCTACACGGATGGCTCCAAAACAAGGTCAGGTACTGGAACCGGTGTATCATCCGAGGACATAAACATCAATATATCTGAGCCGCTGGGAACCTGTAACTGCGTATTCCAGGCGGAATGCACGGGCATTATACTGGCAGCACAAGCAATCGTCGCTAGGGAGGTAAAAGAATTTAGTATTCGCATACTCTCGGATAGCAGAGCAGTACTACAAGCCCTGGAAAGTAACACCATTACATCGGGGTTAATATATGACTGTCACCGAGCACTGACGAAGGTATGTAACCATAACATTGTTACCCTTCAGAGGATAAAGGGACATAGCGGCTCTCGTGGAAATGACGCGGCGGACCGGCTAGCGAGAGAAGGATCAGAGGCAGTGGCGATGGGTCCTGAACCCATTTTGCCATTGCCATATAGCTGGATTCGGTCAACGCTGCGTCAACTCACGAGAATTCAGCATGAACAGGTTTGGATGAACCATTTAGAGTGCAGACAGGCCAGGGCAGCCATGCCAACACTTAATAATAATCTGGCACGTAGGTTACTTCGATTGAAAAGAGACCAACTACGCTTGGTGGTCGGAGCTCTGACTGGTCATGGTCCTTTTAACAAACACCTGTTTAATGTGGGTATTACAAACAGTCCTTCATGCAGGGCCTGCGTGGAGGCGGAGGAAACGGCCACTCACGTGCTTGTTGAGTGCGAAGGAGTGGCCACCTACCGGGCCAAACACCTCAATTCAGTGAGGTCGCTCCCAGAAGCCATCGGCAACGTGAAGTCTGCTGGGCTTTCTGGTGGAGCTGGGGTGGCGTGAATACTGCCCACCGCGAAATAGGCGCTTTGACGTCGAGTTGCGGAAAAAGAGCCCGTCCTCAAGTATCAAGTACTAGTTACAATTTTTGATCACAGACTCTCAGACTATAACCAAATAATGGGTGTAAATGTGTCACACATTATCACATCACATATTCTCACAAACTGACCGAGTGGTTAGAGACCTCACTCCGGAGCCAAGGGTCACGGGTTTGATTCTCACCCGGACAAATATTTGTATGCATGAACATGTCTATTTGTTCCGTGTCTGAGTGTAAAAAGTAGCTACATATGTGTATCTTATAAAGAATATTTAAGTATATATCAGTTGTCTAATACCCCATAATAAAGCATAATACTTGCTTACTTCGGGACTAGATGGCGCTGTCTAGGATGTCTCTGACATAATTATGTATGCCATTTGAAAGTGAAATTCTTTAAAAAAAAATTCCAAATTTATTTGAAAATTTAAATTAGTTATTAGTAATAAATGGGTTCAATTTGTAACGTAGCAATTTAAAAAGTTGAGATCTTAAGTAAACATATTGTATGATACTGATTCAACTGTTCCTAGAGTGAGAATAATTTTCAAAGCATGGAATATGCTTGGTTCTGTTAATTAATTTAAAAATGCACAAAATATCATCTAATAGGAAAAATCGAGAAAGTTAAATGAATTTATAGATTTATAATTTCACTGGTCTATCTGAAAATATCCGATACAATTTTAATATTTTATATTTCAGTCCAGAATGATTCTCAATACTTGACGATTGACCACCTGTCAAACTAAATACGCATATATATTCCACAATGGAAAAATACAGAATGTTTTTTTGAGCCTAGTACATAATTTCATTGTATGCATTCACATATTTTGGCTGATGATAGAAAGAAATTACCCAATTATTTTTTTATATTTTTTTAATTTACTCTCTCACCAGTATGGATGCGTTTATGTTTAATTAAACTACTATAATGTGCAAATTTCACATTACATATTTCACAAGTAAATGGTTTCTCACCGGTGTGTTTGCGTTTATGTTGCGTCAAGCTACTAGACTGTGCAAATCTTGCATCACACATATCACAACTGAACGGTTTCTCACCAGTGTGTATGCGTTTATGTCGAACCAGAGTACTAGAATGTGTAAACTTTACATTACATATGTCACAAGTCCAATTTTTCTCACTTGTGTGTATGCGCTTATGTTCACTTAAACCGCCAGAATGTGCAAATTTCGCATTGCAAATGCTACAAGTAAATGGTTTCTCACCGGTATGTATGCGTTTATGCCTAATTAAATTACTTGACTGTGTAAATTTTGCATTACATATGTCACAAGTTGAAAGTTTCTCACCGGTATGTATGCGTTGATGTTCAGTTAAACTACCAGACTGTGCAAATTTTGCATTACATGTGGCACACGTAAATGGTTTCTCACCGGTATGTATACGTTTATGCCTGATTAAACTACTAGGCTGCGTAAATTTTGTATTACATATGTCACATTTAAATGGTTTCTCGCCTGTATGCATACGTTTGTGAGTATTGAAATTCCTGCGGCGTGTAAATTTTGCATCACATATAACACAGGTCAATGGTTTTTTAGTATGTTTGCTTTTGTGTTGAACTAAATAATCAGATTGCATACATTTTGCTTCATATTCATATGGCGTTTTGACACTAGTGTTTAGTTCCATAAAATGAGAGGTGCTGCGGTCCAGCACTTGCGGGAACTCCTCAATGCAGTTCAACTCCACTTTGGTGGAAGGTCTATCAATCGGAGCAACCTTCAACCAAAACACTCATTTTACTGTTGCTAATACACAATTTGCAGAAAATCATAATACACACCTCAATGCTGTGCAGATCTATCCCGCGCGGTGCGCATTGATGCAGTGTGGTGGGACCTACATCAAACTCTTGCTTGATAGGGAGTTCTTCAATGACAGCCTCATCCTTGATCAGCCCTACATCAAACTCTTGCTTGATAAGGGATTCTTCAATGATAGCCTTATCTTTGATCAGCCCTACATCAAACTTTTGCTTGATAGGGAGTTCTTTAATGACAGCCTCATCTTTGATCAGCCCTACATCAAACTCTTGCTTGATAGGGGATTCTTCAATGACAGCCTTATCTTTGATCAGCCCTACATCAAACTTTTGCTTAATAGGGAGTTCTTCAATGACAGCCTCATCTTTGATCAGCCCTACATCAAACTCTTGCTTGATAGGGGGTTCTTCAATGACAGTCTTATTCTTGATCAGCTGCTTATGCATGTCTACATCCATCTGTTATCAAATTGAAACACTTACTAATATATATCTATCTGTCTGTCTGTCAATCTGCATGTCATTTTATAAGTCAAGAACGGCTGGACCGGAAACTTCAACCGCGCGTAGGGTCGACAAGCACAATTTTGTTTTTTGATTCAAACATATCTGCAATAAACTGTGGGCAATTTGATCTTTCAGAGTGAATATTGTTGTTGGTGTATAGTATGTCCGTCTTAAGTTGGACCTTTTTTTACCCAAATTTTTTAGCAGTGTATGTTTTTCGAGATTATGTATGTATGCGTGTATATTTCTTTGGCACACTTATTACCTTAAACGGAATGAGAAATTTAAACATATGGGGTGTCGGTACATTCAACTTAATTGTGCGAGAGACTATATTTGCACATGGTGGTTTTGGCGGCAGTGAATGAAAAAGAGAGGGGGTATAAAATGTTTAGTTATTATAACAATATTTGTATCAAATATAAAAGTGTTATAATATATGTATATAAATATACCTATACAAGTGTTCCTTTTGATATCCCATAACTCTAAGGTTATATTCTATGAGTAAAAATAATATAAAAAGTCCAAGGAACATCTATTCAAAAATGCGTAGTTTTAGAGAAATCATCAATCACAATAAAAATAGTTCTAAATTTTTCTGCCGTATGATGCGTCCTAATTTATGCGATGTTGCCCAACTTACGCTTACAGGGCGGGATAGCAAAATTTGTAAAAATCTTTGCTTTACCTAAGCTGCGTGCGAGTGAACCTTATCAACTATGGAGGCAGTCGGATCTTTCAATCACTTCTAATTCCTAAGATATTAATTTAAATTTTATAGTGTAAAGGGCAATCATAATCTGTATAAAATGCTGAATGGAAATAACGTATTTAATTGTATCCGTATAAATTGCTTTCCAATAACTCATCATATGACACTATTTTTTCTAACATAAAAATAGGTATAGTAAACTATCCATAAAAGATAGACATATGCCATCATGGACTTTTCTTTAGTCCTATAAAAGAGAAACAGTTCCTCCATACATTATTTTGTTATGCCTCAAATGGATTAAGCAGCATTTTCGATTAAAGCTCTCAGCCACCTTGATTTTTTTCTAAATTCTTCAACTACAATCGTCATATTTCAACTAATTTGCACAAAACATTGATAAATAATACACGTGAACCTTCCTATTGAATCACTCTGTCCATTGGTGTCAACCATATGCCAATCCGTTTGGTAGTTTTTAAATTTATCGCATTCAGACAGACAGACATACGCGGCGGGGGGTTTTATTTTATAATGTGTAGTGATAAAAACACTTTAATACTACTATCACTACTGATACAAACTACAAAAAAATATTGAACATAATATGTTTATTTTTTGTTGGGGTGTAACAGTCCACAATCTACAAAGCACCACACTGGTTCAGCTGTTGTTGATCTTAGCTTGTATATCTTGGAAAGAGCAAGGCTTAGTTTTTTTTGTGTAGAGAAAAAACAGCTAAGTGTATATAAAAAAAAATGCTGCCTTCATAAAAAAATAATTCTTAGAAAGAATAAAAACATGCTCTTTATACTATAGAATTCTGTCTGAACAGCGTAGAATTCACCATGCAATGCTTTTTTTTCATTCTATACCCACAAAACCAAATAAGAAAATAATTAAGTATAATATAAATATAATTTTAATGTTTCATGTTTTTGCAAACAGGGACAAACTAATAACCAAAATATATTTGTTGGTTGTCTTTAAGTGAAAACATATTCTAATTATTATAACTATAAAATATACTTAAAATATAATTTATTTGTTCTGATATACAAGTAATGCAACCAATGACATTAAAAAAAAATTATAAATAAAAAATATTGTTCAAAAAATTATCTCTGGTCACGGTACCCAGAAGACTGGCAGCATTACTTCTTTGTATAGCCAGGCTAAAACGTTGACTGAAATAGCTGCTAGCCTTCCGGTCGCACATACACTTCCCTGGCGAGCCACCGAACCTCTGAACCCCACGCCCCAGAGTTTCAACCCCAAACAACGCAAAAAAAATACTGGTCTCCTACATTTAAATATTTGGAGTACTCAGCGACGCACGCAGCCGCGCCAGCACGCTTGGAAGTCACCAGGATGTGGGACGGAGCCAACATATCAGTACAGGTAGCGTCGCACACCTGCGGCCTTCCAAGCTTCCACAGCCCGAATCACTAAGCAATTTAAGCTAGCTTATACATCTCCTTATAGTTGATTATTTGGATCGGCTGTCCAATGCTGCTTGATGCTAATCATGTTCATAACCATGATCAATTTGAAATTCAACCAAGATAGGTTGATGGTCTACCATTTAAAAAAATGGTTAGATTTAGTTTCACTTTTCATTATGCAAGGAGTGAAATGAACTACCAAAAAGCCCTATATTTCTCCTAGTCAGGGCCGGCGATAGGGGGTGTGTAAGGGTAGTAGTACCACCAGGGCCCGGACTAAGAAACGGGGGCCCGGTTAATTTTTTTTTTCAAAGTAAGGTGGAGTGGGCCCCGCAACGTTTTACACCCGGTGCCCGATCTGGCTCTCGCCGGGCCTGCTCCTAGTGTTCACATTAAAAATATTTACTGCAGGAGGTTTCCACACATCTGTATGCACAATTAAATATATTGTTTTAATTTTTGCCAAGTAAATTTGTAAAGCCCTACCATGTTTTTTTCATACAATCTTTATAAAAGTTTAAATATTCTACTTACCAAAAAGTGAAAAATTTATGTTGTTAATGTTAAATAACAAATAATCTTAATTTTGTGATTTCGGCTTTTAATAGCGGAAACAATATTTATGTTTAAGTCATGGCTGTATTCTAATGTTTTAGGTCATGCCTTCTTAAATCTAGACTAATATTTTTTTTAATAGGTAGGTAGGTACTTACGTAACATCTTTTTATTAGAAAAATCAATTTTAAATTTTCATTTATAGAGTTGTACCAGTGGTTTTTTTACCAAAAGTCCGTTAATTTTGATAAATATGCTTTCTGACGTTTTATATAAAAGCGGATTGGTACGAGTTTGTCTCGCTCCTAACTCAATCCCTAAAATCGAAGGCAATGTCCTACAATTTTTTTTCGTACCGAAAATCGGTACCTATTACTTTTGTGCAAGGCAAATTATTTTTAACATAATAAGATTGAAATGTTATGTCCTATTTACCTATTTTTATGATTTCCCAATATTGCCTGTATTTTGTGCTTTTGCCAGTGGTTTTATTATGTATTTTGTTACTTTTGTTCACTTTACAGGATCACTTGGGTTCACTTTGTTGTTTTGGATGGTTTTGGAATCACAGTGTTTTGGAATCTCGGAAATACACGGCAGTTTACATTGGTTTTAGTTTATATTCTGTGGAAGTCTATGGTTTGACGTGACACTTTCTACTCTGTGGAAAGATTGAGAGTTAGTTTACTACATTTTTAGTTCCGTAGATTCGAGGTAAATAAAAAAATAAAACTTTTGCGCTATACATAAGGTTTACTTTAAATTGTAACCCGCAAGGAGGCAAAATGAGTTTGTAGGAGATAGCTACCGGAGAGCATGGAACTAATAAGTACTACGCATGTACTACGTACAACTGGAATGAGCTCTACAAAGAAATTTCGAGGCCCAAGAAATTTGACCTTGAAAACGAATTAAAAAGATAAAAGTAACAAGGACGTTAGTGGGTGCCATATTGTCTCCTTCTGATTAGGGTGACAAAGTTACGTATGATATATGAGACCAAAACAGGAAATTTTTAATTTTCGACTAAGATCGAACAAAACTCTCTTAGCCTATCTTAACCCGTGGAACTGAAGTAAACTTTTTTTACATAAGTATACAGATTTCTGTATGTCCGTGTCAATAACTTATGTCGTAATTTAGTAAATTAGAACCTTTAATTCGAACATTTGTCAAAATTGGTTTAGTGGGTTTCAAATTAAAATGCTACAAACCTACATCAGTATAGTTATGGAATAAAAAAACATACATGAATAATGGAAATTAATTGACATTCATTACTAACAAGTAATTTTAATATTAATAAGGGATCATAAACCACGAACGTGAGCACTGAAAATGAGGTCTCGCGTGGCCACTGCGCAGTACAAGTCACGATAACATCAAAAATACTGGTTGGATTTGTACGAAATACTGATAAATCATCAAATTTACAAAAAAATAATTAATAAACGGCAGTAGCCCGACTCCTATCCACCTCGGTAGAAAAGTAGAAGCAAGCAAACGGAAGTTCTAGAGAGCTAGTCACTAAAAGCGGGCAACCCGCAGAAAATATGATCAACTGACGGAGGTTTCTCACCTCCAAAATAAATTGTGAAGCCGTTAGTAACTCTAAAAATCAAAGCTTCAAATATCGATATCTCAATCACCTTAGTAAATTAACAGCATGCTCCCTTTATGTATAATACCCTTTTGAATACAAATCTCCCATTGATTACAGAAATAAAGCTACCTAGAATGTGATTCATAATTGGATGGCTGACCGCCTTTATTTACAAAATAGTTGAATCCCACAGAAGTAAAAATCCAAGCGCTACAAGTTGCGTCGGTACTTTTGCACGCCGAAGTTCTCAGAACCATCACTCAGGAAATATCTCGTTGAAACGATCCCAATAAGCCTAAACACGCTATTAAAAAGGTCAAGGTTTTCTGTAGATATATATGTTTGAAATATATTTCTCATATATATTGTCGCACTTCACCGCCTTGAGCGCACGTGGGAACTTGAAAACGTAAGTTCGTACAGGCAACCAAGCTCCTTTCTGTCCCGAAAAAACCCAACAATCTCAAAAATTCCCAATCATTCGTTCCATGCCGGAGAGTCTGTTTGTCCCTTTCTAACACTTGCCAATAGTAAAAAAATATTTCATGTAGTAGGTTCATCACCGATTCATATATAAATGAATACTCGTCTAATATCTATTTTCTGTGACTTCTGGTTTTTGATATGTCTTGGTATCTGGATGATAATAATATTTTTGAAAGTTCTCACATTACATTTTACAAATTTAACAAAAAATTCAGTTATATTTAAAAAGGATGTCTACTTTTATGGTTTTACACTGGCAACTAAAACGAGAATTTTGAGAATTTTGACGTGTTATTGTCAAAGATGAAGTTTTTGACGTCACATTACTGAGGTGACCATTATATTTTCTTAAGTTAGTAGGAATTCTATATGAAAATTTAAAAAAATAGATAAGGGGTTCAAAATATTCAGTTTTTTTTGCAGTGCAAATTTAAAATACTATGTTAAACCCCAAAATATAACAATATAGTAAAAAAATATGTTTAAATTTATAGAATAGCATAATACTTACACACAACAATACCAATGGAGCATCAAACGGAAAATCTGAAATTTCAAACTGGTCGGTAATAAATCTTACCTTGTGGAATTTAAAGCAGTCCCGAGGAGAGAACTAAGAACAAGTTTTTGACATATAATACTATAATAATACAACCTACACAGCGCCATCTAGTCCCAAAGTAAGCAAGTATAATGCTTGTGTTATGGGTTACTAAACAACTGATATAGATACTTAACTACTTTTTTTCATATATAATATATACATAGATAAATATTATACACCCAGACCCGGAACGAAATAAACATGATCATGCACACAAATATTTGTCCCGGGCGGGAATCGAACCCATTACCGTTGGCTCCGCAGTTAGGGTCTCTAACCACTCGGACATTCGGTCGTCTAATAGGATAGTTTTCTAATAATAAATTGCGTTTTGCTTGTAATTTATAAAATAAAAGTTTTAACGTCATTACGTAAACAGTATTCTCCCTTAGTTAAATGCAAGACAAGTAATAAAACCATCTACTATATAAATAAAATCGTAGTGTCTGTCTATCTGTCTGCTCCCGCTAATCTATGAAACTGATGATCCGATAAAATGAAACTTTGTAGACATGAATAGAGCGTTGTCAGAAGTGACACAGCTACTTTTTATCACGATACTTCTTTTCCCACCTAAGAAATATTTCTTATCTCAGAGTCCCGCACCAGCGCTCAAGTGCAAGATATTTTGGCCCTAGAAATACTGTTTCGGAAGCTCGAGTATTTTAAATTAGTTTTTATCCGCCAGATCCATGGGGATTTTTGGGATTGTTGGTTATTTTTGAGAGGAAAGGAGCTGGTCACGTGTATAAAGTTATATTTTTAGGTTCCCACGTTCGCATAAGGCAGTTAAGCGTGACTAAATTTATAAGAAATATATTTGACACATTGATATTTACAAAATTCCCAATATTACGGTACGTCCTCTTAGTACGGACACCAGTTTCTCACATAGAGAAAAATTTTTCTTGTAATTAGATTACTTACTAGTATTTTATTATTACTAGAGTATTTTTAGTGTGATAGAGAAAAATAAAGATTATTATTATTATTATTCTGTGCAGCATGTTTCGGCACAATTGTTTTAACGAGATATTTTTTGAGTGATGGGTCCTGGGAACCCGGGCGTGCAATTTAAAAAAAAATAACAATAAGTGCTTAAAAAATAATAATATTGAAACAAATTGATAGGCGAGCGGCTTACACCCATGGATTTATATCATCTAAGTAGTCTGATACTCTATAATAAGCTTTTGCATAAAGCTTTCGTTTTATTGTAGTTTTAAACTTGTTAAGGGGTAGATTTTGAATGTTAGCTGGGATTTTATTGTAAAAGCGTATACATTGCCCTTTAAAAGATTTTGTGATTTATTGAGGCGGCTGACATGATTAGCAAGTTTATCTTTGTCATTATATTAATTAATTTCGGTGTATTGAGCGCGGATGGACGTACGTGCGCTGCGGGGCGGGGTTCTGGGGCACAACTGAAAATCAGCGCTGCGACGTGTGTCGCAGGATTGGGCTGAGTTGTGGTCCCATTCGTGGGTGCGGCTCAGACCTATACAAAGTATATATATATATATATATATATATCTATATGTGTGTGTTTTAGTTGTTATGTTTTTTTGTTCTTTTGGGTCTGCTGGTGTTTCCCATGAATAAATATATTTTCTTTCTTCTTCTTTCTTTCTTTCTTCTTTCAATAATACGTAACTTGTCGTGCTTGGCTTCTTACTCATGTGGGACTTAATCAATTTGTAAATAGAGGCGGTCAGCGATCTAATTATAAATAACAATCTAAATACCTTTATTTTTGTGATCGAATCGGAGATTTGTATCCAAAGCAGTATTATATATAAGGGGAGCCTGTCGCTAATTTATTAAGGTGATTAAGGTATCTATCTTTGAAGCTTTAATTTTTAAGAGTTCTGTTACACAATTTATTTTGGATGTGATAGGTAATCCTCCGCTGGCGGATCATATTTTAATACGGGTTTCCGCTTTTAGTGACTAACTTTCTTGAACTTTGTATTTTAATTTGAAGAAGTTTCCTAATAATAATAGAAGATAGCGTAGATACTACATACAAAAACTTATGACGAACCAAAATCATAAGTTTGATCATAGTTATTGATTTCTGATTCTTTTCTGGATTACGCACTTGACTTGATTTATTGATCACTTATTGATAACTTTGTAATTAATTTTAGTTTTTGGTATGATTACGAAACCAAGTGATTCAACACCCAATTATTGTCATTTGGCAGTTTTTTTAAGATGTCAGCAATTTGATATTAATTTAAATTTTTCTCTAACTTTTTTCTTTTTTTAATCTTTAAAAATCTTTCTTTACCTGCCAACTTTTACAGCACGCACATCCGCTATTTAGATATTTGTCATCTTCTCTCGTTTATTCGTTATTTTTAAGTAAGCTTGTTATTATAGAGAACTCGCAACAAAAGTCAAGAAGAGAGAAAAAAAATAAAAATAAACTATTGGCACCCTAGAACAAAAGAGATAAAGGTACTTGGACCTAGCTATTTTGTCTCCTCGTTTCGCAAAGCCGAATGCACTGTCCTGAAATTAGTATTACGTCCACATACCAGTGGGTGAAGTGTGTTGGTGATTTTAGTTGATAATTTTTAACACCGCTTGGTAATTTTCACAGAGTAACACAGACTGAGTGAGAAGTTTTGTTTGCGTTCTCTCTGTGGTTCAGCTTCAGATTCCAATTCCAGCATTCTAAACATAGATAAATTCTAAAGGTGTTTTAAAGTTTGTTAGGTTTTGTTTAATGCAGTTTATTGTGTGGTTTATTGTTTATTGATAATAAACAAATACCCCATGTTTTTTTAAACACATTCACAAAATTTAGTTGGGAGTTCAGTTGATTGTAATATTAATTTAATTTTTAGCGATTTACTGTGTAATTTTAGTGTTAAGTTAAAAAATAGCTGAATTACCTTTGTCGTAGGTACCTACGTATTTTATTGGTATTTAAAAGTTTTTTTTTCGTATTTCCTATATAAAAAAGTTATGATTGGAGTTTCTTCTTCCTTCCGCCTCGGTTCATTCAAGCTTTTATATCCCTCAAAATGTGATTAATAGATAGAAAATCTCATATATATGTGGTTTTGACCAGTTTTATCCAGTCACTCATCAACTGTGCTGATTAAATAGAAAAATAGTTTTATTACAGACAATGTGTCTTTTCAGACTGAACTTAATATTATTTGAAAATATTATTCAGGCAATCCTGGTCATTTATTAAGTAAAATTATTTACAGAACTTAAATTTATATAACAAGATGGAAGAAAACAGAAGTAATGCTTTTGTACTCGCACCAGACCAAGTTGTCAAATTAAGAAAATGTTCAGTGCAGCTGTCCCGATGCGACCTTTCCAATTTCTTAATGTCGCCTGTTACAACAGTGAGCAAGCCCCAAGATGGCACCCAGTGCGAAGAAGCTAAAGGGCACCACATTAGGATGGAACTTACAGAGGATATCGCCTATGCCATGGTAAGGCTTGTGGTTCATATATTTCATCCATGGCTGGAATTCCACTAATGTCAACAAATACTGAATTCCTGTAAATTTATTGTGACTGTAACTACTTCAGCCATAGTTATATATTTTGTTACAGGTACTTGTCATATTTTAGTGTTATTATTTGATATAAATTATTAAATTGGTTTATGATAGATTTCAAAGCCTTAATTTTTTATTCTGTTGTGGTCAGCAGATGGACTTAGACATGCAATTGATTGAAGGTGAGGCTGTCATCAAAGAAGAATTGGATGTAGGGCCTACCGTATTGCAACAATCTGGGCCGATCGGCTTAGGGTTGCACAGAACTGAGGTGGGTAATGTTATGATCACGTGCTAACTCTATGTCAGCAACAATAAAGTTAGTGTTTTTCGGTTGTAGGTTGCCTCAGTAGGTATGCCTTCAGTGGAGGAGAAGTCAGAGTACGATGAAGAGCCCCGACAGAAACTGGACTGCAGCACTTCTTACTTGCTGAAACAGAAACCTGGTCTTAAAACATCATGTGAATATAATGCACAACTCATGCAATCTGCCTATTTAGATGAACATACGAGTTTCGTACACTCAAACAATTTTATTCCATGCAAACGCATGCATACTGGTGAAAAGCCACTAGCTAGTGACGTAAGTATTGCGAAATCAGTTAATCTCACTAAATTAACTCAACACAAACGTATGCACACCAAAGAAAAACTGTTTGCTTGTGAGATATGTGATGCGAAATTTGCTAAGTCCAGTTGTTTAACTCGGCACAAACGCATGCACACCAGGGGAAAACCATTTGCTTGTGAAATATGTGATGCGAAATTTGCTAATCGCAGTAAATTAACTGAACACAAACGCATACACACCGGAGAAAAACCGTTTGCTTGTGGGATATGTGATGTGAAATTTACTGCTCTTAGTACTTTAACTAGACACAAACGCGTACACACCGGAGAAAAACCATTTGCTTGTGGGATATGTGATGCAAAATTTGTGCAGGCTGGTAATTTAACTCGACACAAACGCACACACACCGGAGAAAAGCCATTTGTTTGTGAAATATGTGATGCGAAATTTTCTCGTTCCAGTAGTTTAATTCAACATAATCGCATACACACCGGAGAAAAACCATTTGTTTGTGAAATATGTAATGCGAAATATTCTCATCTCAGTAATTTAATTCAACACAAACGCATACACACCGGAGAAAAACCGCTTGCTTGTAAGATATGTGATGCGAAATTTGCTAATTTGAGTAGTTTAACATATCACAAACTCAAACACACTGGAGAAAAACCATTCGCTTGTGATATATGTGATGCGAAATTTCTTAATTTCAGTAGTCTTACTCAGCACAAACGCATGCACTCCGGGGAAAAACCATTTGTATGTGGAATATGTGATGCGAAATTCGCTAATCGCAGTAAATTAACTGAACACAAACGCATACACACCGGAGAAAAACCGTTTGCTTGTGGGATATGTAATGTGAAATTTACTGCTCTTAGTACTTTAACTAGCCACAAACGCGTACACACCGGAGAAAAGCCGTTTGTTTGTGGAATATGTGATGCGAAATTTTCTAATCACGGTAATTTAATTCGACACAAACGTATACACACCGGAGAAAAACCGTTTGCTTGTGGGATATGTGATGCGAAATTTGTGCATGCTAATACTTTGACTCTACACAAACGCAAACACACCGGAGAAAAACCGTTTGCTTGTGAGATATGTGATGCAAAATTTGTGCAGGCTAGTAATTTAACTCAACACAAACGCAAACACACCGGAGAAAAACCATTTGTTTGTGGAATATGTAATGCGAAATATTCTGATCCCGGTAATTTAATTCGACACAAACGCAAACACGCCAGATAGAAACCCTTAATTTTGTGGAATATGTGATGCAAAATTTTCGCATTCTAGCACTTCGAACTCTATATGAATGTGTAGAAAACCGTTTGCTCGTGGGATATGTAATATGAAAGTTAATTGCAGTAGTTTCTTTATGTCTGTTTCGGGTAATCTTCGAAACGGCTGAACCACTTGTAATGAAAAGATTGGCAGGAGTGACATGGGCTACTTTGTGTCTTTATATTAGCATGTCCGTGCAGATAGATTGTGTACCGTTTGGAAAAAGAAATTTTGGCCTCAGTCAAAAACTGTGGGCTGGGCAGATTCCCTTTTCATTGAATCATCAGATCAGTTACCCAGGAGAGTGAGATTCGGCTATATTTCAGAAAGTTATAAAGGCAGACGAAAGGCAGTAGTGTCAAAAGATGCAGGAGCTCGCGGGGCATCGTATGGTACCCAAACCCACGATGTATTATTTCGAAAAATTTAATAAAAATTGTTTGACAAAAATGTGTTATAAGTTTTTAATTTTGATGTTTATTTTCAATGTTCTCCGATAGCTGCGAGACGCGCGAAATCTGTAGATTTTTTGCATAGGTATAGTTTAAGAACTGCAGAGTGACAGAAGTTAGTTTTTATCCTGGAAAAGGCAGTTTCTATCGGATAATTTTTCTCCACGCTAAAAAGGCTACGCTAAGGTATTTTACAATATTTATTCTTATCTTACAAAATTACACAAATAATAGCCAGCACTTAGCCGATGATGCGACGGAACTTGAAGGGATCTCTCGCGCCTTACGAGTATCCCTAATTAAGGACGACGACGGCACTGGTCTTCAGACGACCTCTACTACTATTCGGTGTCGATCATACTATGTTCTTGGTTGACTTGGGCGCGGCGGCGGCAGGCCCTGATCGCACAGTTTGACGTGCGAGCGGGCTGCCGGTCGACGAGCTGGCTGAAGAGTCTGCTGACAGCAGGGTCGTCGATTTGTGCGGTGGCGTATGCTTGAAGTTAAGCAGAACTTAATATGGTGGCGACAAGAGTGTCGCCATACCCTATGACGTAGCTAGCGAGATATTGCGGATGTGCTGTCGATCTTAACGTACTACGCTAAGGGTCTATGGCAATCTGCCTGCCTTGAAAATAGACTTGTACCAATAATTTAGAACCTCTGGGTATCTAAGCATTCGATTCTACTCAATTTCGAGTTCAGGTCGCTGTCGACTAGACCCCCTGAATATGTGACTCTAGTGACAGCTCTTGACTGGCGATAACGACGTCAAATTTCGTCCGCTAAATCTGATGATTCGAGCACAAGCGAGCGAGTTTAGTTCGACCATCGAGAAGGAAAAATATAAACGCGAAAGTTTGTATATATGGATGTTTGTTACTCTTTCATGCAAAAACTACTGAATTGATTTTAATGAAACTTTAGAATAATATAGCTTATACATTCATTCGAGCACAAGCGAGCGAGCTTAGCTTAGCTTAGCTTAACATTGATTCGAGCACAAGCGAGCGAGTTTAGTTCGACCATCGAGAAGGAAAAATATAAACGCGAAAGTTTGTATATATGGATGTTTGTTACTCTTTCATGCAAAAACTACTGAATTGATTTTAATGAAACTTTAGAATAATATAGCTTATACATCATAATAACGCATAGGCTATAATTTATAAAGATATTGTGTGAATTTTCCAAAATATAACGGTAAGTGTCAAGTAAGTAGGAAAAATTTCTGCCTTCTGCGAACTATTCTGGCGAGCGCTGCAAAAACCGTTAAGAGTTAGGTGTACATAATGCATGGTAAAAATATTTATCTTAAATAGTCTTACAAAAAAAGCCCGCGACAGCATTATTTTATGTGTAGGTATGCTATTGTAGAGCGTATATTTTTATATCTCTCTTTATGTATATTTTATTTTCTATTAATTATGTTCGTTAGGGTACGTAGCTTACAGAGCTGAAATGAAAGATATGAATGCTGGAAAGGAAAGACTTGTATTTCGACACTTTCGTAAACGCGATTACAATAACACAATAAAACATATATCCGTATAACACTTCGCGATCTTCGTACACCCCAGAATTCTTTCTGTCAAAAACCAGGCCGAGCCATCCCGGGCTCGTGTTCCTAACACATACATAATTTGAATTTATTCAAATTCAAATTATGTATTTTAATCGAACGTCTGGCTTATAACTAGCCAGCGTTACATCTTCCCCCCTCTAATTTTGAAGAAGGTCCCTATTCTTCTAAAAATAAGAAATTGAGAAATTAAGGTTGACGGTTCACTAGCAGATTCCACTGAGAAGAACCGCCAAGAAACTCAGAAGTTGCTCTTTTCAAATTGTTACTTAAAGCTAATACATAATCATTGTTATAAAACATGACATTAGGATAATTTTATAAAAAATCTTGGACTTCATTGGAGTGACGTGCAGAGTAGCTATGAGGCAAAGGCACATCCATTTTCTTATGAGGATTGCTCGTATCTGAAAATAAGTTCAACTTTAAACTGCCCTCTAGTTGAGGAAACGCAACGAGGAAACCAGACCCCATGATCATAGTCATTGGTAGTCGGCATATCCTACGTACATTTCTCTCATATCAATTCACTTATAAAACAACATGTGGCGGAAGGCCCATTCACTCTTAATGGGAAGTGATATCCACTCACATAACTTCATTTACAATCCTCAACTATCATCATTCCTCTTTAATTGATAGAAAAATACTTCCTATGTCGTATATGTTGCTCCATGCAGCGGTTTCTTGTATCTTCTAAACGGCCTGCCACCTCTCTGCATCTGGTCGTCGCTCCAACGTACAACGTTCACATGATATATAACAAAAATAAATCATTATATTATGATTAACATCTTCGTATTACTAAATTTTAAATTGTAAACAATGACATTGAATAAAAATTTTGACATTTCATCAAGTTGTCAATGTCATATGAAGAATGAAATAGAATCTATTCAAATAATTATATTATTCGTAATTTGACGAATATTAAAAACGTCAAATAATTCTTTTAAAACAATTTAGAATATTTACATATTTCAAATTTCAAACTTTTTCATTTTTGAATATTTTTGAAATTTGACAAAGAATATGTTTTTTAGTATCTGAAAATATGAAAAATATGTGGTGAATTTTTTTTTTTTTTACATTAAATACATGAACGACATTATTACTAATACATTCATAATAAATACAAAATCGTCAGTCATACCCTTTCAACGTGAATAACCTTACATTCATATGATATGGTGCGGATACCCTTCTGAGGATGATCCAATACCTTGGAGGTCGTCAGAGGAATTCCGACTATGCAAGGTGTTCCCTACCGACACACCAAACCTTCCTTACAATCATATCATTAAAATCATCCTCATTCACAAAAATCATAATGCACAATACATTTCATCACATTAAACAACATCCGCACATGCTACTAAAGGATGACACTAAATCACTATTTCGTCTTTACTTCACTATTTTCAACAAAATAAAAATGTCCATGAATGATACACGTAAACGAATGGAAATACTTATGAATCATTATACATGGTGTACACGTCTATAAAATTTCTTAATTCTATTGACGTGAACAATATCGCGACTATGATTTACCATATGTTCTATCAGAAAATTGGTATGAGAAATAATTCTGATGATTTTGAATGGACCCTTGAAACATCTGCTCAATTTTAAGCTTTTCCCCACGATCCTTCGAGGAGTATATACCATAACTAGATCCCCAACCTGAAAAGATGCGGGCCTTTTATTCTTATCATAATGAACCTTTTTCTTACGCTGGGCCCTTCTAATTCTAGTTAATACGCTACCTTCTACACGAAAACTTCTTACCGAACCTGGTCTTGTCTTCGAATTTTCCTTAATAAACCTACAAAATGTATCACTATTCTGTTCCATCGTAATATCCGACAATCCTATACGATAAAGAGGAATTTCACTTTCACCATCACCTTTACGTTCAGAAAATTTCATTGAAACCTTTTTCAATGAATTTTCCTGCTTGTTCATCAAATTATTATCTACGTCGATTTTATTCCCGTTATCCGTTGCTAAGAGCGACTCCGTTTCCCTGACAACCGAAATGTCGTTATCTAAATTAATATCACAAATATATAATTTATTTTCATTTTTCTCGTCTTCCGACTCAAAATATTTAATAGTCGAGTATGCCATTTTCTGAATCTTTACAGGCGCACGCGGTTGCACCAAATTAACCCTTAAATCTCTATTATGGAATTCAACAGATCCTTCTACGTAATTCAAAATAACCCCATACTTTTTGAAAAAATCCATACCCAAAATTAAACAATCATCAAAATCATTTATCACATAAAAAGTGTGATCGAATTTCTTATCTGCGATGAGAAATTGCAGATTTATGAAACCAGCAAAATCTAATCGAGTACCATTCACGGCTTTCATCGTAACCTTCATTGAATCCGAAAAACAGATTGATTTTTCTCCAACTAAATTTCTACCAATACAGCTACAATCTGCGCCCGAATCTAAAAGTGCAGTAATTGAACTACTAGGCAACATTACTTCAATATAACTACTGAAATTATATAGTTGAGTAGAATGTCCTGTACTCGATGACCGTTCTTGATTTTCTTGACAAGACTTTGCTTGCAAGGTAAGCTCACTCAAACCTTGCGTCGTTGCGATGCGCTTAGGATTTTCCGCAGGACCTTGTTGAGTAGACCTCGTCACGGGCGGCTGTGTTCTCCAACTATTATAGCGAGGAGGAACACTAGGACGTGGCCTGAAATTGTAGTTACCTCTGAAAGAAGATTTGTTAATTGTTGAAGGCGATTGCCAAATCCCCTGATGCCTGCGGTATATGAGTACTTGAAGCCTGCGTAGTAGTCATCTTAATTGGTAGGTCGTAATCTTTGCTGTAATTTTCGGTGTATATTTCTTGATGACTCGTTATGCTTCTTTTTAAATCTTCCATCTTCTCCAAAGCTAACGAGCTGAAAACCCTCTTAAACGGTTCTTTTAACCCCTTGATAATCGTGCTAGTAATGAGCCTTTCGTCATTTAATTTAGCTTTGGTAGCTATTGTACGCATGTGATAAAAATATTGTAATATGTCTTCATTTCCTTGTTTTGTGTTGAAGAATATTTGTATCCAATTCGTATTTCTTTTAAATTCATTTTTTAACTCTTCACAAACTTGTGCGTACGTTTTCTCTGAAGCATTTATTGTTTTGTAAAAGTCTTTGGCAGCGCCTGCTAAATATAATAATAGTGCTGCTTTCTTCTGGGTATCCTCCCATTTGTTAATTGCAGCTATCGCTTCGAAGGATTCAAAAAATCCTTGGACATCGTCGTTGGGTAAACCCTGGAATAATTTTTCAGAATCCATTTCTTCCATGTACCGATATCTCGGCCGTCTCCACCAATTGTAGAGAGTATATTTTTATATCTCTCTTTATGTATATTTTATTTTCTATTAATTATGTTCGTTAGGGTACGTAGCTTACAGAGCTGAAATGAAAGATATGAATGCTGGAAAGGAAAGACTTGTATTTCGACACTTTCGTAAACGCGATTACAATAACACAATAAAACATATATCCGTATAACACTTCGCGATCTTCGTACACCCCAGAATTCTTTCTGTCAAAAACCAGGCCGAGCCATCCCGGGCTCGTGTTCCTAACACATACATAATTTGAATTTATTCAAATTCAAATTATGTATTTTAATCGAACGTCTGGCTTATAACTAGCCAGCGTTACACTATTATCGCCAAAAAAGGCAGAAAAAAGGACTTTTAGGGAATATAGAGGAAGAACTTTAGATCATCCGTCCAACTGCTGGCCGGGGGGCGTCTAACGCTTCTAGTCTTATTATAATATTCCTACTTCCATGTGAGTTACACAAATCTAAATTAAAACTTCAATAGAGTAAATAAGTAGTTCTCATATTGATAATACTAAGTATGTTTTTCAAAAAATACAAACCTACTTGCTACAATAACAAAATATATTTAAAAATAAAATATTTGTAAGTTAATATAACAATAATTAGGTTGCATCTTTCTCATAAAACAAACGTTTCACATGCATTTTAAACGTTAGTATGAGGGTGTGATTACAGCATAATAGCATTGACCTTTGCATTTAACATTCATAACCTCATTATTTAGTAAACACATTTAACATACCTACCATACCATCAGTCCATTAATGCCCCACTTCAGGGGCTTAGGCCTCCTTTCGGGAAGTTGGTGAATTCATTCAATATTGATACAATATTATTGGCTACACCGCATCCCTACTTCACTCATATATCTCATAACTACCCTTTTTCATTTATACATTCATTCCGCCATTGTCTTTCCTATGCGACGCATTGAAACTAACCGCCTCTTCGCTTGATTGTTTCTCACAAATAACCGTGTAATATATAAACAATTGTGAACACTTCGAAGCATAAACTGAAAAGTTGTGTGTGCCCGATATTTATAGGCGCCGCCAGACGCGAGCTGCTTGCTGCCATCGAAGTTCAGAGTGTGTCGGAGAAAAATGTCAGTCGTTTATTCTCTATTCTTTACCTCCGCTGTTGCTCCCTACTGTATTATACCAACGCCATATACAGTCCACTAAAAATACTGACGCTTCAGGAGTGAGCCCAGACGTTGTTCATAAGAACTCGTAGGCGCCTTCAATTATGTATTTAACATAAATAAAAAAAATATGTAAACTTATTGTTTAAACTACCTTTAGTATTAATAAATGTGGAAAAAACAGAACTCCACTTTAAACTTTAAATAAAAGTACGAATTGACTAGAAGCCCTCTTCTCATCATCATCATCATCAGCCCGTGTCTCTCCACTGCTGGATATAGGCCTCTCCCAAGGCTCGCCACCACACACGGTCCTCCGCCTTTCGCATCCAACTACCCCCGGTATGGCGCTTCAGGTCATCTGTCCACCTGGCCGGGGGGCGTCCAACGCTTCGCTTTCCGGTACGTGGCCTCCATTCGAGAACTCGTCTACCCCATCGGTTATCAGTTCTACGGCAAATATGACCGGCCCATTGCCACTTCAGCCTGCTGATCGCTTCGGCTATGTCGACAACTTTAGTTCTTTGACGGATTTCAGTGTTTCTGATTTTATCCATCAAAGAAACACCGAGCATAGCCCGCTCCATAGCACGCTGAGCGACTTTGAATTTATGGATCAGTCCTGCCGTGAGAGTCCACGTTTCGGCACCGTACGTCATTGTAGGTAGGACGCATTGGTTGAAGACCTTGGTCTTCAGACATTGTGGTAGTGGCGACGAGAACAGATGACGAAGCTTCCCGAAAGCAGCCCAGCCCAGCTGAATTCTTCGGTCGGCCTCTTTGTTGAAGTTGTGTTTGCCTAACTGGACAATCTGTCCTAAATAGACATAGTCTTGCACAACTTCTAGAGTCGCACCCTCTACGGTTACCGGTCTCGGGAGAATATGTTCGTTATACATGACTTTCGTCTTGTCCAAGTTCATCCCGAGCCCCACCCGCCGAGAGGCGACATTGAGGCCGTTAACCATTCCGCTGAGCTCCTCCAGCGACTCTGCCCTCTTCTCGCTGACTGTCAAACAACTCATATACACTAGCTAGCTGTTGTAACAGTTTGGCGAGATTCAGTCCGCGAGGACCAGCGCGCCAGCTTCCACCCTCGCGAAATTGCGTTTGACAGTTTCGATACTGTGAAGTGACATTTCTGACCCTATTCAAACCAAACGGCTTAGGCATCCCCTCAGAATGAGGGTGCTTGGCGCTTAATTAATCACGATATTCCAGTGCGGATTGGTGGATTTCGATGAGAGATAGCAATCGGAACCGATGGCTTGACGTGCTCTCTGAAGTACGGAGTCAGTGATCAGTCACAAAAAAATCATTGTAACATGCCGGTTTCTGGGATTCGAACCACAACCTTCTACGCAAGAAGCGGGCTCACCACTACTAGACAATTACACCTGTCGTGCGACTACGGTAAAAGTATGTACAAAATGATATATGAGCAATATCCATTTCTTTATTTATCACTTTTTGTCTCAGGTATGATGGGATTGGACACACTGAGTCTCAGACGTCAGACGTAAGGAACAATTAGAAAAAAATATTACTGCCAGATTTTGCGTGGTAGAGTTGAGAGTCCATCCACATCCACCAGCTATCTCTATATTAAATGCGTTTGTGGCTAGATCGAGGGTGTCAACTTGTTTGCCGATAACTTGATCGCAGTGATACGTTCTTGAATCAATTCAAGAGCCGCCTGGATAATTACTTGAGCGGCAAGTGAAAAGGGAATGATATAAGCGTATCAGCGGAAGCTGTTAGCTTATTAATAAATAATAGAGAATACAATACACAGGACGTAGTTCTGAAGTTGTGTAATAATTTTAATAAGCCTATGATACTAACAATGTACCGCAATAAAAGCTTGTGTGTGCGTCAGGATGGCGGTACAAAGTTGTACAAGGTTACCGTTTAGGATTGTGATTATGCTGTAGATTTAGTACCTAATTTGTACTACTTAGTACCTTTCACCGAAAAATTTGTACCTGTTTACTTTCAAAAATATTTGAGATTTAAAGTGTACATTTTCTAAATTAGGTATTTCTATTATTTAAAATTACATTTAGAGTTATCAGATATTTAGTACCTAATTTGTACCTAAACAGATATAAAAGACTGACCGATTGGCCAAGTGTTTAGAGACCTAAACTGCGGAGCTAAGGGTCGCGGGTTCGATTCCCGCTCGAGACAAATATTTGTGTACATGAACATGTCTATTTGTTCCGTGATCGAGTATAAAAGTATCTATATGCAGATTGGATACCAACCCTCCAGAGTCTCGTTGCATTTAAAATCTGTTGGTATTCAATAATAATTTCGCCGAAGAAACTATATTTGTAGCCGTTTTCGAGAACATAAATTTTTAATATTACTTGGTTTACAAATAAATATGCAACCCTTATTGCACTATGACCCACCGCACACGCCGAAAGCTGAAAAACGGCCTTGAAATTCGTTTGAAATTTACCGACGTCGCAGCACAGCGACCGAGGCAGGTGAAGCGGGCGCGGCGCGGCTTGCTTTGCTGTATGTTGCGTAATAATTAGTTGCCATCGGGACCGTGCCATGACATGACAGTGACATCCCATAGTTTGTGCCTATGAACCGAGTGTTTTTTTTCGTAGACTGATTATTTCGTCAGCGCTGATATTTTTCGAAATGTCGCATTATTTTAGTGCTACTGAAGTTGCAGATATGCTTTACAGACTGGGAATTAATTTATTTTTCATGTTTTTTACATGACATTTTTTCTTGCTCAAGAAAACAATCAGTACAACACGCTAAATTTGGGACAAACAAATGATGGCATTCATACTGTATATGTATATATTATAAAGAACATTTAGGTATGTATATCAGTTATCTAGTGCTCCATAATACTCGTTTACTTTGGGTATAGATGGCGCTGTGTGGGAAGTCCCAGCTATTATTATTATTAACACGAGTAGACGAAATAAAACTAAACCTCTGAATAGCATAGAGCGCTTTGTGGAACATGGCCACATGTTTTAAGCCTTCATGGCGGAGTACTACAATTGACACGTCCGACTTTATTTGACAATTTTATTTACGAAATTAATAAATCTTCAAGTACCACAAACGAATTGTTTTTCACTGGTGTGTTTGCGTTTATGCCTGATTAAACTATTCGACCATTTGAAATTTAACTCACATGTGTCACAAGTATATGGTTTCTCAACTGAGTGTACGCGTTTATGGTATATTAAATAATTAGAACGTGCAAACTTTGCATCACATCTGTCACAAGTAAATGGTTTCTCACCAGTGTGTACGATCTTATGCCTGATTAAATCATTAGACTGTGCAAATTTTGCATCACATGTGTCACAAGGAAATGGTTTCTCACTAGTGTGTATGTATTTGTGCCTAATTAAACTACTTGACCATTTAAATTTTAACTCACATATGTCACAAGTATACAGTTTCTTAGCAGAGTGTATGCGCTTATGGTCAATTAAATGACTAGAACGTGCAAATTTAGCATCACATGTGTCACAATTAAATGGTTTCGCACCGGTGTGTAAGCTTTTATGTCTCATTAAATTATTGGACCTTGCAAATCTTGCATCGCATATGTCACAAGCGAATGGTTTCTCACTAGGGTGTTTGCGTTTATTGTTAATTAAATTACAAGAATGAGTAAACCTTACATCACGTGTTTCATTCTTACAACTCAAGTTGGCGCTGCAGTTTAGCATCTGCTGGGGCCCCTCACAGCAGTCTGACTCCACTTTCATTGAAGGTCTATCAATTGCTGCACCCTGGAACTGAAACACTCGATTTACATATGCTAATGCAGAGGTTGCAGGAGATTGTAAGAGTACAGACCTCAGTACTGTGCAGGCTTAGGCTGGATGGTACATAATTTTCCAATATGGTTGGTCCTATATCCAACTCCTCTTTAACGACAGCCTCATCCTTGATCAGCCGCACATGCATGTTCACATCCATCTGCCAATAATGTTGAAACTTAAAAGACTGTCTTCATTGAGACTCAGGATCCTTTGGAAGTAATAATACCTGGGACATCCCACACAGCGCCATCTATACCCAAAGTAAACGAGTATTATGAGCCGTCACGGAACGCCTGGCAGATGTGATACATCGAGTTTGTACAATATGCATAAAAGACAAGATTACGACATGAACTAAATATGGTATAATGAAAAATAAAAAAATTATGATTTTTTACGCAAAATGATAACTATTTATTTAATGAAACACAAAAATGAAAATTTTGAAAATTTATTTAATTTTGGGGCAATTCAATTCTTTTAATCTGTGACTTTATAATAGTTATATTCGATGTTGCCTCTGACGATATAACTGTGACAATAAAATTGGTCGATGATAACTGAAGTATGTTACAAATGTATTAGACATAGTATTGTCGAGGTATCTAATAAATACAGCATCTATTGTTGTTCCATCCATATTTGGTAGAAGGTTCTCTTGGATTGTTGATAATTTGCAATTGAAATTTTTTCCGAACGAACATAATTAATGACATTGATTCATCTTTTGCAAAATTTATATTAAAATCTCCAGCTAAAATCGGTGGTAGTTTATCTTTATTGGTTTTAAAAATTTTATTGAAACTCTATGACTATATGGAAATAATCTCTCATGTAAAAATTAAGTGTTGTTTTTCTTCTTACATAAGTATAGTTCCAATCAAACTTTATGACGGGATCGGAATACAACGGTATAGGCATGCTTGCGCAGGTTCAGTCGTATGCCCCTCGCTCCACTGCGTCCCGCTACACCTAATACTGGTTACTGCGCCGCGACTTGTGCCTACGTTCACATCCGTCATGAAGGTTTATTGGAACTGTAGCTATTTACAATTTATTTTGATCTTTCATTTCGAATCGCTTGGCGGGATACGCAAGGAAGCGCGGGGCACATCAACGACCGGTTGCCAAAGAATATTGATACTCTACTCTAAAAACATAAGGTTCTTTTTCCTCTAAATAAACGCATGCTGTAGCGACGCGCCAACAATCCATTTCATACCCTCGCCAATAGATGTTTTACATCAAAAATATTTAAGTATGTATATCAGTCGTCCGATACCCCATAATAGAGCATAATACTTGCTTGCTTTGGGACTAGATGGCGCTGTCTAGTATGTCCCTGAAATAATTATTATGTATGGCATTTAAAAATGAAATTCCTTTAAAAATTTTCCAAATAAAATTGAAAATTTCAATTTGCCATTAGTAATAAGTGGGTTCAATTTGTGACGTAGCAATTTAAAAAGTTGACTTCTTAAGTAAACATATTGTATGATACTGATTCAACTGTTCCTAGAGTGATAATAATTTTCAAAGCATGGAATATGCTTCGTTCTGTTAATTAATTTAAAAAATGTACAAAATATTATCTAATTGGAAGAATCGAGAAAGTTAAATGAATTTATAGATTTATAATTTCACTGGTGATTTGTCTCAAGAATGTATATGGTAATGTCTATCTGAAAATATCCAATACAATTTTAATATTCTATATTTCAGCCCAGAATGATTCTCAACACTTGACAATTGACCACCTGTCATACTAAATAGGTATATCATATATTTCACAATGGTAAAATACAGAAAAAGATTTTTTTGTGCCTAGTACATAATTCAATTGTTTACATTCACATATTGTGGCTGATGATAGGAAGAAATTACCCAATAATTTTTTTATTTTTTTTTATTTACTCTCTCACCAGTATCATGGTGAGACACCAGGTCAATGGTTTTTTAGTATGTTTGCTTTTGTGTTGAACTAAAGAACCAGATTGCAAACATTTTGCATCATATTCATAAGGCGTTTTGTTCCATAAAATGAGAGGTGCTGCGGTCCAGCACCTGCGGGGACTCCTCAATGCAGTTCAATCCACTTTGGTGGAAGGCCTATCAATTGGAGCAACCTTCAACCTAGACACTCATTTTACTATTGCTAATACACAATTTGCAGAAAATAATAATACACACCTCAATGCTGTCCAGATCTATCCCGCGCGGCGCGCATTGATGCAGTGTGGTGGGCCCTACATCAAACTCTTGCTTGATAGGGAGTTTTTCAATGACAGCCTCATCCACGATCAGCCTTACATCAAACTCTTGCTTAATAGGGGGTTCTTCAATGACAGCCTTATCTTTGATCAGCCCTACACCCAACTCTTGCTTAATAGGGAGTTCTTCAATGATAGCCTCATCTTTGATCAGCCCTACATCAAACTCTTGCTTAATAGGGGGTTCTTCAATGACAGCCTTATCTTTGATCAGCCCTACACCCAACTCTTGCTTAATAGGGAGTTCTTCAATGACAGCCTCATCTTTGATCAGCCCTACATCAAACTCTTGCTTGATAGGGGGTTTTTCAATGACAGTCTCACCCTTGATCAGCTGCTTGTGCATGTTTACATCCATCTGTTATCAAATTGAAACACTTACTTATATATATCTATCTGTCTGTCTGTCAGTCTGTATGTCATTTTATAAGTCAAGAACGGCTGGACCGGAAACTTCAATCGCGCGTCGGGTCGACAAGCACAATTTTGTTTTTTGATTCAAACATATCTGCAATAAACTGTGGGCAATTTGATCTTTCAGAGTGAATATTGTTGTTGGTGTATAATATGTCCGTCTTAAGTTGGACCTTTTTTACCCAAATTTTTTAGCAGTGTATGTTTTTCGAGATTATGTATGTATGCGAGTATATTTCTTTGGCACACTTATTACCTTCAACGGAATTTAAATATATGGGGAGTCGGTACATTTAACTTAACTGTGCGAGAGACTATATTCACACATGGCGATTTTGGCGGCAGTGAATGAAAAAGAGAGGGGGTATAAAATTATATTTAGTTATTGTAACAATATTCCTATCATAAATAAAAGTTGTTATATGTATACAAAGATACCTATATATATATAGTAGCGCCCGCCTCGGCTTCCCATGGGCAGCAGAGCCTATAAGCGGTAGTGTTTTTTTCTGTCGTAGTGTGATATCAGCTTGTTGCGTCGAACATGTGGATTAGATTTAATTAGATTTATATGTAACGTAATTTCATTCTACTTGGAGAATTTTTAATGTATTTTATTTCCAATTCTGTAAATATTTCAAAAAGTAAATATATACATAAAAATAAACTAAAATATTTCTTATATGCAACATTGATAACTTCTGCCTAACCACACGTGTCGCATCGGCACGGAGACGATAAAGACGCCCAGCGCAGCGCTATTTCTATTCGCCGCGCCCGGTTTCTTGTCGCGCGATAGTTTTTTTTTCGCGATAATTCTTAAGATATTAATTTAAATTGTATGGTGTTAAGGCAATCATAATCTGCATGAAATACTGAAGGTAAATAACGTATTTAATTTGATAAGGATTAATACTGTATCCGTATAAATTGCTTTCCAATTACTCATCATATGACACTATTTTTTCTAACATAAAAATAAGTATAGTAAGCTATCCATAAAAGATAGACATATGTCATCATAGACTTTTCTTTAGTCCTATAAAAGAGAAACGATTCCTCCATACATTATTTTGTTATACCTCAAACGAATTAAGCAGCGTTTTCGATTAAAGCTCCTAGCCATCTTGATTTTTTCCGAATTCTTAAACTATAATCGTCATATTTCAACTAAATTGCATAAAACTTTGATAAATTATACATGTAAACCTTCATATTGAATCACTCTGTTTATTGGTGTCACCCATATGCCAATCTGTTTTTAAGTTTATCACATTCAGACAGACAGACAGACGCGGCGGGGGGCTTTATTTTACAAAATGTAGTGATTAAAACACTTTAATGCTACTATTCTGATCCAAACTACACAAAAATATTGAACATAGTATGTTTATTTTTTGTTGGGGTGTAACCGTCCACAATCTACAAAGCACCACACTGGTTCAGCTGTTGTTGATCTTAGCTTGTATATCTTGGAAAGAGCAAGGCTTAGTTTTTTTGTGTAAAGAAAAAACAGCTAAGTGTTAAAAAATTAAAAATGCTGACTGCATAAATAATAATTCTTAGAAAGAAGAAAAACAAGCTCTGTATTCTATAGAATTCTGTCTGAACAGCATAGAATGCACCATGCAATGCTTTTTTTTCATTCTATACCCAGATAACCAAATAAGAAAATAATTAAGTATAATATAAGTATAATTTTAATGTTTCATGTTTTTGCAAACAGGGACAAACTAATAACTAAAATATATTTGTTGATTGTCTTTAAGTGATTAATTCTAATTATTATAACTATAAAATATATTTAAAATATAATTTATTTATTCTGATATACAAGTAATGCAACCAATAACATTAAAAAAAATTATAAATAAACATATTAGTACAGGTTGCGTCCCACACCTGAGGCCTGCCAAGCTTTCACAGCCCGAATCACTAAATAATTTAAGCTAGCTTATACATCTCCTTATAGTTGATTATTTGGATCGGCTGTCCAATGCTGCTAGATGCTAATCATGTTCATAACCATGATCAATTTAAAATTCAACCAAGATAGATTGATGGTCTACCATTAAAAAAAATGGTTAGATTTGGTTTCACTTTTCATTATGCAAAGAGTGAAATGAACTACCAACAAGCCCTATATTTCTCCTAGTCAGGGCCGGCGATAGGGGGAGTGTAAGGGTAGTAGTACCACCAGGGCCCGGTTAATTGATTATTTTTTTCAAAGTAAGGTGGGGTGGGCCTCGCTACGTTTTACACCCGGGGCCCGATCTGGCTCTCGCCGGGCCTGCTCCTAGTATTCACACTAAAAATATTTACTGCAGGAGGTTTCCACACCCCTGTATGCGCGATTAAATACATAGTTTTAATTTTTGTCAAGTAAAGCCCTACCATGTTTTTTTCATACAATCTTTATAAAAGTTTAAATATTCTACTTACCAAAAAGCTAATGTTGTTAATGTTAAACAACAAATAATCTTAATTCTGTAATTTCGGCTTATAATAGTGGAAACAATATTTATGTTTAAGTCATGGCTATATTCTAATATTTTAGGTCATGCCTTGTTAAATCTATATACTAATATTTTTTTAATAGGTAGGTAGGTACTTACGTAACATCTTTTTATTAGAAAAATCAATTTTAAATTTTTATATATAGAGTTGTACCAGTGGTTTTTTTACCAGAAGTCCGTTAATTTTTTAATTTTGATAAATATGCTTTCTGACGTTTTATATAAAAGCGGATTGATCCGAGTTTGTCTCGCTCCTAACCAGTGGTGTAAAAATCTGCTATATTTTAAAAACATGCTTCAGACTATAAACTATATTATTTTAGCATGTTTATTAATATGCTATGCTTTAGCATAACACGAGGGAATGCTTAGCGCGAGAATCGTTCGTTGCGTTAGGCGGCGCGCGGCGGTCACATGCTGTCGACCGACAGCTGCGCTAATGCTAAATTGCTAAACTTGCTAATCAGTCGGCGCGCAAGCGCATTCGTTGTAGGACGTGTTTCGTTGTACTGATCGCATCGCTCTATTGGTAAGGCGGGACTGCGGGATTGTGTCGTGCTATTTAATAGCACCAAGAGTCAACCAATATAATATGCTAAATCTGTTTAGTTTAAATAACATGTTTTAAATTATGCTTTATGCTATATTATCCACCACTGCTCCTAACTCAATCCCTAAAATCGAAGACAATGTCCTACGAATTTTTTTCGTACCGAAGAACGGTACCTCTTATTTTCGTGTAAGGCAAATTATTTTTTTAACATAATAAGGTTGAAATGTTATGTGCTATTTACCTATTTTTATGATTTCCCAATATTGCCTGTATTTTGTGCTTTTGCCAGTGGTTTTATTATGTATTTTGTTACTTTTGTTCACTTTACAGGTTCACTTTTATTGTTTTGGAATCTCGGAAACACAGATTACTCGGAAATACACGGCCGGCAGTTTATATTGGTTTATATTCTGTGGAAGTCTATGGTTTGACATGACACATTCTACTCTGTGGACAGATTGACAGCTAGTTTGCCACTTATTAGTTCCGTAGGTTCAGGATTGTTCACTCCCGAAAATATATAATACAAAAATAAAGCTTTTGCGTTACGCATAAGGTTTACTTTAAATTGTAAAACGCATGGAGACAAAATGAGTTTGTAGGAGATAGCTACCGGAGAGTCTGTTTGTCCCTTTCTAACACTTGTCATTAAAAAAAAAATTTTCATGTAGTTGGTTCATCACCGATTTATATATACAGGATGAGATTTTAGTAATCAGCTAAAATGTTCCTAGATGTTAGGTATCACCAATACACCTCATTACGTAAATAAAAATATAGGTCAAATATTTCTAATCAATAAAAATATCCTAAATATTTTTTAACAAAATTTGGCTACCTTCTGCTTACAATCTACCCACACGTGCCGCGCGCCAGCTGATTCCCACCCTTTTCGTGGCGTGCCCCCATTCCGCACTCAATGACCTCAGCACAGTCAGCCACGCGATTCTGTACCGAACAACTGCGCGGGCATCTGCGTCCGCGCATCAATAATGTATACAAATCGCGAATATTATGAAATGATGAAATGTTACATTTTAAGTGGACAAACTTTACGCGGAGCCCAAAGACTGTATGAAAAAATAAGCCTGCCTCAGCTTCGCAATCAAGGTTTACACAATGCCAAGGTACCGAACTGTCAAACTATTTGGAAGTGCGATTCAGTGCAAACGTTTGGACCGGGGTTATCGGTGATAAAATATTAGGGCCCTATTTCATAGAGGGCAGACTGACCGGAATCACGTATCTTCAAATGTTACGTACAGTAATATCTGATTTTATGGACGACGTTGCGCTCGCACTAATAGCTCATCGCGAGTTTTATTTTCAACACGATGGTGCACCATTTGTTAAAGTAAGTGAATTTTTTTATATGGTAAGTGGAATTGAACTCGATTTTTTAATAATTGTACATAAGTTGATTCAAATTTTTTAAACACGCCTGATTGCGAAAGGAAAAAGGACAATTGTTAACCAATTATCGAATGTACGAGTACATTGATCAAAATAGATTAGGTATGTACCTATTCATTTTTTCAATTTCATTTATTTCGATTCGATTTTAATCGCAGATAATAACTAAAACAAGCCTTTTGCAATTTGACGGTCCTAAGCTCGATAAGTATGATGAAGGGAAAATTTGCAACTTAAGGAGCCGTATTTCTGAAACTCATTGATGATGTCATCAATTTGAATCGTTCCCTAGGCCTTGTCAAACCAAAATTTTCAAGAGAGTTTTTTACGACTGAGTAGGAGCCTTCATAAAAGAGATCATTCGATAATCATGAATTTTCAAAAATACGACGTGCTAGTATTATCTATGATGCTATACTGCGAGTGCAGAGCGAAAGGGCGGAGCTTGGGGAATATGGGCGGAGCGCGTGCACGTGCACTGGCGTCCTCGTGATATGACTAGTAATATTGGTAGTTTTGGGAAAGGTTTGCGTAGGCTTAACTGAATATTTTCCCATTGAACGATACTAAAAGGGAACAAGACGGCCAACGGATTTTTATCAAAGGTCATCATATTGAAGTTTGGCTGGTCATAAAAACCTCATACTGTATATGAAAATACTCGTCTAATATCTATTTTCTGTGACTTCTGGTTTTTGATATGTCTTGGTATCTGGATGATAATAATATTTTTGAAAGTTCTGACATTACATTTTATAAATTTATAAAATATTTCAGTTACATTTAAAACGGATGTCTAATTTTATGGTTTTCACTGGCATCTAAAACGAAAATTTTCAGAATTTTGACGTGTTATTGTCAAAGTTGAAGTTTTTGACGTCATATACTGAGGTGACCATAATATTTTCTTAAGTTAGTAGGAATTCTATATGAAAATTAAAAAAAATAGATAATGGGTTCAAAATATTCAGTTTTTTTGCAGTTAAAATTTAAAATACTATATTAAACACCAAAATATTTCGATATAGTAAAAATATGTTTAAATTTATAGAATAGCATAATACTTACACACAAAAATACCAATGGAGCATCAGACGGAAAATCTGAAATTTCAAATTACATGAGTGCGAAAAGGAGTCAGCAGCAAGAATCAGTCCAATGTAGGGAAATGTTTCAACTACAAAATGTAGGATGATATAGAAACACATAAATATAATAAAAAATACAAAGCAACATTCATTATATAGATAGATGACCCACCGAAGGCAGGACGATGATCATTCGACCGATCGCAGCATTTAGTACGATTTGTTTTTCATCACAAAATTGATTACGGTTGTTACATATATAGGTAGTATGCGATTCGTCTTATTATATTGATATCGTATGATGACGATGGATCAAAACGTTCACCGTCCCAAATGTGACCTAAAACGTTATTACGTTAGTACTAGCATTAAAAAGTGTTGCTTTCAATTTTATTAGTTAGTAAACTAAAATCAATTTGTCGATTGAAATTACTGGGTTTGTGAATATGAATAATGAAGTATTATGCTTGTGTTATGGGTTACTAAACAACTGATATATATACTTAAATACTTTTTTTCATATATAATATATACATAGATAAATATTATACACCCAGACCCGGAATGAAATAAACATGTTTATGCACACAAATATTTGTCCCGGGTGGAAATCGAACCCACTACCGTTAGCTCCGCAGTTAGGGTCTCTAACCACTCGGCCATTCGGTCGTCTAACAGGATAGGTTTCTAATAATAAATTGCGATTTGCTTGTAATTTTATAAAATAAAAGTTTTAACGTCATTACGGAAACGGTATTCTCCCTTAGTTAAATTTAAGACAAGTAATAAAACCATCTACTATATAAATAAAATCGTAGTGTCTGTCTATCTGTCTGTTCCCGCTAATCTCTGAAACTGCCGATCCGAATTAAATGAAACTTTGCAGACATGAATGGGGCGTTGTCAGAAGTGACACAGGCTACTTTTTAACACGAAACTTCTTTTCCCACATAAATATTTCGTATCTCGGAGTCCCGCACCAACGCTAAAGTGCAAGATATTTTGGCCCTAGAAATACTGTTTCGGAAGCTTAAGTATTTTAAATTAGTATTTATCCGCCAGATCCATGTGGATTTTTGGGATTGCTGAGTTTTTTTTTTGAAAGGAATGGAGCTGGTCACCTGTATACAGTTATATTTTAGGTTCCCACGTTCGCAATATTATCATTAATATTAATATCAATTCCCAATATTACGGTACGTCCTCCTAGTACGGACACCAGTTTCTCACATAGAGAAAAAATTTTCTTGTCATTAGATTAGTTACTTGTATTTTATTATTACTAGAGTATTTTTTGTGTGATAGAGAAAAATAAAGATCATTATTATTATTATTCTGTGCAGCATGTTTCGGCACAATCCTTTTAACGAGATATTTCTTGAGTGTTGGGTCCTGGGAACCCGGGCGTGCAATAATACGGAACATGGCTTCTTACTCATGTGGGACTTAATTAATTTGTAAATAGAGGCGGTCAGCCATCTAATTATAAATCACAATCTAAGTACCTTTATTTTTGTGATCGAATCGGAGATTTGTATTCACGTGTAATTTGTTCGTGTAGTTTTTGGTAACACCGCCTGGTAATTTTCACAGAGTAACACAGACTGAATGAGTAGCTTTACTAGCTTTCAGTAGTTTTGTTACTTTTGTTTATGCAGTTTAATGTGTGGTTTATTGAACCCTCTATAGTTTGTGGTTTATTGTTTATTGATAATAAACAAATACCCCATGTATTGAAACCTGAAAGGTTCTTATTATAAACTAATTATAGTTTAATATAATAAAACCATTTATATTACTAATAGAACCATTATATTCAGACACCATAATGGAATAGAAACAAAAGACAAAAGTGACAACCATATGACAAGTGTCAAACTGAAAATATATTCTTCATCCCCTCTCAATTCTGATTCAGTTAGAAACAGGAATTGTACTTAATATTATTAGTAAAAACAAACAAACTTAACTTCAACAGCTCTCTAGTTAGAATAAAATTAATAACAAAAATTGGATAAATACATATACAAAGAAATTAAATACAAAAGCAAAATTTTAGACATTAAACAATGCATGAAGCCAAATTTAATTTATTTACAAAGTAACAATGTTTTGGCTTTGCTAGTGCTTTTGTTAACACATCTGCAATGTTTTCATTTGTGGCCACATATTTAATAGATATCAACTTTTTACTGATTAAGTCCTTTATAAAATGATATTTAATATCAATATGTTTTGACCGCTTACTATTTTCATTTGATTCTATCATTTTCATAGCACTTTGATTGTCAATATATAGTATGCAATCACAATCGGATCTAAAATCTTTTAATAAACCTCTTACATAAAGTATCTCTGTAGAGTTAAGAGCAGCAGCTATATATTCAGCTTCGGCAGTAGATAAAGCGACAACATTTTGTTTCTTTGAATACCAAGAAATTAAATTATTCCGATAGAACAATACCGAACCACTAACGCTTTTCCTGTCACGTTTATCACCAGCCCAATTTGCGTCACTATACGCAACTAAACTACTGCTAGAGTGCTTTCTGTATACCAAAGCCTTTGACTTTGTTTGTTTTAAATAACGCAAAACTCGCTTTGCAGCTTTCCAAAGTGATATAGTAGGCTTATCCAAAAAACTGCTTAAGTAAGAAACGGCAAAACTAATATCAGGTCTACTTGAAGTAGACAAGTATAAAAGACATCCAATTAACTCGCGATAAGGTTTTTCAAAATTTAAAGTTTCATCTGCTTCATAAGAGAAATTTACTTCCATCGGAGTATCTGCACCCTTACAATCAGTCATATTAAACTTTTCAAGCATTCTTTCTATGGCACTCTCTTGTTTTATTGCAATAGAATCAAATGATCTTGTTATTTCAAGTCCTAAATAAATTCGTAACTCACCTAAGTCTTTAACATTAAATTCAAGTTTCAAGAAATTAAATACTTTATCTAAATTGGTTTTACTCTGTGACATCAAAATTATATCATCCACATATACTAGTAAAAATGTATCTTCAGAAATATATAAGCAAAAGTCATGTTTTGATTGAACGAAACCTTTACCAACCAAGAATTCATGTAACCTTTCGTTCCAGCACCTTGGTGCTTGACGTAAACCGTACAGCGATCGATTTAATTTGAACACAATGTTTTTCTCAGCAGTCACTCCTAAAGGCGGTTTTAAATAAACGTCTTCTTTTAGAAAGCCATTTAAAAACGCTGTTGGAACGTCGAGCTGTCTTATATACATATGGTCTTTTTGAATGGCTTGACTAAGCATCATTCTGATGGTGGGCATCCTTGCGACCGGAGAATATACATTGAACAATGTTTCTTCCTGAAAACCTTTCGCCACAAGTCTAGCTTTTTTAGTTCCATCCTTTTTTGTCGTAAACACCCATTTAGTATCTATTGCTTTCTTACCTTGAGGCAGCACTGCCACTTTCCATGTTTCTAAATTTTTCAAGGAAGTTAGTTCTTTGTTTATTGCTTCTTCCCATCCGTTTCCTCTTTCAATTGCTTCTTTGTAACTAACTGGATCCCCAATACATAAACAATAAGCCATGTGAATCTCATAGTCGAGTAGTTTGTTAGGTGGTTTAATTATTCTTCCACTTCTGGTCTGAACATAATTTACTTCAAGATTTTTCTGGCAGTCTTCAAAATTCTCCTCATCTTTTTCATTTTCTGTGCTCTCAGTTCGTATTATATCCTCGTTTTGCATTGTATCTCTTTGTCTATTAAAACCTTCTTGGTTGACCTCAATCCATCCACTTGTAACCGTGTTCGGTGTTTTATCTTGATTATAGACAAAGTCCGTTTCATCAAACCGTACATCACGTGATTCTATCAATTTATTTTCTTTAGGGTCCCATAAGCGATATCCTGTTCTAGCATATCCTACCATTCTCGTTTCCTTTGCTCTAGCTGATAATTTGTCAGCTTTTGGCAGTATGTATGCCCATGATTTTGCTCCGAAAACCCTTAATTTCTCTAAATCTCTTCTTCCATATAATATTTCACATGGAGTGTTAAAATTTATGGCTTGTGATGGGCAACGATTCAATTGATATGCTGCACATTTGACAGCCTCACCCCACAAATATTTCGGCAAATTACTTTCTATCAATATTGTTCGTGCTTAATTATATAAAATCCTATTCAATCGTTCAGCTACGCCATTGCTTGAAGGAGAATATGGCAAGGTAAATTCTAAGCGTATACCCTTTTCGGCAGCAAATTGCTTTAATTTGTTACATGTGTACTCAGTCCCGTTGTCACATCTAACCCGTTTCACAGTCTTCCCGAATTCGTTTTCATATCTACGTATGTACTGTATAATATTGTCGGTAGCTTCAGACTTCCTTTTTAATAAAAATATCACACAGAAATGAGAAAAATCATCTAAAACTGTTTGAAAATATATTTCATCGCCTAAAGTTGGTATATTTGAAGGACCCGCTATATCACTGTGAATAAGCTCAAGTATATCGTATGATCTCGGTCTTTGCAAACGTTTAAAAGGAATTCTAGTCGCTTTACCTTTCATACAGGGCCCGCACACTGTATTGTTCATTGGTAAATTTAACCTACTTAAAGTTATTGAACTAGTGTGACCAAGCCGTCTGTGCCAGAGAATACCTTTCTCCGAATTCATAGCTGCTTCTCCATACTCATCACACTTTAGTTTACCCTGTAATATATACAACTTTCCATTATTATATGCCCGAATAGTTGAACCATTAAAAAATATTATTTTTACAAAATCACGAGAAAATACAATTTTGTTATTTTCTTTCTCCAGAAATTTCCTTACAGACAGCAAATTAAATGCTATATTCTGTACAATCAAACCTTCTATAATAATCTGTAGGTTTTCACAAACAATTTTTAATTTACCTTTGCGATAAGCAATTAAACTATCACCATTTGCAGTATTTATATTTATCGGATGATCTAACTCTATAACATCAAACATGTATTTTTCATAATGATGACTCATAAAATTTTGAGATGCACCTGAATCTACTACAAAAAAGATATCATCTTCAAATGACTTACAAGTCAAATTATACTCTCCACAGTCAGTCACAGTTAATCCGGCAGTATCAGTAATGGTTTCTTCTTCATGACTAATGATAGCTTGATCTCTGCTTGGTGTTACGAACGCTGTTCCGCAGCGACGCTGTGGTCTTCTATGATTACTGAAAGGGCGTCTACTTACCGTGGTACCACGAAAAACATTTTGTGAAGTAGAAGGTCTCTGGTCTGGCAAATTACGACAGTGAATTGCTTTGTGACCTAGTTGATGACACTTGTAACATTGTATATTAAACGCCGTTTCATTATTCATCGGATGCATTATCACTTCACTCCTCATACTATTTGTTAACCTTATTTCTGCATCTAACAGAGTAGCTTTAGTTTTCTCTAGTGTAATATTCTCAGAACTCATTGCTTCAATAGCGGATAACACGTTATTGTACTTAACTGGCATACACAACAGCAAATGAATAACTTGGTCTGCCTCTTCCATTTTTGTCAAAGAAATCACATCAATATCGTTGATCAGTTTGTCAAATTTAAAGAAAAATTCTTGTAAGCTGTCATCTTCATCACATTTGAGGTAAATTAACTTCTTTTTCAAATTATATTTATTCATGACACTTTTTCTTTTGAATACGTTCTCCAATGACACTATCATCTCGTGAGCTGTCCCTTTGTTTTTAACTACGTCTAAAAATTTATCTCCTATGCACTGGACTACTAATGACCGGGCTTTTATATCTGATTTCTTTCGATTTCCGTCTATTAATTGTACGTCGTTCAACATATCTTTAAGCCCTTTTTCTTCTAAAAGAAGTTCCACTCTGTATTTCCAATTTCCAAAATTTTGTCCATCTTCCAATTTTGGAATTACATCGGACAATTTCGATGCCGCCATTTTCTTCAAAAATATATTATTATTTTTGTGTTCAAATCAATCTGGGCCCATAACCTATTGAAACCTGAAAGGTTCTTATTATAAACTAATTATAGTTTAATATAATAAAACCATTTATATTACTAATAGAACCATTATATTCAGACACCATAATGGAATAGAAACAAAAGACAAAAGTGACAACCATATGACAAGTGTCAAACTGAAAATATATTCTTCACCATGTTTTTTTAAACACATTCACAAGTTGATTGTAATATTAATTTAGTTTTTAGCGATTTACTGTGTAATTTAAGTGTTAAGTTAAAGAATGGCTGAATTACCTTTGTCGTAGGTACGTATTTTATTGGTATTTTAAAGTTTTTTTTTCATAAATTTCTAAAGAAAGTTATGATTAGAGTTTCTTCTTCCTTCCGCCTCGGTTCATTCAAGCTTTTATTTCCCTCAAAATGTGAATAGATAGCAAATCTCATATGTGATTTTGACCACTTTTATCCAGTCACTCATCAACTGTGTTGATTAAATAGAAAAATAGTTTTATTACAGACAATGTGTCTTTTCAGACTGAACTTAATATTATTTGAAAATATTATTCAGGCAATCCTGGTCATTTATTAAGTAAAATTATTTACATAACTTAAATTTATATAACAAGATGGAAGAAAACAGAAGTAATGCTTTTGTACTCGCACCAGACCAAGTTGTCAAATTAAGAAAATGTTCAGTGCAGCTGTACCGATGCAACCTTTCCAATTTCTTAATGTCACCTGTTACAACAGTGAGCAAGCCCCAAGGTGGCACCCAGTGCGAAGAAGCTAGAGGGCCCCACATTAAAATGGAACTTACAGAGGATATCGCCTATGCCATGGTAAGGCTTGTGGTTGATATATTTTATCCGTGGCTGATATGCCACTAATGTCAACAAATACTGAATTCCTGTAAATTTATTGTGACTGTAACTACTTCGGCCATAGTTATATATTTTGTTACAGGTACTTGTCATATTTTAGTGTTATTATTTGATATAAATTATTAAATTGGTTTTTGATAGATTTCGAAGCCTTAATTTTTTATTCCGTTGTGGTCAGCAGATGAATATAGACATGCAATTGATTGAAGGTGAGGCTGTCATCAAAGAAGAATTGGATATAGGGCCTACCGTATTGCAACGGCGTGTGCCGATCGGCTTAGGGCCACACAGAACTAAGGTGTGTAATGTTATGATCATGTGCTAACTCTATATCAGCAACAATAAAGTGAGTGTTTTCCGGTTGTAGGTTGCCTCAGTAGGTATGCCTTCAGTGGAGGAGAAGTCAGAGTACGATGAAGAGCCCCGACAGAAAGTGGACTGCAGCACTTCTTACTTGCTGAAACAAAAACCTGGTCTTAAAACATCATGTGAATATAATGCACAACTCATGCAATCTGCCTATTTAGATGAACATACAAGTTTCGTACACTCAACCAATTTTATTCCATGCAAACGCATGCATACTGGTGAAAAGCCACTAGCTAGTGACGTAAATGTTGCGAAATCAGTTAATCTCACTAAATTAACTCAACACAAACGTATGCACACCAAAGAAAAACTGTTTGCTTGTGAGATATGTGATGCGAAATTTGCTAAGTCCAGTTGTTTAACTCGGCACAAACGCATGCACACCAGGGGAAAACCATTTGCTTGTGAAATATGTGATGCGAAATTTGCTAATCGCAGTAAATTAACTGAACACAAACGCATACACACCGGAGAAAAACCGTTTGCTTGTGGGATATGTGATGTGAAATTTACTGCTCTTAGTACTTTAACTAGACACAAACGCGTACACACCGGAGAAAAACCATTTGCTTGTGGGATATGTGATGCAAAATTTGTGCAGGCTGGTAATTTAACTCGACACAAACGCACACACACCGGAGAAAAGCCATTTGTTTGTGAAATATGTGATGCGAAATTTTCTCGTTCCAGTAGTTTAATTCAACATAATCGCATACACACCGGAGAAAAACCATTTGTTTGTGAAATATGTAATGCGAAATATTCTCATCTCAGTAATTTAATTCAACACAAACGCATACACACCGGAGAAAAACCGCTTGCTTGTAAGATATGTGATGCGAAATTTGCTAATTTGAGTAGTTTAACATATCACAAACTCAAACACACTGGAGAAAAACCATTCGCTTGTGATATATGTGATGCGAAATTTCTTAATTTCAGTAGTCTTACTCAGCACAAACGCATGCACTCCGGGGAAAAACCATTTGTATGTGGAATATGTGATGCGAAACTCGCTAATCGCAGTAAATTAACTGAACACAAACGCATACACACCGGAGAAAAACCGTTTGCTTGTGGGATATGTAATGTGAAATTTACTGCTCTTAGTTCTTTAAGTAGCCACAAACGCGTACACACCGGAGAAAAGCCGTTTGTTTGTGGAATATGTGATGCGAAATTTTCTAATCACGGTAATTTAATTCGACACAAACGTATACACACCGGAGAAAAACCGTTTGCTTGTGGGATATGTGATGCGAAATTTGTGCATGCTAATACTTTGACTCTACACAAACGCAAACACACCGGAGAAAAACCGTTTGCTTGTGAGATATGTGATGCAAAATTTGTGCAGGCTAGTAATTTAACTCAACACAAACGCAAACACACCGGAGAAAAACCATTTGTTTGTGGAATATGTAATGCGAAATATTCTGATCCCGGTAATTTAATTCGACACAAACGCAAACACGCCAGATAGAAACCCTTAATTTTGTGGAATATGTGATGCAAAATTTTCGCATTCTAGCACTTCGAACTCTATATGAATGTGTAGAAAACCGTTTGCTCGTGGGATATGTAATATGAAAGTTAATTGCAGTAGTTTCTTTATGTCTGTTTCGGGTAATCTTCGAAACGGCTGAACCACTTGTAATGAAAAGATTGGCAGGAGTGACATGGGCTACTTTGTGTCTTTATATTAGCATGTCCGTGCAGATAGATTGTGTACCGTTTGGAAAAAGAAATTTTGGCCTCAGTCAAAAACTGTGGGCTGGGCAGATGCCCTTTTCATTGAATCATCAGATCAGTTACCCAGGAGAGTGAGATTCGGCTATATTTCAGAAAGTTATAAAGGCAGACGAAAGGCAGTAGTGTCAAAAGATGCAGGAGCTCGCGGGGCATCGTATGGTACCCAAACCCACGATGTATTATTTCGAAAAATTTAATAAAAATTGTTTGACAAAAATGTGTTATAAGTTTTTAATTTTGATGTTTATTTTCAATGTTCTCCGATAGCTGCGAGACGCGCGAAATCTGTAGATTTTTTGCATAGGTATAGTTTAAGAACTGCAGAGTGACAGAAGTTAGTTTTTATCCTGGAAAAGGCAGTTTCTATCGGATAATTTTTCTCCACGCTAAAAGGGCTACGCTAAGGTATTTTACAATATTTATTCTTATCTTACAAAATTACACAAAAAATAGCCAGCACTTAGCCGATGATGGGACGGAACTTGAAGGGATCTCTCGCGCCTTACGAGTATCCCTAATTAAGGACGACGACGGCACTGGTCTACAGACGACCTCTACTACTATTCGGTGTCGATCATACTATGTTCTTGGTTGACTTGGGCGCGGCGGTGGCAGGCCCTGATCGCACAGTTTGACGTGCGAGCGGGCTGCCGGTCGACGAGCTGGCTGAAGAGTCTGCTGACAGCAGGGTCGTCGATTTGTGCGGTGGCGTATGCTTGAAGTTAAGCAGAACTTAATATGATGGCGACAAGAGTGTCCCCATACCCTATGACGTAGCTAGCGAGATATTGCGGATGTGCTCTTGATCTTAACGTACTACGTTACGGGTCTATGGCAATCTGCCTGCCTTGAAAATAGACTTGTACCAATAATTTAGAACCTCTGGGTATCTAAGCATTCGATTCTACTCAATTTCGGGTTCAGGTCGCTGTCGACTAGACCCCCTGAATATGTGACTAGTGACAGCTCTTGACTGGCGACAACGACGTCAAATTTCGTCCGCTAAATCTGATGATTCGAGCACAAGCGAGCGAGTTTAGTTCGACCATCGAGAAGGAAAAATATAAACGCGAAAGTTTATATATGGATGTTTGTTACTCTTTCATGCAAAAACTACTAAATAGATTTTAATGAAACTTTAGAATAATATAGCTTATACATCATAATAACACATAGGCTATAATTTATAAAGATATTGTGTGAATTTTCTAAAATATAACGGTAAGTATCAAGTAGGAAAAATTTCTGCCTTCTGCGAACTATTCTGGCGAGCGCTGCGAAAACCGTTAAGAGTTAAGTGTACATAATGCATGACAAAAATATTTACCTTAAATAGTTTTACAAAAAAAGCCCGCGACAGCATTATTTTATGTGTAGGTATGCCATTATCGCCAAAAAAGGCAGAAAAAAGGACTTTTAGGGAGTATAAAGGGAGAACTTTAGATCATCCGTCCAACTGCTGGCCGGGGGGCTTCTAGTCTTATTATAATATTCCTACTTCCATGTGAGTTACACAAATCTAAATTAAAACTTCAATAGAGTAAATAAGTAGTTCTCATATTGATAATACTAAGTATGTTTTTCAAAAAATACAAACCTACTTGCTACAATAACAAAATATATTTAAAAATAAAAAATTTGTAAGTTAATATAACAATAATTAGGTTGCATCTTTCTCATAAAACAAACGTTTCACATGCATTTTAAACGTTAGTATGAGGGTGTGATTACAGCATAATAGCATTGACCTTTGCATTTAACATTCATAACCTCATTATTTAGTAAACACATTTAACATACCTACCATACCATCAGTCCATTAATGCCCCACTTCAGGGGCTTAGGCCTCCTTTCGGGAAGTTGGTGAATTCATTCAATATTGATACAATATTATTGGCTACACCGCATCCCTACTTCACTCATATATCTCATAACTACCCTTTTTCATTTATACATTCATTCCGCCATTGTCTTTCCTATGCGACGCACTGAAATTAACCGCCTCTTCGCTTGATTGTTTCTCACAAATAACCGTGTAATATATAAACAATTGTGAACACTTCGAAGCATAAACTGAAAAGTTGTGTGTGCCCGATATTTATAGGCGCCGCCAGACGCGAGCTGCTTGCTGCCATCGAAGTTCAGAGTGTGTCGGAGAAAAATGTCAGTCGTTTATTCTCTATTCTTTACCTCCGCTGTTGCTCCCTGCTGTATTATACCAACGCCATATACAGTCCACTAAAAATACTGACGCTTCAGGAGTGAGCCCAGACGTTGTTCATAAGAACTCGTAGGCGCCTTCAATTATGTATTTAACATAAATAAAAAAAATATGTAAACTTATTGTTTAAACTACCTTTAGTATTAATAAATGTGGAAAAAACAGAACTCCACTTTAAACTTTAAATAAAAGTACGAATTGACTAGAAGCCCTCTTCTCATCATCATCATCAGCCCGTGTCTCTCCACTGCTGGATATAGGCCTCTCCCAAGGCTCGCCACCACACACGGTCCTCCGCCTTTCGCATCCAACTACCCCCGGTATGGCGCTTCAGGTCATCTGTCCACCTGGCCGGGGGGCGTCCAACGCTTCGCTTTCCGGTACGTGGCCTCCATTCGAGAACTCGTCTACCCCATCGGTTATCAGTTCTACGGCAAATATGACCGGCCCATTGCCACTTCAGCCTGCTGATCGCTTCGGCTATGTCGACAACTTTAGTTCTTTGACGGATTTCAGTGTTTCTGATTTTATCCATCAAAGAAACACCGAGCATAGCCCGCTCCATAGCACGCTGAGCGACTTTGAATTTATGGATCAGTCCTGCCGTGAGAGTCCACGTTTCGGCACCGTACGTCATTGTAGGTAGGACGCATTGGTTGAAGACCTTGGTCTTCAGACATTGTGGTAGTGGCGACGAGAACAGATGACGAAGCTTCCCGAAAGCAGCCCAGCCCAGCTGAATTCTTCGGTCGGCCTCTTTGTTGAAGTTGTGTTTGCCTAACTGGACAATCTGTCCTAAATAGACATAGTCTTGCACAACTTCTAGAGTCGCACCCTCTACGGTTACCGGTCTCGGGAGAATATGTTCGTTATACATGACTTTCATCTTGTCCAAGTTCATCCCGAGCCCCACCCGCCGAGAGGCGACATTGAGGCCGTTAACCATTCCGCTGAGCTCCTCCAGCGACTCTGCCCTCTTCTCGCTGACTGTCAAACAACTCATATACACTAGCTAGCTGTTGTAACAGTTTGGCGAGATTCAGTCCGCGAGGACCAGCGCGCCAGCTTCCACCCTCGCGAAATTGCGTTTGACAGTTTCGATACTGTGAAGTGACATTTCTGACCCTATTCAAACCAAACGGCTTAGGCATCCCCTCAGAATGAGGGTGCTTGGCGCTTAATTGATCACGATATTCCAGTGCGGATTGGTGGATTTCGATGAGAGATAGCAATCGGAACCGATGGCTTGACGTGCTCTCTGAAGTACGGAGTCAGTGATCAGTCACAAAAAAATCATTGTAACATGCCGGTTTCTGGGATTCGAACCACAACCTTCTACGCAAGAAGCGGGCTCACCACTACTAGACAATTACACCTGTCGTGCGACTACGGTAAAAGTATGTACAAAATGATATATGAGCAATATCCATTTCTTTATTTATCACTTTTTGTCTCAGGTATGATGGGATTGGACACACTGAGTCTCAGACGTCAGACGTAAGGAACAATTAGAAAAAAATATTACTGCCAGATTTTGCGTGGTAGAGTTGATAGTCCATCCACATCCACCAGCTATTTCTATATTAAATGCGTTTGTGAACGAGATCGAGGGTGTCGACTTGTTTGCCGATAACTTGATCGCAGTGATACGTTCTTGAATCAATTCAAGAGCCGCCTGGATAATTACTTGAGCGGCAAGTGAAAAGGGAATGATATAAGCGTATCAGCGGAAGCTGTTAGCTTATTAATAAATAATAGAGAATACAATACACAGGACGTAGTTCTGAAGTTGTGTAATAATTTTAATAAGCCTATGATACTAACAATGTACCGCAATAAAAGCTTGTGTGTGCGTCAGGATGGCGGTACAAAGTTGTACAAGGTTACCGTTTAGGATTGTGATTATGCTGTAGATTTAGTACCTAATTTGTACTACTTAGTACCTTTCACCGAAAAATTTGTACCTGTTTACTTTCAAAAATATTTGAGATTTAAAGTGTACATTTTCTAAATTAGGTATTTCTATTATTTAAAATTACATTTAGAGTTATCAGATATTTAGTACCTAATTTGTACTACTTAGTACCTTTCACCGAAAAATTTGTACCTGTTTACTTTCAGAAATATTTGAGATTTAAAGTGGACATTTTCTAAATTAGGTATTTCTATTATTTAAAATTACATTTAGAGTTATCAGATATTTAGTACCTAATTTGTACCTAAACAGATATAAAAGACTGACCGATTGGCCAAGTGTTTAGAGACCTAAACTGCAGAACTAAGGGTCGCGGGTTCGATTCTCGCTCGAGACAAATATTTGTGTACATGAACATGTCTATTTGTTCCGTGATCGAGTATAAAAGTATCTATATGCAGATTGGATACCAACCGTCCAGAGTCTCGTTGCATTTAAAATCTGTTGGTATTCAATAATAATTTCGCCGAAGAAACTATATTTATATTTGTAGCCGTTTTCGAGAACATAAATTTTTAATATTACTTGGTTTACAAATAAATATGCAACCCTTATTGCACTATGACCCACCGCACACGCCGAAAGCTGAAAAACGGCCTTGAAATTCGTTTGAAATTTACCGACGTCGCAGCACAGCGACCGAGGCAGGTGAAGCGGGCGCGGCGCGGCTTGCTTTGCTGTATGTTGCGTAATAATTAGTTGCCATCGGGACCGTGCCATGACATGACAGTGACATCCCATAGTTTGTGCCTATGAACCGAGTGTTTTTTTTCGTAGACTGATTATTTCGTCAGCGCTGATATTTTTCGAAATGTCGCATTATTTTAGTGCTACTGAAGTTGCAGATATGCTTTACAGACTGGGAATTAATTTATTTTTCATGTTTTTTACATATGACATTTTTTCTTGCTCAAGAAAACAATCAGTACAACACGCTAAATTTGGGACAAACAAATGATGGCATTCATACTGTATATGTATATATTATAAAGAACATTTAGGTATGTATATCAGTTATCTAGTGCTCCATAATACTCGTTTACTTTGGGTATAGATGGCGCTGTGTGGGAAGTCCCAGCTATTATTATTATTAACACGAGTAGACGAAATAAAAGTAAACCTCTGAATAGCATAGAGCGCTTTGTGGAACATGGCCACATGTTTTAAGCCTTCATGGCGGAGTACTACAATTGACACGTCCGACTTTATTTGACAATTTTATTTACGAAATTAATAAATCTTCAAGTACCACAAACGAATTGTTTTTCACTGGTGTGTTTGCGTTTATGCCTGATTAAACTATTCGACCATTTGAAATTTAACTCACATGTGTCACAAGTATATGGTTTCTCAACTGAGTGTACGCGTTTATGGTATATTAAATAATTAGAACGTGCAAACTTTGCATCACATCTGTCACAAGTAAATGGTTTCTCACCAGTGTGTACGATCTTATGCCTGATTAAATCATTAGACTGTGCAAATTTTGCATCACATGTGTCACAAGGAAATGGTTTCTCACTAGTGTGTATGTATTTGTGCCTAATTAAACTACTTGACCATTTAAATTTTAACTCACATATGTCACAAGTATACAGTTTCTTAGCAGAGTGTATGCGCTTATGGTCAATTAAATGACTAGAACGTGCAAATTTAGCATCACATGTGTCACAATTAAATGGTTTCGCACCGGTGTGTAAGCTTTTATGTCTCATTAAATTATTGGACCTTGCAAATCTTGCATCGCATATGTCACAAGCGAATGGTTTCTCACTAGGGTGTTTGCGTTTATTGTTAATTAAATTACAAGAATGAGTAAACCTTACATCACGTGTTTCATTCTTACAACTCAAGTTGGCGCTGCAGTTTAGCATCTGCTGGGGCCCCTCACAGCAGTCTGACTCCACTTTCATTGAAGGTCTATCAATTGCTGCACCCTGGAACTGAAACACTCGATTTACATATGCTAATGCAGAGGTTGCAGGAGATTGTAAGAGTACAGACCTCAGTACTGTGCAGGCTTAGGCTGGATGGTACATAATTTTCCAATATGGTTGGTCCTATATCCAACTCCTCTTTAACGACAGCTTCATCCTTGATCAGCCGCACATGCATGTTCACATCCATCTGCCAATAATGTTGAAACTTAAAAGACTGTCTTCATTGAGACTCAGGATCCTTTGGAAGTAATAATACCTGGGACATCCCACACAGCGCCATCTATACCCAAAGTAAACGAGTATTATGAGCCGTCACGGAACGCCTGGCAGATGTGATACATCGAGTTTGTACAATATGCATAAAAGACAAGATTACGACATGAACTAAATATGGTATAATGAAAAATAAAAAAATTATGATTTTTTACGCAAAATGATAACTATTTATTTAATGAAACACAAAAATGAAAATTTTGAAAATTTATTTAATTTTGCGGCAATTCAATTCTTTTAATCTGTGACTTTATAATAGTTATATTCGATGTTGCCTCTGACGATATAACTGTGACAATAAAATTGGTCGATGATAACTGAAGTATGTTACAAATGTATTAGACATAGTATTGTCGAGGTATCTAATAAATACAGCATCTATTGTTGTTCCATCCATATTTGGTAGAAGGTTCTCTTGGATTGTTGATAATTTGCAATTGAAATTCTTTCCGAACGAACATAATTAATGACATTGATTCATCTTTTGCAAAATTTATATTAAAATCTCCAGCTAAAATCGGTGGTAGTTTATCTTTATTGGTTTTAAAAATTTTATTGAAACTCTATGACTATATGGAAATAATCTCTCATGTAAAAATTAAGATAAAAGTGTTGTTTTTCTTCTTACATAAGTATAGTTCCAATCAAACTTTATGACGGGATCGGAATACAACGGTATAGGCATGCTTGCGCAGGTTCAGTCGTATGCCCCTCGCTCCACTGCGTCCCGCTACACCTAATACTGGTTACTGCGCCGCGACTTGTGCCTACGTTCACATCCGTCATGAAGGTTTATTGGAACTGTAGCTATTTACAATTTATTTTGATCTTTCATTTCGAATCGCTTGGCGGGATACGCAAGGAAGCGCGGGGCACATCAACGACCGGTTGCCAAAGAATATTGATACTCTACTCTAAAAACATAAGGTTCTTTTTCCTCTAAATAAACGCATGCTGTAGCGACGCGCCAACAATCCATTTTATACCCTCGCCAATAGATGTTTTACATCAAAAATATTTAAGTATGTATATCAGTCGTCCGATACCCCATAATAGAGCATAATACTTGCTTGCTTTGGGACTAGATGGCGCTGTCTAGTATGTCCCTGAAATAATTATTATGTATGGCATTTAAAAATGAAATTCCTTTAAAAATTTTCCAAATAAAATTGAAAATTTCAATTTGCCATTAGTAATAAGTGGGTTCAATTTGTGACGTAGCAATTTAAAAAGTTGACTTCTTAAGTAAACATATTGTATGATACTGATTCAACTGTTCCTAGAGTGATAATAATTTTCAAAGCATGGAATATGCTTCGTTCTGTTAATTAATTTAAAAAATGTACAAAATATTATCTAATTGGAAGAATCGAGAAAGTTAAATGAATTTATAGATTTATAATTTCACTGGTGATTTGTCTCAAGAATGTATATGGTAATGTCTATCTGAAAATATCCAATACAATTTTAATATTCTATATTTCAGCCCAGAATGATTCTCAACACTTGACAATTGACCACCTGTCATACTAAATAGGTATATCATATATTTCACAATGGTAAAATACAGAAAAAGATTTTTTTGTGCCTAGTACATAATTCAATTGTTTACATTCACATATTGTGGCTGATGATAGGAAGAAATTACCCAATAATTTTTTTATTTTTTTTTATTTACTCTCTCACCAGTATCATGGTGAGACACCAGGTCAATGGTTTTTTAGTATGTTTGCTTTTGTGTTGAACTAAAGAACCAGATTGCAAACATTTTGCATCATATTCATAAGGCGTTTTGTTCCATAAAATGAGAGGTGCTGCGGTCCAGCACCTGCGGGGACTCCTCAATGCAGTTCAATCCACTTTGGTGGAAGGCCTATCAATTGGAGCAACCTTCAACCTAGACACTCATTTTACTATTGCTAATACACAATTTGCAGAAAATAATAATACACACCTCAATGCTGTCCAGATCTATCCCGCGCGGCGCGCATTGATGCAGTGTGGTGGGCCCTACATCAAACTCTTGCTTGATAGGGAGTTTTTCAATGACAGCCTCATCCACGATCAGCCTTACATCAAACTCTTGCTTAATAGGGGGTTCTTCAATGACAGCCTTATCTTTGATCAGCCCTACACCCAACTCTTGCTTAATAGGGAGTTCTTCAATGATAGCCTCATCTTTGATCAGCCCTACATCAAACTCTTGCTTAATAGGGGGTTCTTCAATGACAGCCTTATCTTTGATCAGCCCTACACCCAACTCTTGCTTAATAGGGAGTTCTTCAATGACAGCCTCATCTTTGATCAGCCCTACATCAAACTCTTGCTTGATAGGGGGTTCTTCAATGACAGTCTTATTCTTGATCAGCTGCTTATGCATGTCTACATCCATTTGTTATCAAATTGAAACACTTACTAATATATATCTATCTGTCTGTCTGTCAATCTGCATGTCATTTTATAAGTCAAGAACGGCTGGACCGGAAACTTCAACCGCGCGTAGGGTCGACAAGCACAATTTTGTTTTTTGATTCAAACATATCTGCAATAAACTGTGGGCAATTTGATGTTTCAGAGTGAATATTGTTGTTGGTGTATAATATGTCCGTCTTAAGTTGGACCTTTTTTACCCAAATTTTTTAGCAGTGTATGTTTTTCGAGATTATGTATGTATGCGAGTATATTTCTTTGGCACACTTATTACCTTCAACGGAAGTTAAATATATGGGGAGTCGGTACATTTAACTTAACTGTGCGAGAGACTATATTCACACATGGCGATTTTGGCGGCAGTGAATGAAAAAGAGAGGGGGTATAAAATTATATTTAGTTATTGTAACAATATTCCTATCATATATAAAAGTTGTTATATGTATACAAAGATACCTATATATATATAGTAGCGCCCGCCTCGGCTTCCCATGGGCAGCAGAGCCTATAAGCGGTAGTGTTTTTTTCTGTCGTAGTGTGATATCAGCTTGTTGCGTCGAACATGTGGATTAGATTTAATTAGATTTATATGTAACGTAATTTCATTCTACTTGGAGAATTTTTAATGTATTTTATTTCCAATTCTGTAAATATTTCAAAAAGTAAATATATACATAAAAATAAACTAAAATATTTCTTATATGCAACATTGATAACTTCTGCCTAACCACACGTGTCGCATCGGCACGGAGACGATAAAGACGCCCAGCGCAGCGCTATTTCTATTCGCCGCGCCCGGTTTCTTGTCGCGCGATAGTTTTTTTTTCGCGATAATTCTTAAGATATTAATTTAAATTGTATGGTGTTAAGGCAATCATAATCTGCATGAAATACTGAAGGTAAATAACGTATTTAATTTGATAAGGATTAATACTGTATCCGTATAAATTGCTTTCCAATTACTCATCATATGACACTATTTTTTCTAACATAAAAATAAGTATAGTAAGCTATCCATAAAAGATAGACATATGTCATCATAGACTTTTCTTTAGTCCTATAAAAGAGAAACGATTCCTCCATACATTATTTTGTTATACCTCAAACGAATTAAGCAGCGTTTTCGATTAAAGCTCCTAGCCATCTTGATTTTTTCCGAATTCTTAAACTATAATCGTCATATTTCAACTAAATTGCATAAAACTTTGATAAATTATACATGTAAACCTTCATATTGAATCACTCTGTTTATTGGTGTCACCCATATGCCAATCTGTTTTTAAGTTTATCACATTCAGACAGACAGACAGACGCGGCGGGGGGCTTTATTTTACAAAATGTAGTGATTAAAACACTTTAATGCTACTATTCTGATCCAAACTACACAAAAATATTGAACATAGTATGTTTATTTTTTGTTGGGGTGTAACCGTCCACAATCTACAAAGCACCACACTGGTTCAGCTGTTGTTGATCTTAGCTTGTATATCTTGGAAAGAGCAAGGCTTAGTTTTTTTGTGTAAAGAAAAAACAGCTAAGTGTTAAAAAATTAAAAATGCTGACTGCATAAATAATAATTCTTAGAAAGAAGAAAAACAAGCTCTGTATTCTATAGAATTCTGTCTGAACAGCATAGAATGCACCATGCAATGCTTTTTTTTCATTCTATACCCAGATAACCAAATAAGAAAATAATTAAGTATAATATAAGTATAATTTTAATGTTTCATGTTTTTGCAAACAGGGACAAACTAATAACTAAAATATATTTGTTGATTGTCTTTAAGTGATTAATTCTAATTATTATAACTATAAAATATATTTAAAATATAATTTATTTATTCTGATATACAAGTAATGCAACCAATAACATTAAAAAAAATTATAAATAAACATATTAGTACAGGTTGCGTCCCACACCTGAGGCCTGCCAAGCTTTCACAGCCCGAATCACTAAATAATTTAAGCTAGCTTATACATCTCCTTATAGTTGATTATTTGGATCGGCTGTCCAATGCTGCTAGATGCTAATCATGTTCATAACCATGATCAATTTAAAATTCAACCAAGATAGATTGATGGTCTACCATTAAAAAAAATGGTTAGATTTGGTTTCACTTTTCATTATGCAAAGAGTGAAATGAACTACCAACAAGCCCTATATTTCTCCTAGTCAGGGCCGGCGATAGGGGGAGTGTAAGGGTAGTAGTACCACCAGGGCCCGGTTAATTGATTATTTTTTTCAAAGTAAGGTGGGGTGGGCCTCGCTACGTTTTACACCCGGGGCCCGATCTGGCTCTCGCCGGGCCTGCTCCTAGTATTCACACTAAAAATATTTACTGCAGGAGGTTTCCACACCCCTGTATGCGCGATTAAATACATAGTTTTAATTTTTGTCAAGTAAAGCCCTACCATGTTTTTTTCATACAATCTTTATAAAAGTTTAAATATTCTACTTACCAAAAAGCTAATGTTGTTAATGTTAAACAACAAATAATCTTAATTCTGTAATTTCGGCTTATAATAGTGGAAACAATATTTATGTTTAAGTCATGGCTATATTCTAATATTTTAGGTCATGCCTTGTTAAATCTATATACTAATATTTTTTTAATAGGTAGGTAGGTACTTACGTAACATCTTTTTATTAGAAAAATCAATTTTAAATTTTTATATATAGAGTTGTACCAGTGGTTTTTTTACCAGAAGTCCGTTAATTTTTTAATTTTGATAAATATGCTTTCTGACGTTTTATATAAAAGCGGATTGATCCGAGTTTGTCTCGCTCCTAACCAGTGGTGTAAAAATCTGCTATATTTTAAAAACATGCTTCAGACTATAAACTATATTATTTTAGCATGTTTATTAATATGCTATGCTTTAGCATAACACGAGGGAATGCTTAGCGCGAGAATCGTTCGTTGCGTTAGGCGGCGCGCGGCGGTCACATGCTGTCGACCGACAGCTGCGCTAATGCCATGCTAATGCTAAATTGCTAAACTTGCTAATCAGTCGGCGCGCAAGCGCATTCGTTGTAGGACGTGTTTTGTTGTACTGATCGCATCGCTCTATGGGTAAGGCGGGACTGCGGGATCGTGTCGTGCTATTTAATAGCACCAAGAGTCAACCAATATAATATGCTAAATCTGTTTAGTTTAAATAACATGTTTTAAATTATGCTTTATGCTATATTATCCACCACTGCTCCTAACTCAATCCCTAAAATCGAAGACAATGTCCTACGAATTTTTTTCGTACCGAAGAACGGTACCTCTTATTTTCGTGTAAGGCAAATTATTTTTTCAACATAATAAGGTTGAAATGTTATGTGCTATTTACCTATTTTTATGATTTCCCAATATTGCCTGTATTTTGTGCTTTTGCCAGTGGTTTTATTATGTATTTTGTTACTTTTGTTCACTTTACAGGTTCACTTTTATTGTTTTGGAATCTCGGAAACACAGATTACTCGGAAATACACGGCCGGCAGTTTATATTGGTTTATATTCTGTGGAAGTCTATGGTTTGACATGACACATTCTACTCTGTGGACAGATTGACAGTTAGTTTGCCACTTATTAGTTCCGTAGGTTCAGGATTGTTCACTCCCGAAAATTTATAATACAAAAATAAAGCTTTTGCGTTACGCATAAGGTTTACTTTAAATTGTAAAACGCATGGAGACAAAATGAGTTTGTAGGAGATAGCTACCGGAGAGTCTGTTTGTCCCTTTCTAACACTTGTCATTAAAAAAAAAATTTTCATGTAGTTGGTTCATCACCGATTTATATATACAGGATGAGATTTTAGTAATCAGCTAAAATGTTTCTAGATGTTAGGTATCACCAATACACCTCATTACGTAAATAAAAATATAGGTCAAATATTTCTAATCAATAAAAATATACTAAATATTTTTTAACAAAATTTGGCTACCTTCTGCTTACAATCTACCCACACGTGCCGCGCGCCAGCTGATTCCCACCCTTTTCGTGGCGTGCCCCCATTCCGCACTCAATGACCTCAGCACAGTCAGCCACGCGATTCTGTACCGAACAACTGCGCGGGCATCTGCGTCCGCGCATCAATAATGTATACAAATCGCGAATATTATGAAATGATGAAATGTTACATTTTAAGTGGACAAACTTTACGCGGAGCCCAAAGACTGTATGAAAAAATAAGCCTGCCTCAGCTTCGCAATCAAGGTTTACACAATGCCAAGGTACCGAACTGTCAAACTATTTGGAAGTGCGATTCAGTGCAAACGTTTGGACCGGGGTTATCGGTGATAAAATATTAGGGCCCTATTTCATAGAGGGCAGACTGACCGGAATCACGTATCTTCAAATGTTACGTACAGTAATATCTGATTTTATGGACGACGTTGCGCTCGCACTAATAGCTCATCGCGAGTTTTATTTTCAACACGATGGTGCACCATTTGTTAAAGTAAGTGAATTTTTTTATATGGTAAGTGGAATTGAACTCGATTTTTTAATAATTGTACATAAGTTGATTCAAATTTTTTAAACACGCCTGATTGCGAAAGGAAAAAGGACAATTGTTAACCAATTATCGAATGTACGAGTACATTGTTCAAAATAGATTAGGTATGTACCTATTCATTTTTTCAATTTCATTTATTTCGATTCGATTTTAATCGCAGATAATAACTAAAACAAGCCTTTTGCAATTTGACGGTCCTAAGCTCGATAAGTATGATGAAGGGAAAATTTGCAACTTAAGGAGCCGTATTTCTGAAACTCATTGATGATGTCATCAATTTGAATCGTTCCCTAGGCCTTGTCAAACCAAAATTTTCAAGAGAGTTTTTTACGACTGAGTAGGAGCCTTCATAAAAGAGATCATTCGATAATCATGAATTTTCAAAAATACGACGTGCTAGTATTATCTATGGTGCTATACTGCGAGTGCAGAGCGAAAGGGCGGAGCTTGGGGAATGTGGGCGGAGCGCGTGCACGTGCACTGGCGTCCTCGTGATATGACTAGTAATATTGGTAGTTTTGGGAAAGGTTTGCGTAGGCTTAACTGAATATTTTCCCATTGAACGATACTAAAAGGGAACAAGACGGCCAACGGATTTTTATCAAAGGTCATCATATTGAAGTTTGGCTGGTCATAAAAACCTCATACTGTATATGAAAATACTCGTCTGATATCTATTTTCTGTGACTTCTGGTTTTTGATATGTCTTGGTATCTGGATGATAATAATATTTTTGAAAGTTCTGACATTACATTTTATAAATTTATAAAATATTTCAGTTACATTTAAAACGGATGTCTAATTTTATGGTTTTCACTGGCATCTAAAACGAAAATTTTCAGAATTTTGACGTGTTATTGTCAAAGTTGAAGTTTTTGACGTCATATACTGAGGTGACCATAATATTTTCTTAAGTTAGTAGGAATTCTATATGAAAATTAAAAAAAATAGATAATGGGTTCAAAATATTCAGTTTTTTTGCAGTTAAAATTTAAAATACTATATTAAACACCAAAATATTTCGATATAGTAAAAATATGTTTAAATTTATAGAATAGCATAATACTTACACACAAAAATACCAATGGAGCATCAGACGGAAAATCTGAAATTTCAAATTACATGAGTGCGAAAAGGAGTCAGCAGCAAGAATCAGTCCAATGTAGGGAAATGTTTCAACTACAAAATGTAGGATGATATAGAAACACATAAATATAATAAAAAATACAAAGCAACATTCATTATATAGATAGATGACCCACCGAAGGCAGGACGATGATCATTCGACCGATCGCAGCATTTAGTACGATTTGTTTTTCATCACAAAATTGATTACGGTTGTTACATATATAGGTAGTATGCGATTCGTCTTATTATATTGATATCGTATGATGACGATGGATCAAAACGTTCACCGTCCCAAATGTGACCTAAAACGTTATTACGTTAGTACTAGCATTAAAAAGTGTTGCTTTCAATTTTATTAGTTAGTAAACTAAAATCAATTTGTCGATTGAAATTACTGGGTTTGTGAATATGAATAATGAAGTATTATGCTTGTGTTATGGGTTACTAAACAACTGATATATATACTTAAATACTTTTTTTCATATATAATATATACATAGATAAATATTATACACCCAGACCCGGAATGAAATAAACATGTTTATGCACACAAATATTTGTCCCGGGTGGAAATCGAACCCACTACCGTTAGCTCCGCAGTTAGGGTCTCTAACCACTCGGCCATTCGGTCGTCTAACAGGATAGGTTTCTAATAATAAATTGCGATTTGCTTGTAATTTTATAAAATAAAAGTTTTAACGTCATTACGGAAACGGTATTCTCCCTTAGTTAAATTTAAGACAAGTAATAAAACCATCTACTATATAAATAAAATCGTAGTGTCTGTCTATCTGTCTGTTCCCGCTAATCTCTGAAACTGCCGATCCGAATTAAATGAAACTTTGCAGACATGAATGGGGCGTTGTCAGAAGTGACACAGGCTACTTTTTAACACGAAACTTCTTTTCCCACATAAATATTTCGTATCTCGGAGTCCCGCACCAACGCTAAAGTGCAAGATATTTTGGCCCTAGAAATACTGTTTCGGAAGCTTAAGTATTTTAAATTAGTATTTATCCGCCAGATCCATGTGGATTTTTGGGATTGCTGAGTTTTTTTTTTGAAAGGAATGGAGCTGGTCACCTGTATACAGTTATATTTTAGGTTCCCACGGTCGCAATATTATCATTAATATTAATATCAATTCCCAATATTACGGTACGTCCTCCTAGTACGGACACCAGTTTCTCACATAGAGAAAAAATTTTCTTGTCATTAGATTAGTTACTTGTATTTTATTATTACTAGAGTATTTTTTGTGTGATAGAGAAAAATAAAGATCATTATTATTATTATTCTGTGCAGCATGTTTCGGCACAATCCTTTTAACGAGATATTTCTTGAGTGTTGGGTCCTGGGAACCCGGGCGTGCAATAATACGGAACTTGGCTTCTTACTCATGTGGGACTTAATTAATTTGTACATACAACCGCCTCGGTCAGCCATCTAATTATAAATCACAATCTAAGTACCTTTATTTTTGTGATCGAATCGGAGATTTGTATTCACGTGTAATTTGTTCGTGTAGTTTTTGGTAACACCGCCTGGTAATTTTCACAGAGTAACACAGACTGAATGAGTAGCTTTACTAGCTTTCAGTAGTTTTGTTACTTTTGTTTATGCAGTTTAATGTGTGGTTTATTGAACCCTCTATAGTTTGTGGTTTATTGTTTATTGATAATAAACAAATACCCCATGTATTGAAACCTGAAAGGTTCTTATTATAAACTAATTATAGTTTAATATAATAAAACCATATATATTACTAATAGAACCATTATATTCAGACACCATAATGGAATAGAAACAAAAGACAAAAGTGACAACCATATGACAAGTGTCAAACTGAAAATATATTCTTCATCCCCTCTCAATTCTGATTCAGTTAGAAACAGGAATTGTACTTAATATTATTAGTAAAAACAAACAAACTTAACTTCAACAGCTCTCTAGTTAGAATAAAATTAATAACAAAAATTGGATAAATACATATACAAAGAAATTAAATACAAAAGCAAAATTTTAGACATTAAACAATGCATGAAGCCAAATTTAATTTATTTACAAAGTAACAATGTTTTGGCTTTGCTAGTGCTTTTGTTAACACATCTGCAATGTTTTCATTTGTGGCCACATATTTAATAGATATCAACTTTTTACTGATTAAGTCCTTTATAAAATGATATTTAATATCAATATGTTTTGACCGCTTACTATTTTCATTTGATTCTATCATTTTCATAGCACTTTGATTGTCAATATATAGTATGCAATCACAATCGGATCTAAAATCTTTTAATAAACCTCTTACATAAAGTATCTCTGTAGAGTTAAGAGCAGCAGCTATATATTCAGCTTCGGCAGTAGATAAAGCGACAACATTTTGTTTCTTTGAATACCAAGAAATTAAATTATTCCGATAGAACAATACCGAACCACTAACGCTTTTCCTGTCACGTTTATCACCAGCCCAATTTGCGTCACTATACGCAACTAAACTACTGCTAGAGTGCTTTCTGTATACCAAAGCCTTTGACTTTGTTTGTTTTAAATAACGCAAAACTCGCTTTGCAGCTTTCCAAAGTGATATAGTAGGCTTATCCAAAAAACTGCTTAAGTAAGAAACGGCAAAACTAATATCAGGTCTACTTGAAGTAGACAAGTATAAAAGACATCCAATTAACTCGCGATAAGGTTTTTCAAAATTTAAAGTTTCATCTGCTTCATAAGAGAAATTTACTTCCATCGGAGTATCTGCACCCTTACAATCAGTCATATTAAACTTTTCTAGCATTCTTTCTATGGCACTCTCTTGTTTTATTGCAATAGAATCAAATGATCTTGTTATTTCAAGTCCTAAATAAATTCGTAACTCACCTAAGTCTTTAACATTAAATTCAAGTTTCAAGAAATTAAATACTTTACCTAAATTGGTTTTACTCTGTGACATCAAAATTATATCATCCACATATACTAGTAAAAATGTATCTTCAGAAATATATAAGCAAAAGTCATGTTTTGATTGAACGAAACCTTTACCAACCAAGAATTCATGTAACCTTTCGTTCCAGCACCTTGGTGCTTGACGTAAACCGTACAGCGATCGATTTAATTTGAACACAATGTTTTTCTCAGCAGTCACTCCTAAAGGCGGTTTTAAATAAACGTCTTCTTTTAGAAAGCCATTTAAAAACGCTGTTGGAACGTCGAGCTGTCTTATATACATATGGTCTTTTTGAATGGCTTGACTAAGCATCATTCTGATGGTGGGCATCCTTGCGACCGGAGAATATACATTGAACAATGTTTCTTCCTGAAAACCTTTCGCCACAAGTCTAGCTTTTTTAGTTCCATCCTTTTTTGTCGTAAACACCCATTTAGTATCTATTGCTTTCTTACCTTGAGGCAGCACTGCCACTTTCCATGTTTCTAAATTTTTCAAGGAAGTTAGTTCTTTGTTTATTGCTTCTTCCCATCCGTTTCCTCTTTCAATTGCTTCTTTGTAACTAACTGGATCCCCAATACATAAACAATAAGCCATGTGAATCTCATAGTCGAGTAGTTTGTTAGGTGGTTTAATTATTCTTCCACTTCTGGTCTGAACATAATTTACTTCAAGATTTTTCTGGCAGTCTTCAAAATTCTCCTCATCTTTTTCATTTTCTGTGCTCTCAGTTCGTATTATATCCTCGTTTTGCATTGTATCTCTTTGTCTATTAAAACCTTCTTGGTTGACCTCAATCCATCCACTTGTAACCGTGTTCGGTGTTTTATCTTGATTATAGACAAAGTCCGTTTCATCAAACCGTACATCACGTGATTCTATCAATTTATTTTCTTTAGGGTCCCATAAGCGATATCCTGTTCTAGCATATCCTACCATTCTCGTTTCCTTTGCTCTAGCTGATAATTTGTCAGCTTTTGGCAGTATGTATGCCCATGATTTTGCTCCGAAAACCCTTAATTTCTCTAAATCTCTTCTTCCATATAATATTTCACATGGAGTGTTAAAATTTATGGCTTGTGATGGGCAACGATTCAATTGATATGCTGCACATTTGACAGCCTCACCCCACAAATATTTCGGCAAATTACTTTCTATCAATATTGTTCGTGCTTTATTATATAAGCTCCTATTCAATCGTTCAGCTACGCCATTGCTTGAAGGAGAATATGGCAAGGTAAATTCTAAGCGTATACCCTTTTCGGCAGCAAATTGCTTTAATTTGTTACATGTGTACTCAGTCCCGTTGTCACATCTAACCCGTTTCACAGTCTTCCCGAATTCGTTTTCATAACTACGTATGTACTGTATAATATTGTCGGTAGCTTCAGACTTCCTTTTTAATAAAAATATCACACAGAAATGAGAAAAATCATCTAAAACTGTTTGAAAATATATTTCATCGCCTAAAGTTGGTATATTTGAAGGACCCGCTATATCACTGTGAATAAGCTCAAGTATATCGTATGATCTCGGTCTTTGCAAACGTTTAAAAGGAATTCTAGTCGCTTTACCTTTCATACAGGGCCCGCACACTGTATTGTTCATTGGTAAATTTAACCTACTTAAAGTTATTGAACTAGTGTGACCAAGCCGTCTGTGCCAGAGAATACCTTTCTCCGAATTCATAGCTGCTTCTCCATACTCATCACACTTTAGTTTACCCTGTAATATATACAACTTTCCATTATTATATGCCCGAATAGTTGAACCATTAAAAAATATTATTTTTACAAAATCACGAGAAAATACAATTTTGTTATTTTCTTTCTCCAGAAATTTCCTTACAGACAGCAAATTAAATGCTATATTCTGTACAATCAAACCTTCTATAATAATCTGTAGGTTTTCACAAACAATTTTTAATTTACCTTTGCGATAAGCAATTAAACTATCACCATTTGCAGTATTTATATTTATCGGATGATCTAACTCTATAACATCAAACATGTATTTTTCATAATGATGACTCATAAAATTTTGAGATGCACCTGAATCTACTACAAAAAAGATATCATCTTCAAATGACTTACAAGTCAAATTATACTCTCCACAGTCAGTCACAGTTAATCCGGCAGTATCAGTAATGGTTTCTTCTTCATGACTAATGATAGCTTGATCTCTGCTTGGTGTTACGAACGCTGTTCCGCAGCGACGCTGTGGTCTTCTATGATTACTGAAAGGGCGTCTACTTACCGTGGTACCACGAAAAACATTTTGTGAAGTAGAAGGTCTCTGGTCTGGCAAATTACGACAGTGAATTGCTTTGTGACCTAGTTGATGACACTTGTAACATTGTATATTAAACGCCGTTTCATTATTCATCGGATGCATTATCACTTCACTCCTCATACTATTTGTTAACCTTATTTCTGCATCTAACAGAGTAGCTTTAGTTTTCTCTAGTGTAATATTCTCAGAACTCATTGCTTCAATAGCGGATAACACGTTATTGTACTTAACTGGCATACACAACAGCAAATGAATAACTTGGTCTGCCTCTTCCATTTTTGTCAAAGAAATCACATCAATATCGTTGATCAGTTTGTCAAATTTAAAGAAAAATTCTTGTAAGCTGTCATCTTCATCACATTTGAGGTAAATTAACTTCTTTTTCAAATTATATTTATTCATGACACTTTTTCTTTTGAATACGTTCTCCAATGACACTATCATCTCGTGAGCTGTCCCTTTGTTTTTAACTACGTCTAAAAATTTATCTCCTATGCACTGGACTACTAATGACCGGGCTTTTATATCTGATTTCTTTCGATTTCCGTCTATTAATTGTACGTCGTTCAACATATCTTTAAGCCCTTTTTCTTCTAAAAGAAGTTCCACTCTGTATTTCCAATTTCCAAAATTTTGTCCATCTTCCAATTTTGGAATTACATCGGACAATTTCGATGCCGCCATTTTCTTCAAAAATATATTATTATTTTTGTGTTCAAATCAATCTGGGCCCATAACCTATTGAAACCTGAAAGGTTCTTATTATAAACTAATTATAGTTTAATATAATAAAACCATTTATATTACTAATAGAACCATTATATTCAGACACCATAATGGAATAGAAACAAAAGACAAAAGTGACAACCATATGACAAGTGTCAAACAGAAAATATATTCTTCACCATGTTTTTTTAAACACATTCACAAGTTGATTGTAATATTAATTTAGTTTTTAGCGATTTACTGTGTAATTTAAGTGTTAAGTTAAAGAATGGCTGAATTACCTTTGTCGTAGGTACGTATTTTATTGGTATTTTAAAGTTTTTTTTTCATAAATTTCTAAAGAAAGTTATGATTAGAGTTTCTTCTTCCTTCCGCCTCGGTTCATTCAAGCTTTTATTTCCCTCAAAATGTGAATAGATAGCAAATCTCATATGTGATTTTGACCACTTTTATCCAGTCACTCATCAACTGTGTTGATTAAATAGAAAAATAGTTTTATTACAGACAATGTGTCTTTTCAGACTGAACTTAATATTATTTGAAAATATTATTCAGGCAATCCTGGTCATTTATTAAGTAAAATTATTTACATAACTTAAATTTATATAACAAGATGGAAGAAAACAGAAGTAATGCTTTTGTACTCGCACCAGACCAAGTTGTCAAATTAAGAAAATGTTCAGTGCAGCTGTACCGATGCAACCTTTCCAATTTCTTAATGTCACCTGTTACAACAGTGAGCAAGCCCCAAGGTGGCACCCAGTGCGAAGAAGCTAGAGGGCCCCACATTAAAATGGAACTTACAGAGGATATCGCCTATGCCATGGTAAGGCTTGTGGTTGATATATTTTATCCGTGGCTGATATGCCACTAATGTCAACAAATACTGAATTCCTGTAAATTTATTGTGACTGTAACTACTTCGGCCATAGTTATATATTTTGTTACAGGTACTTGTCATATTTTAGTGTTATTATTTGATATAAATTATTAAATTGGTTTTTGATAGATTTCGAAGCCTTAATTTTTTATTCCGTTGTGGTCAGCAGATGAATATAGACATGCAATTGATTGAAGGTGAGGCTGTCATCAAAGAAGAATTGGATATAGGGCCTACCGTATTGCAACGGCGTGTGCCGATCGGCTTAGGGCCACACAGAACTAAGGTGTGTAATGTTATGATCATGTGCTAACTCTATATCAGCAACAATAAAGTGAGTGTTTTCCGGTTGTAGGTTGCCTCAGTAGGTATGCCTTCAGTGGAGGAGAAGTCAGAGTACGATGAAGAGCCCCGACAGAAAGTGGACTGCAGCACTTCTTACTTGCTGAAACAAAAACCTGGTCTTAAAACATCATGTGAATATAATGCACAACTCATGCAATCTGCCTATTTAGATGAACATACAAATTTCGTACACTCAACCAATTTTATTCCATGCAAACGCATGCATACTGGTGAAAAGCCACTAGCTAGTGACGTAAATGTTGCGAAATCAGTTAATCTCACTAAATTAACTCAACACAAACGTATGCACACCAGGGAAAAACCATTTGCTTGTGAGATATGTGATGCGAAATTTGCTTGTCCCAGTAAAGTAACTCAACACAAACGCATACACACAGGAGAAAAACCGTTTGCTTGTGGGATATGTGATTTGAAATTTGCTACTCCTGGTACTTTAACTCGACACAAACGCATACACACCGGAGAAAAACTATTTGCTTGCGGGATATGTGATGCAAAATTTGTGCAGGCTGGTAATTTAACTCGTCACAAACGCATACACACCAGAGAAAAACCATTTGTTTGTGGAACATGTGATGCGAAATTTGCTGATTCCAGTGGTTTAACTTATCACAAACGCATACACACCGGAGAAAAACCGTTTGCTTGTGGGATATGTTATGTGAAATTTACTGCTCTTAGTAATTTAACTAGTCACAAACGCGTACACACCGGAGAAAAACCGTTTGTTTGTGAAATATGTGATGCGAAATTTACTCGTTCCCGTAGTTTAATTCAACATAAACGCATACACACCGGAGAAAAACCGTTTGCTTGTGAGATATGTGATGCAAAATTTGTGCAGGCTAGTAATTTAACTCAACACAAACGCATACACACCGGAGAAAAACCATTTGTTTGTGGAACATGTGATGCGAAATTTTCTCGTTCCAGTAGTTTAATTCATCATAAACGCGTACACACCGGAGAAAAACCGTTTGTTTGTGAAATATGTGATGCGAAATTTACTCGTTCCCGTAGTTTAATTAGACATAAACGCATACACACCGGAGAAAAACTGTTTGCTTGTGAGATATGTGATGCGAAATTTGCAAAGTCCAGTTGTTTAACTCAACACAAACGCATACACACCAGGGGAAAACAATTTGCTTGTGAAATATGTGATGCGAAATTTGCTTATCGCAGTAAATTAACTGAACACAAACGCATACACACCGGAGAAAAACCGTTTGCTTGTGGGATATGTGATGCGAAATTTGCTACTTCTAGTACTTTAACTCTACACAAACGCATACACACCGGAGAAAAACCATTTGCTTGTGAGATATGTGATGCGAAATTTACTCATTCCGGTAGTTTAATTCAACATAAACGCATACACACCGGAGAAAAACCGTTTGTTTGTAAGATATGTGATGCGAAATTTGCTACTTTCAGTAGTTTAACATATCACAAACTCAAACACACTGGAGAAAAACCATTCGCTTGTGATATATGTGATGCGAAATTTCTTATTTTCATTAGTCTTACTCGGCACAAACGCATGCACTCCGGGGAAAAACCATTTGCATGTGGAATATGTTAAAAATAAAGATTCAGTCCGCGAGGACCAGCGCGCCAGCTTCCACCCTCGCGAAATTGCGTTTGACAGTTTCGATACTGTGAAGTGACATTTCTGACCCTATTCAAACCAAACGGCTTAGGCATCCCCTCAGAATGAGGGTGCTTGGCGCTTAATTGATCACGATATTCCAGTGCGGATTGGTGGATTTCGATGAGAGATAGCAATCGGAACCGATGGCTTGACGTGCTCTCTGAAGTACGGAGTCAGTGATCAGTCACAAAAAAATCATTGTAACATGCCTGTTTCTGGGATTCGAACCACAACCTTCTACGCAAGAAGCGGGCTCACCACTACTAGACAATTACACCTGTCGTGCGACTACGGTAAAAGTATGTACAAAATGATATATGAGCAATATCCATTTCTTTATTTATCACTTTTTGTCTCAGGTATGATGGGATTGGACACACTGAGTCTCAGACGTCAGACGTAAGGAACAATTAGAAAAAAATATTACTGCCAGATTTTGCGTGGTAGAGTTGATAGTCCATCCACATCCACCAGCTATTTCTATATTAAATGCGTTTGTGAACGAGATCGAGGGTGTCGACTTGTTTGCCGATAACTTGATCGCAGTGATACGTTCTTGAATCAATTCAAGAGCCGCCTGGATAATTACTTGAGCGGCAAGTGAAAAGGGAATGATATAAGCGTATCAGCGGAAGCTGTTAGCTTATTAATAAATAATAGAGAATACAATACACAGGACGTAGTTCTGAAGTTGTGTAATAATTTTAATAAGCCTATGATACTAACAATGTACCGCAATAAAAGCTTGTGTGTGCGTCAGGATGGCGGTACAAAGTTGTACAAGGTTACCGTTTAGGATTGTGATTATGCTGTAGATTTAGTACCTAATTTGTACTACTTAGTACCTTTCACCGAAAAATTTGTACCTGTTTACTTTCAAAAATATTTGAGATTTAAAGTGTACATTTTCTAAATTAGGTATTTCTATTATTTAAAATTACATTTAGAGTTATCAGATATTTAGTACCTAATTTGTACTACTTAGTACCTTTCACCGAAAAATTTGTACCTGTTTACTTTCAGAAATATTTGAGATTTAAAGTGGACATTTTCTAAATTAGGTATTTCTATTATTTAAAATTACATTTAGAGTTATCAGATATTTAGTACCTAATTTGTACCTAAACAGATATAAAAGACTGACCGATTGGCCAAGTGTTTAGAGACCTAAACTGCAGAACTAAGGGTCGCGGGTTCGATTCTCGCTCGAGACAAATATTTGTGTACATGAACATGTCTATTTGTTCCGTGATCGAGTATAAAAGTATCTATATGCAGATTGGATACCAACCGTCCAGAGTCTCGTTGCATTTAAAATCTGTTGGTATTCAATAATAATTTCGCCGAAGAAACTATATTTATATTTGTAGCCGTTTTCGAGAACATAAATTTTTAATATTACTTGGTTTACAAATAAATATGCAACCCTTATTGCACTATGACCCACCGCACACGCCGAAAGCTGAAAAACGGCCTTGAAATTCGTTTGAAATTTACCGACGTCGCAGCACAGCGACCGAGGCAGGTGAAGCGGGCGCGGCGCGGCTTGCTTTGCTGTATGTTGCGTAATAATTAGTTGCCATCGGGACCGTGCCATGACATGACAGTGACATCCCATAGTTTGTGCCTATGAACCGAGTGTTTTTTTTCGTAGACTGATTATTTCGTCAGCGCTGATATTTTTCGAAATGTCGCATTATTTTAGTGCTACTGAAGTTGCAGATATGCTTTACAGACTGGGAATTAATTTATTTTTCATGTTTTTTACATATGACATTTTTTCTTGCTCAAGAAAACAATCAGTACAACACGCTAAATTTGGGACAAACAAATGATGGCATTCATACTGTATATGTATATATTATAAAGAACATTTAGGTATGTATATCAGTTATCTAGTGCTCCATAATACTCGTTTACTTTGGGTATAGATGGCGCTGTGTGGGAAGTCCCAGCTATTATTATTATTAACACGAGTAGACGAAATAAAAGTAAACCTCTGAATAGCATAGAGCGCTTTGTGGAACATGGCCACATGTTTTAAGCCTTCATGGCGGAGTACTACAATTGACACGTCCGACTTTATTTGACAATTTTATTTACGAAATTAATAAATCTTCAAGTACCACAAACGAATTGTTTTTCACTGGTGTGTTTGCGTTTATGCCTGATTAAACTATTCGACCATTTGAAATTTAACTCACATGTGTCACAAGTATATGGTTTCTCAACTGAGTGTACGCGTTTATGGTATATTAAATAATTAGAACGTGCAAACTTTGCATCACATCTGTCACAAGTAAATGGTTTCTCACCAGTGTGTACGATCTTATGCCTGATTAAATCATTAGACTGTGCAAATTTTGCATCACATGTGTCACAAGGAAATGGTTTCTCACTAGTGTGTATGTATTTGTGCCTAATTAAACTACTTGACCATTTAAATTTTAACTCACATATGTCACAAGTATACAGTTTCTTAGCAGAGTGTATGCGCTTATGGTCAATTAAATGACTAGAACGTGCAAATTTAGCATCACATGTGTCACAATTAAATGGTTTCGCACCGGTGTGTAAGCTTTTATGTCTCATTAAATTATTGGACCTTGCAAATCTTGCATCGCATATGTCACAAGCGAATGGTTTCTCACTAGGGTGTTTGCGTTTATTGTTAATTAAATTACAAGAATGAGTAAACCTTACATCACGTGTTTCATTCTTACAACTCAAGTTGGCGCTGCAGTTTAGCATCTGCTGGGGCCCCTCACAGCAGTCTGACTCCACTTTCATTGAAGGTCTATCAATTGCTGCACCCTGGAACTGAAACACTCGATTTACATATGCTAATGCAGAGGTTGCAGGAGATTGTAAGAGTACAGACCTCAGTACTGTGCAGGCTTAGGCTGGATGGTACATAATTTTCCAATATGGTTGGTCCTATATCCAACTCCTCTTTAACGACAGCTTCATCCTTGATCAGCCGCACATGCATGTTCACATCCATCTGCCAATAATGTTGAAACTTAAAAGACTGTCTTCATTGAGACTCAGGATCCTTTGGAAGTAATAATACCTGGGACATCCCACACAGCGCCATCTATACCCAAAGTAAACGAGTATTATGAGCCGTCACGGAACGCCTGGCAGATGTGATACATCGAGTTTGTACAATATGCATAAAAGACAAGATTACGACATGAACTAAATATGGTATAATGAAAAATAAAAAAATTATGATTTTTTACGCAAAATGATAACTATTTATTTAATGAAACACAAAAATGAAAATTTTGAAAATTTATTTAATTTTGCGGCAATTCAATTCTTTTAATCTGTGACTTTATAATAGTTATATTCGATGTTGCCTCTGACGATATAACTGTGACAATAAAATTGGTCGATGATAACTGAAGTATGTTACAAATGTATTAGACATAGTATTGTCGAGGTATCTAATAAATACAGCATCTATTGTTGTTCCATCCATATTTGGTAGAAGGTTCTCTTGGATTGTTGATAATTTGCAATTGAAATTCTTTCCGAACGAACATAATTAATGACATTGATTCATCTTTTGCAAAATTTATATTAAAATCTCCAGCTAAAATCGGTGGTAGTTTATCTTTATTGGTTTTAAAAATTTTATTGAAACTCTATGACTATATGGAAATAATCTCTCATGTAAAAATTAAGATAAAAGTGTTGTTTTTCTTCTTACATAAGTATAGTTCCAATCAAACTTTATGACGGGATCGGAATACAACGGTATAGGCATGCTTGCGCAGGTTCAGTCGTATGCCCCTCGCTCCACTGCGTCCCGCTACACCTAATACTGGTTACTGCGCCGCGACTTGTGCCTACGTTCACATCCGTCATGAAGGTTTATTGGAACTGTAGCTATTTACAATTTATTTTGATCTTTCATTTCGAATCGCTTGGCGGGATACGCAAGGAAGCGCGGGGCACATCAACGACCGGTTGCCAAAGAATATTGATACTCTACTCTAAAAACATAAGGTTCTTTTTCCTCTAAATAAACGCATGCTGTAGCGACGCGCCAACAATCCATTTTATACCCTCGCCAATAGATGTTTTACATCAAAAATATTTAAGTATGTATATCAGTCGTCCGATACCCCATAATAGAGCATAATACTTGCTTGCTTTGGGACTAGATGGCGCTGTCTAGTATGTCCCTGAAATAATTATTATGTATGGCATTTAAAAATGAAATTCCTTTAAAAATTTTCCAAATAAAATTGAAAATTTCAATTTGCCATTAGTAATAAGTGGGTTCAATTTGTGACGTAGCAATTTAAAAAGTTGACTTCTTAAGTAAACATATTGTATGATACTGATTCAACTGTTCCTAGAGTGATAATAATTTTCAAAGCATGGAATATGCTTCGTTCTGTTAATTAATTTAAAAAATGTACAAAATATTATCTAATTGGAAGAATCGAGAAAGTTAAATGAATTTATAGATTTATAATTTCACTGGTGATTTGTCTCAAGAATGTATATGGTAATGTCTATCTGAAAATATCCAATACAATTTTAATATTCTATATTTCAGCCCAGAATGATTCTCAACACTTGACAATTGACCACCTGTCATACTAAATAGGTATATCATATATTTCACAATGGTAAAATACAGAAAAAGATTTTTTTGTGCCTAGTACATAATTCAATTGTTTACATTCACATATTGTGGCTGATGATAGGAAGAAATTACCCAATAATTTTTTTATTTTTTTTTATTTACTCTCTCACCAGTATCATGGTGAGACACCAGGTCAATGGTTTTTTAGTATGTTTGCTTTTGTGTTGAACTAAAGAACCAGATTGCAAACATTTTGCATCATATTCATAAGGCGTTTTGTTCCATAAAATGAGAGGTGCTGCGGTCCAGCACCTGCGGGGACTCCTCAATGCAGTTCAATCCACTTTGGTGGAAGGCCTATCAATTGGAGCAACCTTCAACCTAGACACTCATTTTACTATTGCTAATACACAATTTGCAGAAAATAATAATACACACCTCAATGCTGTCCAGATCTATCCCGCGCGGCGCGCATTGATGCAGTGTGGTGGGCCCTACATCAAACTCTTGCTTGATAGGGAGTTTTTCAATGACAGCCTCATCCACGATCAGCCTTACATCAAACTCTTGCTTAATAGGGGGTTCTTCAATGACAGCCTTATCTTTGATCAGCCCTACACCCAACTCTTGCTTAATAGGGAGTTCTTCAATGATAGCCTCATCTTTGATCAGCCCTACATCAAACTCTTGCTTAATAGGGGGTTCTTCAATGACAGCCTTATCTTTGATCAGCCCTACACCCAACTCTTGCTTAATAGGGAGTTCTTCAATGACAGCCTCATCTTTGATCAGCCCTACATCAAACTCTTGCTTGATAGGGGGTTCTTCAATGACAGTCTTATTCTTGATCAGCTGCTTATGCATGTCTACATCCATTTGTTATCAAATTGAAACACTTACTAATATATATCTATCTGTCTGTCTGTCAATCTGCATGTCATTTTATAAGTCAAGAACGGCTGGACCGGAAACTTCAACCGCGCGTAGGGTCGACAAGCACAATTTTGTTTTTTGATTCAAACATATCTGCAATAAACTGTGGGCAATTTGATCTTTCAGAGTGAATATTGTTGTTGGTGTATAATATGTCCGTCTTAAGTTGGACCTTTTTTACCCAAATTTTTTAGCAGTGTATGTTTTTCGAGATTATGTATGTATGCGAGTATATTTCTTTGGCACACTTATTACCTTCAACGGAAGTTAAATATATGGGGAGTCGGTACATTTAACTTAACTGTGCGAGAGACTATATTCACACATGGCGATTTTGGCGGCAGTGAATGAAAAAGAGAGGGGGTATAAAATTATATTTAGTTATTGTAACAATATTCCTATCATATATAAAAGTTGTTATATGTATACAAAGATACCTATATATATATAGTAGCGCCCGCCTCGGCTTCCCATGGGCAGCAGAGCCTATAAGCGGTAGTGTTTTTTTCTGTCGTAGTGTGATATCAGCTTGTTGCGTCGAACATGTGGATTAGATTTAATTAGATTTATATGTAACGTAATTTCATTCTACTTGGAGAATTTTTAATGTATTTTATTTCCAATTCTGTAAATATTTCAAAAAGTAAATATATACATAAAAATAAACTAAAATATTTCTTATATGCAACATTGATAACTTCTGCCTAACCACACGTGTCGCATCGGCACGGAGACGATAAAGACGCCCAGCGCAGCGCTATTTCTATTCGCCGCGCCCGGTTTCTTGTCGCGCGATAGTTTTTTTTTCGCGATAATTCTTAAGATATTAATTTAAATTGTATGGTGTTAAGGCAATCATAATCTGCATGAAATACTGAAGGTAAATAACGTATTTAATTTGATAAGGATTAATACTGTATCCGTATAAATTGCTTTCCAATTACTCATCATATGACACTATTTTTTCTAACATAAAAATAAGTATAGTAAGCTATCCATAAAAGATAGACATATGTCATCATAGACTTTTCTTTAGTCCTATAAAAGAGAAACGATTCCTCCATACATTATTTTGTTATACCTCAAACGAATTAAGCAGCGTTTTCGATTAAAGCTCCTAGCCATCTTGATTTTTTCCGAATTCTTAAACTATAATCGTCATATTTCAACTAAATTGCATAAAACTTTGATAAATTATACATGTAAACCTTCATATTGAATCACTCTGTTTATTGGTGTCACCCATATGCCAATCTGTTTTTAAGTTTATCACATTCAGACAGACAGACAGACGCGGCGGGGGGCTTTATTTTACAAAATGTAGTGATTAAAACACTTTAATGCTACTATTCTGATCCAAACTACACAAAAATATTGAACATAGTATGTTTATTTTTTGTTGGGGTGTAACCGTCCACAATCTACAAAGCACCACACTGGTTCAGCTGTTGTTGATCTTAGCTTGTATATCTTGGAAAGAGCAAGGCTTAGTTTTTTTGTGTAAAGAAAAAACAGCTAAGTGTTAAAAAATTAAAAATGCTGACTGCATAAATAATAATTCTTAGAAAGAAGAAAAACAAGCTCTGTATTCTATAGAATTCTGTCTGAACAGCATAGAATGCACCATGCAATGCTTTTTTTTCATTCTATACCCAGATAACCAAATAAGAAAATAATTAAGTATAATATAAGTATAATTTTAATGTTTCATGTTTTTCACGCTTCAGGAGTGAGCCCAGACGTTGTTCATAAGAACTCGTAGGCGCCTTCAATTATGTATTTAACATAAATAAAAAAAATATGTAAACTTATTGTTTAAACTACCTTTAGTATTAATAAATGTGGAAAAAACAGAACTCCACTTTAAACTTTAAATAAAAGTACGAATTGACTAGAAGCCCTCTTCTCATCATCATCATCAGCCCGTGTCTCTCCACTGCTGGATATAGGCCTCTCCCAAGGCTCGCCACCACACACGGTCCTCCGCCTTTCGCATCCAACTACCCCCGGTATGGCGCTTCAGGTCATCTGTCCACCTGGCCGGGGGGCGTCCAACGCTTCGCTTTCCGGTACGTGGCCTCCATTCGAGAACTCGTCTACCCCATCGGTTATCAGTTCTACGGCAAATATGACCGGCCCATTGCCACTTCAGCCTGCTGATCGCTTCGGCTATGTCGACAACTTTAGTTCTTTGACGGATTTCAGTGTTTCTGATTTTATCCATCAAAGAAACACCGAGCATAGCCCGCTCCATAGCACGCTGAGCGACTTTGAATTTATGGATCAGTCCTGCCGTGAGAGTCCACGTTTCGGCACCGTACGTCATTGTAGGTAGGACGCATTGGTTGAAGACCTTGGTCTTCAGACATTGTGGTAGTGGCGACGAGAACAGATGACGAAGCTTCCCGAAAGCAGCCCAGCCCAGCTGAATTCTTCGGTCGGCCTCTTTGTTGAAGTTGTGTTTGCCTAACTGGACAATCTGTCCTAAATAGACATAGTCTTGCACAACTTCTAGAGTCGCACCCTCTACGGTTACCGGTCTCGGGAGAATATGTTCGTTATACATGACTTTCATCTTGTCCAAGTTCATCCCGAGCCCCACCCGCCGAGAGGCGACATTGAGGCCGTTAACCATTCCGCTGAGCTCCTCCAGCGACTCTGCCCTCTTCTCGCTGACTGTCAAACAACTCATATACACTAGCTAGCTGTTGTAACAGTTTGGCGAGATTCAGTCCGCGAGGACCAGCGCGCCAGCTTCCACCCTCGCGAAATTGCGTTTGACAGTTTCGATACTGTGAAGTGACATTTCTGACCCTATTCAAACCAAACGGCTTAGGCATCCCCTCAGAATGAGGGTGCTTGGCGCTTAATTGATCACGATATTCCAGTGCGGATTGGTGGATTTCGATGAGAGATAGCAATCGGAACCGATGGCTTGACGTGCTCTCTGAAGTACGGAGTCAGTGATCAGTCACAAAAAAATCATTGTAACATGCCGGTTTCTGGGATTCGAACCACAACCTTCTACGCAAGAAGCGGGCTCACCACTACTAGACAATTACACCTGTCGTGCGACTACGGTAAAAGTATGTACAAAATGATATATGAGCAATATCCATTTCTTTATTTATCACTTTTTGTCTCAGGTATGATGGGATTGGACACACTGAGTCTCAGACGTCAGACGTAAGGAACAATTAGAAAAAAATATTACTGCCAGATTTTGCGTGGTAGAGTTGATAGTCCATCCACATCCACCAGCTATTTCTATATTAAATGCGTTTGTGAACGAGATCGAGGGTGTCGACTTGTTTGCCGATAACTTGATCGCAGTGATACGTTCTTGAATCAATTCAAGAGCCGCCTGGATAATTACTTGAGCGGCAAGTGAAAAGGGAATGATATAAGCGTATCAGCGGAAGCTGTTAGCTTATTAATAAATAATAGAGAATACAATACACAGGACGTAGTTCTGAAGTTGTGTAATAATTTTAATAAGCCTATGATACTAACAATGTACCGCAATAAAAGCTTGTGTGTGCGTCAGGATGGCGGTACAAAGTTGTACAAGGTTACCGTTTAGGATTGTGATTATGCTGTAGATTTAGTACCTAATTTGTACTACTTAGTACCTTTCACCGAAAAATTTGTACCTGTTTACTTTCAAAAATATTTGAGATTTAAAGTGTACATTTTCTAAATTAGGTATTTCTATTATTTAAAATTACATTTAGAGTTATCAGATATTTAGTACCTAATTTGTACTACTTAGTACCTTTCACCGAAAAATTTGTACCTGTTTACTTTCAGAAATATTTGAGATTTAAAGTGGACATTTTCTAAATTAGGTATTTCTATTATTTAAAATTACATTTAGAGTTATCAGATATTTAGTACCTAATTTGTACCTAAACAGATATAAAAGACTGACCGATTGGCCAAGTGTTTAGAGACCTAAACTGCAGAACTAAGGGTCGCGGGTTCGATTCTCGCTCGAGACAAATATTTGTGTACATGAACATGTCTATTTGTTCCGTGATCGAGTATAAAAGTATCTATATGCAGATTGGATACCAACCGTCCAGAGTCTCGTTGCATTTAAAATCTGTTGGTATTCAATAATAATTTCGCCGAAGAAACTATATTTATATTTGTAGCCGTTTTCGAGAACATAAATTTTTAATATTACTTGGTTTACAAATAAATATGCAACCCTTATTGCACTATGACCCACCGCACACGCCGAAAGCTGAAAAACGGCCTTGAAATTCGTTTGAAATTTACCGACGTCGCAGCACAGCGACCGAGGCAGGTGAAGCGGGCGCGGCGCGGCTTGCTTTGCTGTATGTTGCGTAATAATTAGTTGCCATCGGGACCGTGCCATGACATGACAGTGACATCCCATAGTTTGTGCCTATGAACCGAGTGTTTTTTTTCGTAGACTGATTATTTCGTCAGCGCTGATATTTTTCGAAATGTCGCATTATTTTAGTGCTACTGAAGTTGCAGATATGCTTTACAGACTGGGAATTAATTTATTTTTCATGTTTTTTACATATGACATTTTTTCTTGCTCAAGAAAACAATCAGTACAACACGCTAAATTTGGGACAAACAAATGATGGCATTCATACTGTATATGTATATATTATAAAGAACATTTAGGTATGTATATCAGTTATCTAGTGCTCCATAATACTCGTTTACTTTGGGTATAGATGGCGCTGTGTGGGAAGTCCCAGCTATTATTATTATTAACACGAGTAGACGAAATAAAAGTAAACCTCTGAATAGCATAGAGCGCTTTGTGGAACATGGCCACATGTTTTAAGCCTTCATGGCGGAGTACTACAATTGACACGTCCGACTTTATTTGACAATTTTATTTACGAAATTAATAAATCTTCAAGTACCACAAACGAATTGTTTTTCACTGGTGTGTTTGCGTTTATGCCTGATTAAACTATTCGACCATTTGAAATTTAACTCACATGTGTCACAAGTATATGGTTTCTCAACTGAGTGTACGCGTTTATGGTATATTAAATAATTAGAACGTGCAAACTTTGCATCACATCTGTCACAAGTAAATGGTTTCTCACCAGTGTGTACGATCTTATGCCTGATTAAATCATTAGACTGTGCAAATTTTGCATCACATGTGTCACAAGGAAATGGTTTCTCACTAGTGTGTATGTATTTGTGCCTAATTAAACTACTTGACCATTTAAATTTTAACTCACATATGTCACAAGTATACAGTTTCTTAGCAGAGTGTATGCGCTTATGGTCAATTAAATGACTAGAACGTGCAAATTTAGCATCACATGTGTCACAATTAAATGGTTTCGCACCGGTGTGTAAGCTTTTATGTCTCATTAAATTATTGGACCTTGCAAATCTTGCATCGCATATGTCACAAGCGAATGGTTTCTCACTAGGGTGTTTGCGTTTATTGTTAATTAAATTACAAGAATGAGTAAACCTTACATCACGTGTTTCATTCTTACAACTCAAGTTGGCGCTGCAGTTTAGCATCTGCTGGGGCCCCTCACAGCAGTCTGACTCCACTTTCATTGAAGGTCTATCAATTGCTGCACCCTGGAACTGAAACACTCGATTTACATATGCTAATGCAGAGGTTGCAGGAGATTGTAAGAGTACAGACCTCAGTACTGTGCAGGCTTAGGCTGGATGGTACATAATTTTCCAATATGGTTGGTCCTATATCCAACTCCTCTTTAACGACAGCTTCATCCTTGATCAGCCGCACATGCATGTTCACATCCATCTGCCAATAATGTTGAAACTTAAAAGACTGTCTTCATTGAGACTCAGGATCCTTTGGAAGTAATAATACCTGGGACATCCCACACAGCGCCATCTATACCCAAAGTAAACGAGTATTATGAGCCGTCACGGAACGCCTGGCAGATGTGATACATCGAGTTTGTACAATATGCATAAAAGACAAGATTACGACATGAACTAAATATGGTATAATGAAAAATAAAAAAATTATGATTTTTTACGCAAAATGATAACTATTTATTTAATGAAACACAAAAATGAAAATTTTGAAAATTTATTTAATTTTGCGGCAATTCAATTCTTTTAATCTGTGACTTTATAATAGTTATATTCGATGTTGCCTCTGACGATATAACTGTGACAATAAAATTGGTCGATGATAACTGAAGTATGTTACAAATGTATTAGACATAGTATTGTCGAGGTATCTAATAAATACAGCATCTATTGTTGTTCCATCCATATTTGGTAGAAGGTTCTCTTGGATTGTTGATAATTTGCAATTGAAATTCTTTCCGAACGAACATAATTAATGACATTGATTCATCTTTTGCAAAATTTATATTAAAATCTCCAGCTAAAATCGGTGGTAGTTTATCTTTATTGGTTTTAAAAATTTTATTGAAACTCTATGACTATATGGAAATAATCTCTCATGTAAAAATTAAGATAAAAGTGTTGTTTTTCTTCTTACATAAGTATAGTTCCAATCAAACTTTATGACGGGATCGGAATACAACGGTATAGGCATGCTTGCGCAGGTTCAGTCGTATGCCCCTCGCTCCACTGCGTCCCGCTACACCTAATACTGGTTACTGCGCCGCGACTTGTGCCTACGTTCACATCCGTCATGAAGGTTTATTGGAACTGTAGCTATTTACAATTTATTTTGATCTTTCATTTCGAATCGCTTGGCGGGATACGCAAGGAAGCGCGGGGCACATCAACGACCGGTTGCCAAAGAATATTGATACTCTACTCTAAAAACATAAGGTTCTTTTTCCTCTAAATAAACGCATGCTGTAGCGACGCGCCAACAATCCATTTTATACCCTCGCCAATAGATGTTTTACATCAAAAATATTTAAGTATGTATATCAGTCGTCCGATACCCCATAATAGAGCATAATACTTGCTTGCTTTGGGACTAGATGGCGCTGTCTAGTATGTCCCTGAAATAATTATTATGTATGGCATTTAAAAATGAAATTCCTTTAAAAATTTTCCAAATAAAATTGAAAATTTCAATTTGCCATTAGTAATAAGTGGGTTCAATTTGTGACGTAGCAATTTAAAAAGTTGACTTCTTAAGTAAACATATTGTATGATACTGATTCAACTGTTCCTAGAGTGATAATAATTTTCAAAGCATGGAATATGCTTCGTTCTGTTAATTAATTTAAAAAATGTACAAAATATTATCTAATTGGAAGAATCGAGAAAGTTAAATGAATTTATAGATTTATAATTTCACTGGTGATTTGTCTCAAGAATGTATATGGTAATGTCTATCTGAAAATATCCAATACAATTTTAATATTCTATATTTCAGCCCAGAATGATTCTCAACACTTGACAATTGACCACCTGTCATACTAAATAGGTATATCATATATTTCACAATGGTAAAATACAGAAAAAGATTTTTTTGTGCCTAGTACATAATTCAATTGTTTACATTCACATATTGTGGCTGATGATAGGAAGAAATTACCCAATAATTTTTTTATTTTTTTTTATTTACTCTCTCACCAGTATCATGGTGAGACACCAGGTCAATGGTTTTTTAGTATGTTTGCTTTTGTGTTGAACTAAAGAACCAGATTGCAAACATTTTGCATCATATTCATAAGGCGTTTTGTTCCATAAAATGAGAGGTGCTGCGGTCCAGCACCTGCGGGGACTCCTCAATGCAGTTCAATCCACTTTGGTGGAAGGCCTATCAATTGGAGCAACCTTCAACCTAGACACTCATTTTACTATTGCTAATACACAATTTGCAGAAAATAATAATACACACCTCAATGCTGTCCAGATCTATCCCGCGCGGCGCGCATTGATGCAGTGTGGTGGGCCCTACATCAAACTCTTGCTTGATAGGGAGTTTTTCAATGACAGCCTCATCCACGATCAGCCTTACATCAAACTCTTGCTTAATAGGGGGTTCTTCAATGACAGCCTTATCTTTGATCAGCCCTACACCCAACTCTTGCTTAATAGGGAGTTCTTCAATGATAGCCTCATCTTTGATCAGCCCTACATCAAACTCTTGCTTAATAGGGGGTTCTTCAATGACAGCCTTATCTTTGATCAGCCCTACACCCAACTCTTGCTTAATAGGGAGTTCTTCAATGACAGCCTCATCTTTGATCAGCCCTACATCAAACTCTTGCTTGATAGGGGGTTCTTCAATGACAGTCTTATTCTTGATCAGCTGCTTATGCATGTCTACATCCATTTGTTATCAAATTGAAACACTTACTAATATATATCTATCTGTCTGTCTGTCAATCTGCATGTCATTTTATAAGTCAAGAACGGCTGGACCGGAAACTTCAACCGCGCGTAGGGTCGACAAGCACAATTTTGTTTTTTGATTCAAACATATCTGCAATAAACTGTGGGCAATTTGATCTTTCAGAGTGAATATTGTTGTTGGTGTATAATATGTCCGTCTTAAGTTGGACCTTTTTTACCCAAATTTTTTAGCAGTGTATGTTTTTCGAGATTATGTATGTATGCGAGTATATTTCTTTGGCACACTTATTACCTTCAACGGAAGTTAAATATATGGGGAGTCGGTACATTTAACTTAACTGTGCGAGAGACTATATTCACACATGGCGATTTTGGCGGCAGTGAATGAAAAAGAGAGGGGGTATAAAATTATATTTAGTTATTGTAACAATATTCCTATCATATATAAAAGTTGTTATATGTATACAAAGATACCTATATATATATAGTAGCGCCCGCCTCGGCTTCCCATGGGCAGCAGAGCCTATAAGCGGTAGTGTTTTTTTCTGTCGTAGTGTGATATCAGCTTGTTGCGTCGAACATGTGGATTAGATTTAATTAGATTTATATGTAACGTAATTTCATTCTACTTGGAGAATTTTTAATGTATTTTATTTCCAATTCTGTAAATATTTCAAAAAGTAAATATATACATAAAAATAAACTAAAATATTTCTTATATGCAACATTGATAACTTCTGCCTAACCACACGTGTCGCATCGGCACGGAGACGATAAAGACGCCCAGCGCAGCGCTATTTCTATTCGCCGCGCCCGGTTTCTTGTCGCGCGATAGTTTTTTTTTCGCGATAATTCTTAAGATATTAATTTAAATTGTATGGTGTTAAGGCAATCATAATCTGCATGAAATACTGAAGGTAAATAACGTATTTAATTTGATAAGGATTAATACTGTATCCGTATAAATTGCTTTCCAATTACTCATCATATGACACTATTTTTTCTAACATAAAAATAAGTATAGTAAGCTATCCATAAAAGATAGACATATGTCATCATAGACTTTTCTTTAGTCCTATAAAAGAGAAACGATTCCTCCATACATTATTTTGTTATACCTCAAACGAATTAAGCAGCGTTTTCGATTAAAGCTCCTAGCCATCTTGATTTTTTCCGAATTCTTAAACTATAATCGTCATATTTCAACTAAATTGCATAAAACTTTGATAAATTATACATGTAAACCTTCATATTGAATCACTCTGTTTATTGGTGTCACCCATATGCCAATCTGTTTTTAAGTTTATCACATTCAGACAGACAGACAGACGCGGCGGGGGGCTTTATTTTACAAAATGTAGTGATTAAAACACTTTAATGCTACTATTCTGATCCAAACTACACAAAAATATTGAACATAGTATGTTTATTTTTTGTTGGGGTGTAACCGTCCACAATCTACAAAGCACCACACTGGTTCAGCTGTTGTTGATCTTAGCTTGTATATCTTGGAAAGAGCAAGGCTTAGTTTTTTTGTGTAAAGAAAAAACAGCTAAGTGTTAAAAAATTAAAAATGCTGACTGCATAAATAATAATTCTTAGAAAGAAGAAAAACAAGCTCTGTATTCTATAGAATTCTGTCTGAACAGCATAGAATGCACCATGCAATGCTTTTTTTTCATTCTATACCCAGATAACCAAATAAGAAAATAATTAAGTATAATATAAGTATAATTTTAATGTTTCATGTTTTTGCAAACAGGGACAAACTAATAACTAAAATATATTTGTTGATTGTCTTTAAGTGATTAATTCTAATTATTATAACTATAAAATATATTTAAAATATAATTTATTTATTCTGATATACAAGTAATGCAACCAATAACATTAAAAAAAATTATAAATAAACATATTAGTACAGGTTGCGTCCCACACCTGAGGCCTGCCAAGCTTTCACAGCCCGAATCACTAAATAATTTAAGCTAGCTTATACATCTTCTTAAAGTTGATTATTTGGATCGGCTGTCCAATGCTGCTAGATGCTAATCATGTTCATAACCATGATCAATTTAAAATTCAACCAAGATAGATTGATGGTCTACCATTAAAAAAAATGGTTAGATTTGGTTTCACTTTTCATTATGCAAAGAGTGAAATGAACTACCAACAAGCCCTATATTTCTCCTAGTCAGGGCCGGCGATAGGGGGAGTGTAAGGGTAGTAGTACCACCAGGGCCCGGTTAATTGATTATTTTTTTCAAAGTAAGGTGGGGTGGGCCTCGCTACGTTTTACACCCGGGGCCCGATCTGGCTCTCGCCGGGCCTGCTCCTAGTATTCACACTAAAAATATTTACTGCAGGAGGTTTCCACACCCCTGTATGCGCGATTAAATACATAGTTTTAATTTTTGTCAAGTAAAGCCCTACCATGTTTTTTTCATACAATCTTTATAAAAGTTTAAATATTCTACTTACCAAAAAGCTAATGTTGTTAATGTTAAACAACAAATAATCTTAATTCTGTAATTTCGGCTTATAATAGTGGAAACAATATTTATGTTTAAGTCATGGCTATATTCTAATATTTTAGGTCATGCCTTGTTAAATCTATATACTAATATTTTTTTAATAGGTAGGTAGGTACTTACGTAACATCTTTTTATTAGAAAAATCAATTTTAAATTTTTATATATAGAGTTGTACCAGTGGTTTTTTTACCAGAAGTCCGTTAATTTTTTAATTTTGATAAATATGCTTTCTGACGTTTTATATAAAAGCGGATTGATCCGAGTTTGTCTCGCTCCTAACCAGTGGTGTAAAAATCTGCTATATTTTAAAAACATGCTTCAGACTATAAACTATATTATTTTAGCATGTTTATTAATATGCTATGCTTTAGCATAACACGAGGGAATGCTTAGCGCGAGAATCGTTCGTTGCGTTAGGCGGCGCGCGGCGGTCACATGCTGTCGACCGACAGCTGCGCTAATGCCATGCTAATGCTAAATTGCTAAACTTGCTAATCAGTCGGCGCGCAAGCGCATTCGTTGTAGGACGTGTTTTGTTGTACTGATCGCATCGCTCTATGGGTAAGGCGGGACTGCGGGATCGTGTCGTGCTATTTAATAGCACCAAGAGTCAACCAATATAATATGCTAAATCTGTTTAGTTTAAATAACATGTTTTAAATTATGCTTTATGCTATATTATCCACCACTGCTCCTAACTCAATCCCTAAAATCGAAGACAATGTCCTACGAATTTTTTTCGTACCGAAGAACGGTACCTCTTATTTTCGTGTAAGGCAAATTATTTTTTCAACATAATAAGGTTGAAATGTTATGTGCTATTTACCTATTTTTATGATTTCCCAATATTGCCTGTATTTTGTGCTTTTGCCAGTGGTTTTATTATGTATTTTGTTACTTTTGTTCACTTTACAGGTTCACTTTTATTGTTTTGGAATCTCGGAAACACAGATTACTCGGAAATACACGGCCGGCAGTTTATATTGGTTTATATTCTGTGGAAGTCTATGGTTTGACATGACACATTCTACTCTGTGGACAGATTGACAGTTAGTTTGCCACTTATTAGTTCCGTAGGTTCAGGATTGTTCACTCCCGAAAATTTATAATACAAAAATAAAGCTTTTGCGTTACGCATAAGGTTTACTTTAAATTGTAAAACGCATGGAGACAAAATGAGTTTGTAGGAGATAGCTACCGGAGAGTCTGTTTGTCCCTTTCTAACACTTGTCATTAAAAAAAAAATTTTCATGTAGTTGGTTCATCACCGATTTATATATACAGGATGAGATTTTAGTAATCAGCTAAAATGTTTCTAGATGTTAGGTATCACCAATACACCTCATTACGTAAATAAAAATATAGGTCAAATATTTCTAATCAATAAAAATATACTAAATATTTTTTAACAAAATTTGGCTACCTTCTGCTTACAATCTACCCACACGTGCCGCGCGCCAGCTGATTCCCACCCTTTTCGTGGCGTGCCCCCATTCCGCACTCAATGACCTCAGCACAGTCAGCCACGCGATTCTGTACCGAACAACTGCGCGGGCATCTGCGTCCGCGCATCAATAATGTATACAAATCGCGAATATTATGAAATGATGAAATGTTACATTTTAAGTGGACAAACTTTACGCGGAGCCCAAAGACTGTATGAAAAAATAAGCCTGCCTCAGCTTCGCAATCAAGGTTTACACAATGCCAAGGTACCGAACTGTCAAACTATTTGGAAGTGCGATTCAGTGCAAACGTTTGGACCGGGGTTATCGGTGATAAAATATTAGGGCCCTATTTCATAGAGGGCAGACTGACCGGAATCACGTATCTTCAAATGTTACGTACAGTAATATCTGATTTTATGGACGACGTTGCGCTCGCACTAATAGCTCATCGCGAGTTTTATTTTCAACACGATGGTGCACCATTTGTTAAAGTAAGTGAATTTTTTTATATGGTAAGTGGAATTGAACTCGATTTTTTAATAATTGTACATAAGTTGATTCAAATTTTTTAAACACGCCTGATTGCGAAAGGAAAAAGGACAATTGTTAACCAATTATCGAATGTACGAGTACATTGTTCAAAATAGATTAGGTATGTACCTATTCATTTTTTCAATTTCATTTATTTCGATTCGATTTTAATCGCAGATAATAACTAAAACAAGCCTTTTGCAATTTGACGGTCCTAAGCTCGATAAGTATGATGAAGGGAAAATTTGCAACTTAAGGAGCCGTATTTCTGAAACTCATTGATGATGTCATCAATTTGAATCGTTCCCTAGGCCTTGTCAAACCAAAATTTTCAAGAGAGTTTTTTACGACTGAGTAGGAGCCTTCATAAAAGAGATCATTCGATAATCATGAATTTTCAAAAATACGACGTGCTAGTATTATCTATGGTGCTATACTGCGAGTGCAGAGCGAAAGGGCGGAGCTTGGGGAATGTGGGCGGAGCGCGTGCACGTGCACTGGCGTCCTCGTGATATGACTAGTAATATTGGTAGTTTTGGGAAAGGTTTGCGTAGGCTTAACTGAATATTTTCCCATTGAACGATACTAAAAGGGAACAAGACGGCCAACGGATTTTTATCAAAGGTCATCATATTGAAGTTTGGCTGGTCATAAAAACCTCATACTGTATATGAAAATACTCGTCTGATATCTATTTTCTGTGACTTCTGGTTTTTGATATGTCTTGGTATCTGGATGATAATAATATTTTTGAAAGTTCTGACATTACATTTTATAAATTTATAAAATATTTCAGTTACATTTAAAACGGATGTCTAATTTTATGGTTTTCACTGGCATCTAAAACGAAAATTTTCAGAATTTTGACGTGTTATTGTCAAAGTTGAAGTTTTTGACGTCATATACTGAGGTGACCATAATATTTTCTTAAGTTAGTAGGAATTCTATATGAAAATTAAAAAAAATAGATAATGGGTTCAAAATATTCAGTTTTTTTGCAGTTAAAATTTAAAATACTATATTAAACACCAAAATATTTCGATATAGTAAAAATATGTTTAAATTTATAGAATAGCATAATACTTACACACAAAAATACCAATGGAGCATCAGACGGAAAATCTGAAATTTCAAATTACATGAGTGCGAAAAGGAGTCAGCAGCAAGAATCAGTCCAATGTAGGGAAATGTTTCAACTACAAAATGTAGGATGATATAGAAACACATAAATATAATAAAAAATACAAAGCAACATTCATTATATAGATAGATGACCCACCGAAGGCAGGACGATGATCATTCGACCGATCGCAGCATTTAGTACGATTTGTTTTTCATCACAAAATTGATTACGGTTGTTACATATATAGGTAGTATGCGATTCGTCTTATTATATTGATATCGTATGATGACGATGGATCAAAACGTTCACCGTCCCAAATGTGACCTAAAACGTTATTACGTTAGTACTAGCATTAAAAAGTGTTGCTTTCAATTTTATTAGTTAGTAAACTAAAATCAATTTGTCGATTGAAATTACTGGGTTTGTGAATATGAATAATGAAGTATTATGCTTGTGTTATGGGTTACTAAACAACTGATATATATACTTAAATACTTTTTTTCATATATAATATATACATAGATAAATATTATACACCCAGACCCGGAATGAAATAAACATGTTTATGCACACAAATATTTGTCCCGGGTGGAAATCGAACCCACTACCGTTAGCTCCGCAGTTAGGGTCTCTAACCACTCGGCCATTCGGTCGTCTAACAGGATAGGTTTCTAATAATAAATTGCGATTTGCTTGTAATTTTATAAAATAAAAGTTTTAACGTCATTACGGAAACGGTATTCTCCCTTAGTTAAATTTAAGACAAGTAATAAAACCATCTACTATATAAATAAAATCGTAGTGTCTGTCTATCTGTCTGTTCCCGCTAATCTCTGAAACTGCCGATCCGAATTAAATGAAACTTTGCAGACATGAATGGGGCGTTGTCAGAAGTGACACAGGCTACTTTTTAACACGAAACTTCTTTTCCCACATAAATATTTCGTATCTCGGAGTCCCGCACCAACGCTAAAGTGCAAGATATTTTGGCCCTAGAAATACTGTTTCGGAAGCTTAAGTATTTTAAATTAGTATTTATCCGCCAGATCCATGTGGATTTTTGGGATTGCTGAGTTTTTTTTTTGAAAGGAATGGAGCTGGTCACCTGTATACAGTTATATTTTAGGTTCCCACGGTCGCAATATTATCATTAATATTAATATCAATTCCCAATATTACGGTACGTCCTCCTAGTACGGACACCAGTTTCTCACATAGAGAAAAAATTTTCTTGTCATTAGATTAGTTACTTGTATTTTATTATTACTAGAGTATTTTTTGTGTGATAGAGAAAAATAAAGATCATTATTATTATTATTCTGTGCAGCATGTTTCGGCACAATCCTTTTAACGAGATATTTCTTGAGTGTTGGGTCCTGGGAACCCGGGCGTGCAATAATACGGAACTTGGCTTCTTACTCATGTGGGACTTAATTAATTTGTACATAGAGGCGGTCAGCCATCTAATTATAAATCACAATCTAAGTACCTTTATTTTTGTGATCGAATCGGAGATTTGTATTCACGTGTAATTTGTTCGTGTAGTTTTTGGTAACACCGCCTGGTAATTTTCACAGAGTAACACAGACTGAATGAGTAGCTTTACTAGCTTTCAGTAGTTTTGTTACTTTTGTTTATGCAGTTTAATGTGTGGTTTATTGAACCCTCTATAGTTTGTGGTTTATTGTTTATTGATAATAAACAAATACCCCATGTATTGAAACCTGAAAGGTTCTTATTATAAACTAATTATAGTTTAATATAATAAAACCATATATATTACTAATAGAACCATTATATTCAGACACCATAATGGAATAGAAACAAAAGACAAAAGTGACAACCATATGACAAGTGTCAAACTGAAAATATATTCTTCATCCCCTCTCAATTCTGATTCAGTTAGAAACAGGAATTGTACTTAATATTATTAGTAAAAACAAACAAACTTAACTTCAACAGCTCTCTAGTTAGAATAAAATTAATAACAAAAATTGGATAAATACATATACAAAGAAATTAAATACAAAAGCAAAATTTTAGACATTAAACAATGCATGAAGCCAAATTTAATTTATTTACAAAGTAACAATGTTTTGGCTTTGCTAGTGCTTTTGTTAACACATCTGCAATGTTTTCATTTGTGGCCACATATTTAATAGATATCAACTTTTTACTGATTAAGTCCTTTATAAAATGATATTTAATATCAATATGTTTTGACCGCTTACTATTTTCATTTGATTCTATCATTTTCATAGCACTTTGATTGTCAATATATAGTATGCAATCACAATCGGATCTAAAATCTTTTAATAAACCTCTTACATAAAGTATCTCTGTAGAGTTAAGAGCAGCAGCTATATATTCAGCTTCGGCAGTAGATAAAGCGACAACATTTTGTTTCTTTGAATACCAAGAAATTAAATTATTCCGATAGAACAATACCGAACCACTAACGCTTTTCCTGTCACGTTTATCACCAGCCCAATTTGCGTCACTATACGCAACTAAACTACTGCTAGAGTGCTTTCTGTATACCAAAGCCTTTGACTTTGTTTGTTTTAAATAACGCAAAACTCGCTTTGCAGCTTTCCAAAGTGATATAGTAGGCTTATCCAAAAAACTGCTTAAGTAAGAAACGGCAAAACTAATATCAGGTCTACTTGAAGTAGACAAGTATAAAAGACATCCAATTAACTCGCGATAAGGTTTTTCAAAATTTAAAGTTTCATCTGCTTCATAAGAGAAATTTACTTCCATCGGAGTATCTGCACCCTTACAATCAGTCATATTAAACTTTTCTAGCATTCTTTCTATGGCACTCTCTTGTTTTATTGCAATAGAATCAAATTATCTTGTTATTTCAAGTCCTAAATAAATTCGTAACTCACCTAAGTCTTTAACATTAAATTCAAGTTTCAAGAAATTAAATACTTTACCTAAATTGGTTTTACTCTGTGACATCAAAATTATATCATCCACATATACTAGTAAAAATGTATCTTCAGAAATATATAAGCAAAAGTCATGTTTTGATTGAACGAAACCTTTACCAACCAAGAATTCATGTAACCTTTCGTTCCAGCACCTTGGTGCTTGACGTAAACCGTACAGCGATCGATTTAATTTGAACACAATGTTTTTCTCAGCAGTCACTCCTAAAGGCGGTTTTAAATAAACGTCTTCTTTTAGAAAGCCATTTAAAAACGCTGTTGGAACGTCGAGCTGTCTTATATACATATGGTCTTTTTGAATGGCTTGACTAAGCATCATTCTGATGGTGGGCATCCTTGCGACCGGAGAATATACATTGAACAATGTTTCTTCCTGAAAACCTTTCGCCACAAGTCTAGCTTTTTTAGTTCCATCCTTTTTTGTCGTAAACACCCATTTAGTATCTATTGCTTTCTTACCTTGAGGCAGCACTGCCACTTTCCATGTTTCTAAATTTTTCAAGGAAGTTAGTTCTTTGTTTATTGCTTCTTCCCATCCGTTTCCTCTTTCAATTGCTTCTTTGTAACTAACTGGATCCCCAATACATAAACAATAAGCCATGTGAATCTCATAGTCGAGTAGTTTGTTAGGTGGTTTAATTATTCTTCCACTTCTGGTCTGAACATAATTTACTTCAAGATTTTTCTGGCAGTCTTCAAAATTCTCCTCATCTTTTTCATTTTCTGTGCTCTCAGTTCGTATTATATCCTCGTTTTGCATTGTATCTCTTTGTCTATTAAAACCTTCTTGGTTGACCTCAATCCATCCACTTGTAACCGTGTTCGGTGTTTTATCTTGATTATAGACAAAGTCCGTTTCATCAAACCGTACATCACGTGATTCTATCAATTTATTTTCTTTAGGGTCCCATAAGCGATATCCTGTTCTAGCATATCCTACCATTCTCGTTTCCTTTGCTCTAGCTGATAATTTGTCAGCTTTTGGCAGTATGTATGCCCATGATTTTGCTCCGAAAACCCTTAATTTCTCTAAATCTCTTCTTCCATATAATATTTCACATGGAGTGTTAAAATTTATGGCTTGTGATGGGCAACGATTCAATTGATATGCTGCACATTTGACAGCCTCACCCCACAAATATTTCGGCAAATTACTTTCTATCAATATTGTTCGTGCTTTATTATATAAGCTCCTATTCAATCGTTCAGCTACGCCATTGCTTGAAGGAGAATATGGCAAGGTAAATTCTAAGCGTATACCCTTTTCGGCAGCAAATTGCTTTAATTTGTTACATGTGTACTCAGTCCCGTTGTCACATCTAACCCGTTTCACAGTCTTCCCGAATTCGTTTTCATAACTACGTATGTACTGTATAATATTGTCGGTAGCTTCAGACTTCCTTTTTAATAAAAATATCACACAGAAATGAGAAAAATCATCTAAAACTGTTTGAAAATATATTTCATCGCCTAAAGTTGGTATATTTGAAGGACCCGCTATATCACTGTGAATAAGCTCAAGTATATCGTATGATCTCGGTCTTTGCAAACGTTTAAAAGGAATTCTAGTCGCTTTACCTTTCATACAGGGCCCGCACACTGTATTGTTCATTGGTAAATTTAACCTACTTAAAGTTATTGAACTAGTGTGACCAAGCCGTCTGTGCCAGAGAATACCTTTCTCCGAATTCATAGCTGCTTCTCCATACTCATCACACTTTAGTTTACCCTGTAATATATACAACTTTCCATTATTATATGCCCGAATAGTTGAACCATTAAAAAATATTATTTTTACAAAATCACGAGAAAATACAATTTTGTTATTTTCTTTCTCCAGAAATTTCCTTACAGACAGCAAATTAAATGCTATATTCTGTACAATCAAACCTTCTATAATAATCTGTAGGTTTTCACAAACAATTTTTAATTTACCTTTGCGATAAGCAATTAAACTATCACCATTTGCAGTATTTATATTTATCGGATGATCTAACTCTATAACATCAAACATGTATTTTTCATAATGATGACTCATAAAATTTTGAGATGCACCTGAATCTACTACAAAAAAGATATCATCTTCAAATGACTTACAAGTCAAATTATACTCTCCACAGTCAGTCACAGTTAATCCGGCAGTATCAGTAATGGTTTCTTCTTCATGACTAATGATAGCTTGATCTCTGCTTGGTGTTACGAACGCTGTTCCGCAGCGACGCTGTGGTCTTCTATGATTACTGAAAGGGCGTCTACTTACCGTGGTACCACGAAAAACATTTTGTGAAGTAGAAGGTCTCTGGTCTGGCAAATTACGACAGTGAATTGCTTTGTGACCTAGTTGATGACACTTGTAACATTGTATATTAAACGCCGTTTCATTATTCATCGGATGCATTATCACTTCACTCCTCATACTATTTGTTAACCTTATTTCTGCATCTAACAGAGTAGCTTTAGTTTTCTCTAGTGTAATATTCTCAGAACTCATTGCTTCAATAGCGGATAACACGTTATTGTACTTAACTGGCATACACAACAGCAAATGAATAACTTGGTCTGCCTCTTCCATTTTTGTCAAAGAAATCACATCAATATCGTTGATCAGTTTGTCAAATTTAAAGAAAAATTCTTGTAAGCTGTCATCTTCATCACATTTGAGGTAAATTAACTTCTTTTTCAAATTATATTTATTCATGACACTTTTTCTTTTGAATACGTTCTCCAATGACACTATCATCTCGTGAGCTGTCCCTTTGTTTTTAACTACGTCTAAAAATTTATCTCCTATGCACTGGACTACTAATGACCGGGCTTTTATATCTGATTTCTTTCGATTTCCGTCTATTAATTGTACGTCGTTCAACATATCTTTAAGCCCTTTTTCTTCTAAAAGAAGTTCCACTCTGTATTTCCAATTTCCAAAATTTTGTCCATCTTCCAATTTTGGAATTACATCGGACAATTTCGATGCCGCCATTTTCTTCAAAAATATATTATTATTTTTGTGTTCAAATCAATCTGGGCCCATAACCTATTGAAACCTGAAAGGTTCTTATTATAAACTAATTATAGTTTAATATAATAAAACCATTTATATTACTAATAGAACCATTATATTCAGACACCATAATGGAATAGAAACAAAAGACAAAAGTGACAACCATATGACAAGTGTCAAACAGAAAATATATTCTTCACCATGTTTTTTTAAACACATTCACAAGTTGATTGTAATATTAATTTAGTTTTTAGCGATTTACTGTGTAATTTAAGTGTTAAGTTAAAGAATGGCTGAATTACCTTTGTCGTAGGTACGTATTTTATTGGTATTTTAAAGTTTTTTTTTCATAAATTTCTAAAGAAAGTTATGATTAGAGTTTCTTCTTCCTTCCGCCTCGGTTCATTCAAGCTTTTATTTCCCTCAAAATGTGAATAGATAGCAAATCTCATATGTGATTTTGACCACTTTTATCCAGTCACTCATCAACTGTGTTGATTAAATAGAAAAATAGTTTTATTACAGACAATGTGTCTTTTCAGACTGAACTTAATATTATTTGAAAATATTATTCAGGCAATCCTGGTCATTTATTAAGTAAAATTATTTACATAACTTAAATTTATATAACAAGATGGAAGAAAACAGAAGTAATGCTTTTGTACTCGCACCAGACCAAGTTGTCAAATTAAGAAAATGTTCAGTGCAGCTGTACCGATGCAACCTTTCCAATTTCTTAATGTCACCTGTTACAACAGTGAGCAAGCCCCAAGGTGGCACCCAGTGCGAAGAAGCTAGAGGGCCCCACATTAAAATGGAACTTACAGAGGATATCGCCTATGCCATGGTAAGGCTTGTGGTTGATATATTTTATCCGTGGCTGATATGCCACTAATGTCAACAAATACTGAATTCCTGTAAATTTATTGTGACTGTAACTACTTCGGCCATAGTTATATATTTTGTTACAGGTACTTGTCATATTTTAGTGTTATTATTTGATATAAATTATTAAATTGGTTTTTGATAGATTTCGAAGCCTTAATTTTTTATTCCGTTGTGGTCAGCAGATGAATATAGACATGCAATTGATTGAAGGTGAGGCTGTCATCAAAGAAGAATTGGATATAGGGCCTACCGTATTGCAACGGCGTGTGCCGATCGGCTTAGGGCCACACAGAACTAAGGTGTGTAATGTTATGATCATGTGCTAACTCTATATCAGCAACAATAAAGTGAGTGTTTTCCGGTTGTAGGTTGCCTCAGTAGGTATGCCTTCAGTGGAGGAGAAGTCAGAGTACGATGAAGAGCCCCGACAGAAAGTGGACTGCAGCACTTCTTACTTGCTGAAACAAAAACCTGGTCTTAAAACATCATGTGAATATAATGCACAACTCATGCAATCTGCCTATTTAGATGAACATACAAGTTTCGTACACTCAACCAATTTTATTCCATGCAAACGCATGCATACTGGTGAAAAGCCACTAGCTAGTGACGTAAATGTTGCGAAATCAGTTAATCTCACTAAATTAACTCAACACAAACGTATGCACACCAGGGAAAAACCATTTGCTTGTGAGATATGTGATGCGAAATTTGCTTGTCCCAGTAAAGTAACTCAACACAAACGCATACACACAGGAGAAAAACCGTTTGCTTGTGGGATATGTGATTTGAAATTTGCTACTCCTGGTACTTTAACTCGACACAAACGCATACACACCGGAGAAAAACTATTTGCTTGCGGGATATGTGATGCAAAATTTGTGCAGGCTGGTAATTTAACTCGTCACAAACGCATACACACCAGAGAAAAACCATTTGTTTGTGGAACATGTGATGCGAAATTTGCTGATTCCAGTGGTTTAACTTATCACAAACGCATACACACCGGAGAAAAACCGTTTGCTTGTGGGATATGTTATGTGAAATTTACTGCTCTTAGTAATTTAACTAGTCACAAACGCGTACACACCGGAGAAAAACCGTTTGTTTGTGAAATATGTGATGCGAAATTTACTCGTTCCCGTAGTTTAATTCAACATAAACGCATACACACCGGAGAAAAACCGTTTGCTTGTGAGATATGTGATGCAAAATTTGTGCAGGCTAGTAATTTAACTCAACACAAACGCATACACACCGGAGAAAAACCATTTGTTTGTGGAACATGTGATGCGAAATTTTCTCGTTCCAGTAGTTTAATTCATCATAAACGCGTACACACCGGAGAAAAACCGTTTGTTTGTGAAATATGTGATGCGAAATTTACTCGTTCCCGTAGTTTAATTAGACATAAACGCATACACACCGGAGAAAAACTGTTTGCTTGTGAGATATGTGATGCGAAATTTGCAAAGTCCAGTTGTTTAACTCAACACAAACGCATACACACCAGGGGAAAACAATTTGCTTGTGAAATATGTGATGCGAAATTTGCTTATCGCAGTAAATTAACTGAACACAAACGCATACACACCGGAGAAAAACCGTTTGCTTGTGGGATATGTGATGCGAAATTTGCTACTTCTAGTACTTTAACTCTACACAAACGCATACACACCGGAGAAAAACCATTTGCTTGTGAGATATGTGATGCGAAATTTACTCATTCCGGTAGTTTAATTCAACATAAACGCATACACACCGGAGAAAAACCGTTTGTTTGTAAGATATGTGATGCGAAATTTGCTACTTTCAGTAGTTTAACATATCACAAACTCAAACACACTGGAGAAAAACCATTCGCTTGTGATATATGTGATGCGAAATTTCTTATTTTCATTAGTCTTACTCGGCACAAACGCATGCACTCCGGGGAAAAACCATTTGCATGTGGAATATGTGATGCGAAATTTGCTAATCGCAGTAAATTAACTGAACACAAACGCATACACACCGGAGAAAAACCGTTTGCTTGTGGGATATGTGATGTGAAATTTACTGCTCTTAGTACTTTAACTAGACACAAACGCGTACACACCGGAGAAAAACCATTTGCTTGTGGGATATGTGATGCAAAGTTTGTACAGGCTAGTGGTTTAACTAAACACAAACGCATACACACCGGATAGAAACCCTTAATTTTGTGGAATATGCGATGCAAAATTTTCGCATTCTAGCACTTTTAACTCTATATGTGTAGAAAACTATATGGAAGATATGTAATGCGAAAGTTCATTGCAGTGGTTTCTTTATGTCTATTCCGGGTAATCTTCGAAACGGCTTAACCGCTTTTAATGAAAAGGAGATTGTCAGGAGTGACATGGGCTACCTTGTGTCTTTATGTTAGTATGCCCGTGCAGATAGATTGTCTACCGCTTGGAAAAAGAAATTTTGGCATCAGTCAAAAACTGTGGGCTGGGCAGGTGCCCTTTTCATTGAATCATCAGATCAGTTATCTAGGAGAGTGAGACTATATTTGTAATTTATATATATTCTATATAAATTACAAATATAGTTATATTTATAGTTATATTTATAAATATAGCTATATTTCAGAAAGTTATAAAGGCAGACGAAAGGCAGTAGTGTCAAAAGATGCAGGAGCTCGCGGGGCATCGTATGGTACCCAAACCCACGATGTATTATTTCGAAAAATGTAATAAAATTGTTTGGCAAAAATGTGTTATAAGCTTTTATTTTTGATGTTTATTTTCAATGTTCTCCGATAGCTGCGAGAAGCGCGAAATCTGTAGATTTTTTTGCATAGGTATAGTTTAAGAACTGCAGAGTGACAGAAGTTACTTTTTATCCTGGAAAAGGCCGTTTCTATCGGATAATTTTTCTCCACGCTAAAAAGGCTACGCTAAGGTATTTTACAATATTTATTCTTATCTTACAAAATTACACAAATAATAGCCAGCACTTAGCCGATGATGCGACGGAACTTGAAGGGATCTCTCGCGCCTTACGAGTATCCCTAATTAAGGACGACGACGGCACTGGTCTTCAGACGACCTCTACCACTATTCGGTGTCGATCATACTATGTTCTTGGTTGACTTGGGCGCGGCGGTGGCAGGCCCTGATCGCACAGTTTGACGTGCGAGCGGGCTGTTGGTCGACGAGCTGGTTGAAGAGTCTGCTGACAGCAGGGTCGTCGATTTGTGCGGTGGCGTATGCTTGAAGTTAAGCAGAACTTAATATGGTGGCGACAAGAGTGTCCCCATACCTTATGTCGTAGCTAGCGAGATATTGCGTATGTGTTGTCGATCTCGACATACTTCGCTACGGGTCTATGGCAATCTGCCTGCTTCGAAAATAAACCTGTACCAATAATTTGTAACCTCTGGGTATCTAAGCATTCGATTCTACTCAATTTCGGCTTCAGGTCGCCGGCGACTAGACCCCCTGAATATGTGACTCCAGTGACCACTCTTGACTGGCGACAACGACGTCAAATTTCGTCCGCTAAATTTGATGATAGTCCGGTCGTGGGACATTAAATTTTATAAAAAAGTTTTGATAATTCTAAAGTTCGTATTTGATGAGTGGATAGATAAAGTGCATGGTGAGCTACTGTCAAAAACTTAGAAATTTTAGGGCTGTGCTAAGGGAATGGCTTAGGTTTTTCTTAATATTTCGTGTAACACAGTGTATATAGAATTAAAATTTGAAATTTGAATCCTACTAATATAATAAACGCGAAAGTTTGTATGTATGGATGTATAAGTATTTGGATGTTTGTTGCTTTTTCACGCAAAAACTACTGAATGGATTTTAATTAAACTTTACAATAATATAGCTTATGAACCAGAACAACACGTAGGCTATAATTTATAAAGATCGTAGCTTTCTGCCCGCGACTTCGCTCGCGTAGACTACACAGTTGTATACTGATTTTAGAAATTTTTTCACCTATAGAAAGCTACATTATCAGCGAGTAACATAGGTTAAAAAAAGAGGGGTGGTAAAGGGAATGGGAACGTTTCTGTAGTCCACCTGGACGTAACCGGGTACGACCGCTAGTTGGTTCATAATTAGAACTATCAACCTCACGTTGTAAAATTTTTACAAAGATAACATATGTTTTACTACGAATATAAAGAATTCAATAAGACGAAATCTTTCAAAAACATTTTAAAACTTCTGAAATTATATTTTAAGACTTTCGGTGGTTACTCAAATCTATTGGACAAAGTTTAGAAAGTCAAGTGGTGGGCTTCTATTATAATTTCATTTTTCTTTTGTAAGATACACAATAATGAATTAAAATTGATAAGTTCGCTCTTGTGCAGCCTTATCAAAGCATTTGCTTACTACACAAAAAATTAGAAACATACTGTGGATTTTGTACAAATTGCTCGAACATACGAATGATGCACGGGGCGTAGGCTGGTGTGCAAAAATATCCTGTTGATAGAAGAATTAGTGTATATCAAGTCAGAAAACTAGACACTAAAGAGACCATATACTGAAGGCTGCTGAAACTAAAAACTCTAGCCAACGAGTCAGTTGATATATTATTTGTCTAATGTACAGTACAGTGCTTGAAATTATAACACAAAAGACTAAATAGGTACCTACCTACTTATGCCAATAGTAATAATAAGTATTTTATTATCACAGTAGACAGTCGTAGCGACGACCAATAGGAGTGGAGCATCAATGAAAAATGTTGCAAAAACGTGAAATTTATTCCTTTTGAGAGCTTCTGTTACACGCGCTGCGTAAACGGTTGATGTTAAGCAAAAATCATGTATTACGGAATTGTTCCCCTTCAAAAGTTCTGACCGAAAGTCCGCGACAGCATATGTGTATCTTTTACGATTGACTTACTATAACTTTTTTTATGCCAATTAAATTTGTTGCTAGACGCGCCAGAGAATTTCTTTGTTTGGATAATGACGATGATACCATAGTGTAATGATACTATATGGTTGGACTAGCGACCTACCCCGACTTCGCACGGGTGCAATGCACTAATGCGTCGAACGGGAAAAGGAACGTTTTAGCTTATAATTTCCATATTCTTGAACCGAATATAATTTAAAAATGTAAAATATGTCTGTTTGTTTGTTTGTTTCCGGAATAGCTGAACCAATTTTTATGGGACTTTCATTAGCAAAAAAGGACTATTTAGTGAGCATGGAGGGTGGGTTTAAAGGGGCTAGGAGGGGCAAGGGAGGGCAGGGGAGTGTATGTGACTGGAAGAGAGAAGGGGTGGTGGAGGGAATGGGAAGGGGAACATTTCTGTAGTCCACCCGGGCAGAGCCGGGTATTTATTATAATACTTTTTAAAGATAAGTAGATCTGCAGCCACTAGTGGAGTGTCTTTGACGTCTTATAACCGTAAACTAATGTGAAGTGATACATACACATGTAGTGGGAAAAACCGCAGCTAAATCAGGACAGCAGATTTACAGGTAGGCATTTGCGACAGGGTCCTCTAGTGGCTTATAACCGTAATATGACCGTAACTCATATTTAAGGTTCTAGTCTGAAGTGATAGGTATCTATGTAAAATAAAAACTATCAAATCAAATCAAAATATCTTGATTTCGTAGTTATGTAACATAATCTTGAAATACGTCATAAGAGTGAATTTTATTACTTTGTGGAAGAACGTCACAAAGGCGCATTCAAAGATGCTGGTTCCTCTCAGAAGTATAGGCAAGAAACTGAGGGACGCTCTTTTTTTAACATTATTAAAAAAAATTAACAATAAGTGCTTAAAGAACAATATTATTGATACAAACTGATAGGCGAGCGTCTTACACCCGTGGATTTTTATCATCTAAGTAGTCTGATACTTTATAATAAATTTTGCATAAAGCTTTCGTTTTATTGTAGTTTTAAACTTGTTAAGGGGTAAATCTTGAATGTCAGCTGGGATTTTATTGTAAAAGCGTACCTATACATTGCCCTTTAAAAGATTTTGTGATTTTATTGAGGTGGCTCACATGATTAGCAAGTTTATCTTTCTTTCTTGTATTAACATTATGCCGATCACAATTTTTTTTTAAATAATACAATATTTTTTTTACGTACATACATTATGTTTTCAAATATGTATTGAGACGGCAATGTCATTATATTAATTTCCTTAAACTTTTCTCTAAGTGATACTTTAGGTCCTAGTTTATAAATTGCTCGAACAGCTCGCTTCTGCAACACGAAGATTGTATTAACATTGGCAGCGTGTCCCCAAACCAGAATGCCATAAGTCATTAAACTATGGAACCCACTGAAATACACCAACCTCGCGGTAGCCGCGGTGGCTGTTTCCTCGTGGTCCTACTGATTTGTCCTATTAGTAGGACCACGAGGACGCCTAGTTCCTCGTGGTCATTATCAATCTGTCGCCCTGCTTATATGTAAACTGAAAGTACAATCATACTAAAAATTAAGTTCGAAGTACGAACAAACAACAAATAACTAAATATTTAAATATTTTATTTCATTTCAAATAATCACTACATATAATAAAGTCACCCGTCGCAATGTCTGTCTGTCTAAACGCGATAAACTCAAAAAATATCAAACGGATTGGCATATGATTGACACCAATGAGCAGAGTAATTAAAAAAGAAGGTGCAAGTGTATAATTTATCAATGTTTTGTGCAAATTTGTTGAAATATGACAATTATAGTTGAAGTCGGAAAAAAAATCAAGATGGCTGGGAGCTAAAAAAATCAAGATGGCTGGGAGCTTTCATTGAAAACGCGGCTTAATCCCTTTGAGATATAACAAAATAATGTATGGAGGAACTGTTTCTCTTTTATAGAACTAAAGAAAAGTCCGCGATGCCATATGTCTATCTTTTGTGGATAGCTAAACCTATTTTTATGTTTAAAAAAATGGTGTCATATGATGAGGTTATTGGAAAGCAATTTATACGGATACAGTATTGATCCTTATCAAATTTATTACATTATTTACCTTCAGCATTTCATGGAGATAATGATTGCCCTTTACACCATACAATTTAAATTAATATCTCAGGAGCTATCGCGAAATAAAAATATCGCGCGACAAGCAAGCGGACGCTGCGTGCCGCGCCGCCCGGCCGCCCATACCGGACGATGCGACACGCGTGTTTAGGCTGAAGTTATCAATGTTGTATACAAAGAAATATTGTAGTTTTTATGAATTTATTCCTTATTTTTCCAAATATTTATAAGATTGGAAATAAAATACTTTAAAAATACTCCAAGTAGGATGAACTTATATTACATTTAAATTTAATTAAATGCGATCCGCATATTCGACGCAACAAGCTGATACTACACACCGACAGAAAAAACATTACGGCTTCTATGCTCTGCTATCTGTGCGAAGCCAGGGCGGGTCGCTAGTTAATTATAAAACATAAGTATGCCAAAAAGATTTTGTGTTCAGAAATATTTTATAGAAAGTTCGGGGGTGATTGTACTTTTATACATAGGGGATCATGAACAAAATATATTTCATTTTTTTATTTCTGTAGTAGGACCACGAGGATGCCTAGTTCCTCGTGGTCCTACTAGTAGGACAAATCAGTAGGACCACGAGGAAACAGCCCTCGCGGTCTCTATGTCCGAAAGGAAACGAATCCTTTTTACAGCGTAATTAAGCTGCAGAACCGAGCCTTCTCGCCAAGTTAGTGATATGAGGATCCCATTGCAATTTCGCGTCCAATATGTGATTCCTAAGAATACAGTAGAATCCACAAGGTCCAATTTCTCGCTTTTAATAACAACATTGGTAGGAGCCTGTTTGACGTTCGGTAGTGAGAATCTTATGCATTTGGTTTTTTTTTTCATTTAGTAATAAATTATTAGCCGTGAACCAATTTGCTATTTCGGAGATAGCATTGTTTACATCGTCGTAGATAAATTTCTTTCTATTAACTTTGAATACTAAAGAAGTATCATCAGCAAACATTACTATCTCGTGATTATTTTTTACAAGGTAAGGCAAGTCGTTAACTTTTTTTTTTTTATTTAGTGAGGGCCGAATCTGCATACAGACACCTGCGCGCCCGACCTTCCGCGCAGGTAGTGCCGGGTTGGGATTTCTACACTGAAGGTGCAGCCCGACCGGCTACACGACTCCTCAACCTATACTCCGGAGAGCGTATAGGGTTTGGCATGAACAACGACCGGACGCATTGAGGATGCTTCGGTGTGTTAGTGCCTATAACGGGAAGTCGTTAACATAAACTAAAAATAGAAATGTACCAAGAATTGAACCCTGTGGGACGCCCATCGACATTGCAGATCCAGGTGACCTCTCTCCACTTACATCAACCTTCTGAACTCTGTTACATAAATACGATCTCAGAAGGTCGAGCTTAAGGTCTTTAACACGATAATGCCACAATTTCCCGACCAATGTATCATGTTGAACACAATCAAAAGCCTTGGAAAGATCACAGAAGATACCTATAGCGTCTCCAGAGCCTTCCCAGGCCTCAAAGATGTGCTGAATCAGTTCAACACCAGCACCGGTTGTTGAACGGCCCCGGGTGAAATCAAACTGTTTGCGATGCATTAAATTATTCAAATTAAAATGTGAAAGTAACTGACCCAATAATATTTTTTCGAAAATTTTGCTTAACGTTGGTAGTACTGAAATAGGTCGGAAATTAGTAGGTTCAGAACTCAGATATGCTACCAGCTTTAAATAATGGAATGACTTTACTGTGTTTCATTAGGTCGGGATCAAAATTGGTCCAGGTGTTTTATACAAACACATCTATGCAGCGCCCTCTGGTGGCCTATAACGGTAAAACATGTCAAGAAATTGCTTCAAAGTAATATACCAACCAAAATCTACATTAAAATCGACCCAACCGTTTTAGACACGTTACCTACTGACTTTAAGAAAACAAATCGACATCAACGCAAATTATATTTAAGAATCTGTAATACAGAAAAATCACATCAAAATCCTAGCTGTTTTATTATCCCACGTAACAATGCCTACAAAACATTGAATCGGTATCGGTCCAATGGTTGTTATGGAAAATGGTAACAAACACACAACCTTCAACGCATCATCATCATCAGCCCGTGTCTCTCCACTGCAGGATATAGGCCTCTCCCAAGGCTCGCCACCACACACGGTCCTCCGCCTTTCGCATCCAACTACCCCCGGTATGGTGCTTCAGGTCATCTGTCCACCTAACCTTCAACGCATATACCTACCGTATTCGGTGATTTTGGGTAAATCGTCCGCCTGACCACGGACAAATCTGTTTTCCGTTTTAAACGTCCCCGTAATATATTATTTATTGCGTATAATGAATTTTGTTCACCTTACAGAGCCAAGTCGTGCGTGACTTGGCGAAGAGTGTGGTTCGTATGAACGGCTGCTGCCCACTGGCAGAGTGACTTCGTGGCTATGTCTGTACAGGTCGTATGCGCGCTAACTGTGATTTGTTATAAAACTAATAATAGATATTTTAATAAAATTCAAAAAGTACTAATCAGTTTGTACTAGTCAATGTGTGATAGTAACTTATGATACATAATTCTGTCTAAACCATTAGTTGTATCTATGACTTATGGTGGTCCGGTACAACTTTGTAGTCCACGCGAGCGGAGCTGCGGGCGCAAAGCTAGTTCGATAATAAACTATAGCCCATATTTTTTTTATTTAGGACAACAAACAACTTGTACAATTAAACTCAGGGATAATGTAGCATTTTAATGGTGAAAGAATTTTTGAAATAGGTCCAGTAGTTTTTGAGTTTATTCGTTACAAACATACAAATCTTTCCTCTTTATAATATAAATAAAGTATAAAAAATGGTGAATTGTAAAATTATTTATAAATAGATCACAAAAACAAAACATTTTTCACTTCACTCACTCTTCACTGGTAAATTGTTATATTTAGACATTATGTAATCTCGAAAAAAAAAAAAATTGAAGATAGCCCTATATATTCAACATATCTGTAAATACTACTTTCTTTCCTTCATTTTGTTTTAGTATTACAATGTTATTCAGTTTGTGAAATGTCAGATGAACCCTCTTAAAAATTCCAGATATACCTAAGTACTGTAAAAGTTAACTTTCACCAAGTTTTTTTGTTTACAATGTCGCAGCATTTCAATATCGACTGACAATAAAGGAACTAAAAGTGGAGAATTATAATAAAAAAATTGTGTCTAAGATATGAGAATATTTTATTTATTAAAATTGACCGATATAAAAATTAAGATAATATTGGTTATAAGCTAAAGTATCTAAACAATAGTTTAATAAGCTATGGCAATTTTTTAAATGTACAAAAATATATACTGAGCGATTTAATTTTCCTTAATTGACAACCCTACACACACATATCTAAAAAGTGTCATGAAAACGTCACAGTAACATAATTTTATAAAAGTGTTGCGGCGGGAAATATTTTACGGCAGACCTGCGCAATAATGCATGCCATTGCATTTCAGAGCCGCATATATATATATATAACAACTAAAGTTGATATATTAAATTATATCAGATGTTTTCGTAAATAACTGAATTTTCCCGAAGTGCCATACCAAGATTATAGGCCTGTACTCATGCTGTACTACATATACCATATCCACAATGTTATAGTTGTTGGACTAAAGATCTCTTAGAGGTGATTTAGTATATTTTAAAACCTAGGTATAAAAACTGTGTAACAAATTGTTAATTTAAATTAAGAACAGATGTCCGTCGCGCCAGTTATGTCACATAAGCAAGGCTTTCAAACCGTACATTGCGTGTGAGAGATCTTCCTTTGGCGGGCTCGTAGAGCTCACTAGTCCCCTTTTGGTGCATGCTCACTCTGGTAGCGGGCTTCAGTGCGACTGAACCGATGTGACCTCTCTAATGTCTCAAGATCACATCAGAGAGGTCACATCGGTAGAGTCGAACTGGGCTTTTCCTTAATATGGAAACTTGACCAGATTTTATCTTCCATCTTCTTGATAAGCCTTGTATACTTTAGAAATGTTCAGTATTGCCTGAGCAACACTCTTTGATAATACAATATCCAGCATGAAAACACAGTTACCAGTACAAATATTATTTTTTGTTCAAGGAGTAAAAAAAAAGTGGCTAAAACCAATTTGCAGCAAATGCAAGAATTGACAACACGAATAAAAAAAAAAACAGCCAATCGTATGTCAAGCAGGTATCAATTTAAGGTAATATAGCAGGTACTACAAGCGATTACCGATCACACAAGATTCAGAATATTATGCATAGCTCGATAACTTATAAATATATAATGTACAAAAAAAAAAATTAAATATCTGGCAAATTCATAAATACAGTAAATTTATATTTTTAAGTGTTATTCTAGAATATTATTCCTTTTAATCGTTATTACCGTAAGCGCAACTGTAAAATTTTGGTCCAAGACCATTGCAGACCCAATGTGAAGTGTGACCCTTTCCCACGTTTCTCATTCCTCCTACGCCATCCCTCATTAATATAAATTTATCATCATCATCATCAGCACATTTTTACCCCACTGCAGGGGCTTAGGCCTCTCCCGGGTGAGGAGGGGGGCTTGGAGCTTAAGTCCACCACGCTGCTCCACTGCGGGTTGGGAACTGTAACGACCGCCATCTATTGACAGCGTCCGGAACCGACTGCTTAACGTGCCCTCCGAAGCACGGTGTCAGTGATATTGTGTACTTAAGTCAGAAAAACTCATTGGTACACGCCCGGATTCGAACCATGGCCCTATGGGGCCTTATAAATTTGAGACAGGTTCGTTGCGCTCTGGGCTATCACAATATCATATAAATTTATATGTAAATAATAATAAAACAAATACAAATGAAATGTGACACCTCGGCTTTTCACTTTAGTCTTTAACAAATAATTTTTGCATAGTTTCACAGCACATGGCACCATATCTCTATATTAAATTTAACATTTTACTGGAGCTCTAACAGCCGCTGTTGCCAAACATAGACTGCCAGACAACACGTCAACTACACGTATTTTAAGTGTAGTTCTGGTAAGGCAGCATAAGCGTATTGTGTGTTCTAGTGTCTACCTGACATTATACAATATTATTACAAGTTATATGCTGGAGTGTATGAGTTTGTGTTTAGTCAAAGTGCTAGACTGTGCAAATTTCGTATCACATATTCTACAAGCGAACGGTTTTTATATGGTGTGAATGCGTTTGTGATACTTTAACCTACTGGGATTAGGGAATTTTGCATCACATATCCCACAAGCAAATGGTTTTTCTCCGGTGTGGGTGAGTTTGTGATATGTTAAACCACTGGAATTAGCAAATTTCGCATCACATGTTCCACAAACAAACGGTTTTTCTCCGGTGTGTATGCGTTTGTGTTGAGTTAAATTACCGGAATCAGCAAATTTCGCATCACATAAATCACAAGCAAACGGTTTTTCTCCGGTGTGAATGCGTTTGTGTCGAGCTAGCTTACTAGATCCAGTAAATTTCGCATCACACAAACCACAAGCGAACGGTTTTTTTCCGGTGTGGTTGAGTTTGTGATAAGTTAAACTACTGGAATGAGCAAATTTCGCATCACATAAATCACAAACAAAAGGTTTTTCTCCGGTGTGTATGCGTTTGTGTTGAGTTAAATTACAGGGTTCAGCAAATTTCATATCACATAAATCACAAGCAAACGGTTTCTCTCCGGTGTGTATGCGTTTGTGTCGAGTTAGCTTTCTAGGTTCAGCAAATTTCGCATCACATAAATCACAAGCAAACGGTTTTTCTCCGGTGTGCTTGCGTTTGTGATAAGTTAAACTACTAGAATAAGCAAATTTCGCATCACATAATTCACAACCATAAGGTTTTTCTCCGGTGTGTTTGAGTCTGTGATATGTTAAACTACTGAAATAAGAAAATTTCGCATCACATATCCCACAGGAAAACGGTTTTACTCCGGTGTGTTTGCGTTTGTGTTCAGTTAACGTGCTAGACAGCGTAAATTTCGCGTCACCTACATCACTAGCAAGTGATTTTTCACGGTCTGAGTGTACAAAATTTGCATATTCATCCAAATTTGCAGATCGCATAAATTGTGCATCATATTCATATAACGTTTTATGACCAGGTTTTTGTTTCTTCTGGTAAGAAGTGCTGCAGTCCAGTTTCTGTTGGGGCTCCTCATCGCACTCCAACTCCGTTTTTACTGAAGGCCTACCAACTGAGGTAACCTACAACCGAAAAACATTCACTTTGTTGTTGCTAACATAGACTTGGCAGGCGATCATAAAATTACAAACCTCAGTGCTGTGCGGTTCTAAGCCAATCGGCACATCTTGTTGCAGTACATTAGACCCTAGATCTAATTCTTCTTTGATGACAACCTCAACATCGATCAGTTGTTTGTGCATGCCTTTATCCATCTGCTGACCACATTGAAATTAAAAATGAGGGTTTTAAAATCTATCTTAAACAAATTGAAACACAAATAGGTATGACAATGGCTGAACTAGTTACAGTTGTTTTTGACTAGTAAAATTACAGGTATTTTGTGTTTTTTGACATTATTGGTCACAGACAAGTCAACCTTATAGACCACGCTTTGACAGGGAGTAGCATTCGCCAAGGCTACGTAGTGACACTACATAACTACATTACTAGTGAGCCGTCAGTTGGAAGCACGTTGGAAGCCATTAAATTGTCAATTTTGAACGAGCCAATGAAAACTAGCCGACTTCTCCCCGCACCCCGCCACTTTTTGGCGATTTCGTTTTCGTACTGACGTTTATTAAAGCGTGGTCTATAGGTTGACTGGTCTGTGTTATTGGTACATCAGCAGTGAGTAAAATAGTGACCCACCAGCCTTACCGTGGCAGGAGTGACATCCTCTGTAGAATCCATCTTAATGTACGGTTCTCTAGCTTCTTCACACTGAGTGCCACCTTTGAATTTGCTTACTTTTGTGACAGACGACGTTGAGACATTAAAAAGGTCGCATCAGCACAGACGTACTGAATATTCTTTTAATTTGACAACCTGGTCTGTAGCAAGTTCAAATGTATTACTTTTGTTTTCTTCTATCTTGTTATTTAAATTCAAATTATAATATATATTATTTAATAAGTAACCAGGATTGCCAGAGCAATATTCTCAAATAATACCAGTCCAGCCTGAAAAGATACATAGCTTTTAATAAAAATATATTTCTACTAGATTAGTAACAGAATACTTAAATGGTCAAAACCGCATACAAGATTTGCCATCTATTAGTCACTATTTCACGGATATAAAACCTTGATTAAACTTTTGAATGACAATAAGCTCTAGTAGCAGTCCTAAGTACTAGTGAACTGAAAATATTGGCCATACAGCCTCCCCCCCACCATTTCGTACATGCTATATCTTCCACTGGTAAAGAAATTGGAATAATGTATAAACAGTATTACTGTAAAAATATAAAATATAAATAAATAAAAAATATATACAAAATAAAAAAATTTAAAATAAAATAACATACACATGACAACAACGTCTAGGCCCCAAACTAAGCCTTAGCTTGTGTTTTGGGTACCAAGCGAAGACACCACAAACATATAACAACCAAGACCCGGTACCAGTATCGATATTCATCAAATAAATACTGACAATAAATTCAGATCCAGGTTTAAGAACAATTAACACAGAACACAAATTATACCATTATCTCACTTTATACTTCGCAGTTAGTCACACTTGACTTATTCATAAACTATACTATAAATTATAGCATAAACTATAACATTTTGTGGAATTTATTATTTATCTCGATCTTTCTTATTTATTTATGAATGGCAGTGGGAACTTTTCGAATAAATCTGATGACACGTCGACGTGCTTCTATGGATAGAAGTCAAAATAATAATAGGCAAGGCTGTACAATAGGACCCCCTAAATAGAAGGCACACAATTTTTTTTGGAGAAAATGGTCATCCTACAGATTATTCTGACAAATATAGGTACTTTAATAGTAAATACATAAAATAGATGCGAATGAAAAAATATATTGAAACATCTGAGGTTATACCTGCAAAGAATTTTTAAAATATAAGTAATAGCCAACTGTACCTACCTAATCTAACCTTTTTTTGAAATGGTGCACTATCAACTTAACTTGGCCGACTACCTTTAACATTGTTAAAAATATGATGTGCATTATAGGCCAGTGCTAGTGCTACCTTAGTAAAGACGCGAGAAATGAACCTAAAAATTTACGAGTCGCCTTGAGGCGCGCACTATATTTTCCGCTTTATTTTTGGAAACCGCAAGTACACGTAAGAACCAACAACAACAATGTATTAAATAAAATATGGTTAAAATAAAAAATTAGGTACCTTAAATAAAAAGTGTATTATGAAAACGTATTTTGTCTGATTGTGTCACGCAAACACGTATTTTATTTTTTTATTTTATGGTGAAAGTGTCATAGAACAGATTGACCCCATGGTGTGACCGTTTTAAAATTTAGTAATATACCAACAAATTATGCTGCCAGTACTAAAAAATACTAAAGAAAGGATATGCGGAATATTTTCGGTGGGCGCGCCGCAGAGTATGCTTGGTCTTCGCTATTTATTTCATCTCCTCGTTTTACAAACCCGACAATCAAACACCAATCAAACACTAGTCTGTGTCAGTCAAACACATCTGTGGTCAAACCTGTGGGCTGTGGAGTGTGGGTCAAACGGGTCAAACCAGGTCAAACCCCAGTCAAACCGTGGTTAAACCCATGGGTCTGTGCCATGGGTTAAACCCAAGTTGTGAACCCAAGTCAAACACCACAAAATAAAATACGTCCAATACGTCAAACACTAATCTGGATAGAATCTTTGTTAGTAAAAAATATTTTTTATTTTCGGGTTTCTTCACACTTCGCATTTCTAAAAGTTGGTTTCGTGTCCCCGGCCCAATAGCCCCCAAAATTATTATTAATACTTCTAGAGTGGTAGTTTAGGAAAGCCGTATTCTCGGGGTGACGCTGATCTCTGGTGATCCCATTGCGGTCTAATATATAATTATATTATAATAAGTAGGTAATATAATTACATAGGTACCTATCTAAAATAATATATACATTTTTACACCTAGACAGACATGGAAGAAATTTACTTACATGTTCATGTATACAAACATTTGTCCCAGGCGGGAATCGACCTCACGACCTTTGGGTCTGCAGTTGGGCCTTAGATCACTCGACCAACTAACTGGTCAATTATAATATTCAGGAACTTGAATATTTTGAATAATTAAATACTATAAACAAGTCAATACATGCAGCTCAGTACTAGAACTAGTTAATGTGGCTATAACAACTTTAAATCTGCCGCTTCTCAAAAGAAACATATTTTTATTAGGACCTCTGTGTCTTTTCAGGATGGGCATTGTGTTATTTGTTAATGTGGCTCAGTAAATACCTACTTATAAATTTATTAAATTTTAAAAATAAAAATTTATTAAAATTAAATAAATTATTGGTCGGCTTTCCATTGTTGCCTGACGTAAGTTATGTAAATAAAAATGATCATTTTGAAATCTGGCCAAGATAGGTTGATGGTCCATCGTTTCAAAAAAATAGGTTAGGTGATTAGGCTGTTTGTGATAATGCGAGAAGCGAAGTGAAGCGGAGCGACGAGCCACTAATAAGCCTTATAATTTTTTTTCATTTCCTTAAAAAAATATTTACTCCATGAGGTTCCTACACCCCTCCCTCTTATGCCTAATTAAATATTTTGTAACTTTTCAGCATGCTACATTGAAAAGCGCTACCAAATTATTAATATACCGTTGCCTACCAGCAAGATGGAAGAGAACAAAAGTAATGTATTTGAAATCACTGTCGACCACGCGAAAATAAGCATGTGTCTAGTTGGCACCCAGTGTGACGAGGCTAGAGTAGTCCACATCAAGACAGAGCCTATCAAGGAGGTCATCTGCGCAAAGGTCGGTCTGGCAGGTCATACATTTTACCCACAGCTGTACTCAGTATAGCTGATGTACCTAGTATCAGCCAATGTCCTTTCTGTTTAAGTTTCATGTTTTAAAAAGTTTGTGTTCATTGCGTGTTCTAAGAAATTTTACAAGGATAAAATTACAAGGTAGCACAAGCTTTTAATTTATTATTATTATATATATTAATTTATTATTCTGCTTCTAATTTATTATTATTTATAATTTCTAACTATATGCACTTACCTGAAAGTGTTCTTGAAACGTTTGTGTGAAGGTCAGAATGAAGTGGGCTGCCATTTATAAGATAACTAGCGACCCGTCCCAGCTTCCCATGTGTAGCAGAGCATATAAGCCTACATATTTTTTTCTATTGTAGTGTCGTTCCAGCATGTTGTGTCGAGCATGTGGATTAGATTCAAATATAACATGTGTTCATCCTACTTGGAGTGTTTTTAATGTATTTTATTTTCAATTCCGCAAATATTTGAAAAAGTATAGAGTACATAGATACATAAAAACAAATATTTCTTTCCATACAACTTTGATAACTTCTTTCTGCTTAATTATATCACATGTGTCGTGTCAGTGTGGCACCGCTTGAATTTATTTTATAGTGTGATAGTTTTAATTTTCCAGTTAGTCCTAAGATGTCTCCAACAATGACGACCGCTTAGCCTAGTGGGCAGCGACCCTGCCTGCGAAGCTGGAGGTCCCGGGTTCGAATCCCAGGTCGGGTCAGTATTTATATGATGAATATTAATACTGGCACCGGGTCTTGGTTGTTATATGTATGTGGTGTCTTCGCTTGGTACTCATAATACAAGCTAATGCTTAGTTTGGGGCCAAGACGTTGTTGTGATTGTGTGTGTTATTATTATTATTATTATTTACGTTTACTGCAAATTATTTTTAATAATACCTATTTATATTACTCTGTGTAATAGACAATGAATTATTTTTTTTACTTTATTACTTGAATGCTAATCCCTCACCTACAAGCTGTCATAATGTCATAGTGAAATAGAGGTCAAACCAAAGTTAAACAGTAAAATGTATTTTTCTTGAAATAATTATAATGTTACTGTTTTAAGAGCTTATCGGCCTAATTTATTTTTTACTTTACATACCAAATTGAACTACGTAACACATATTTTAACACATTCTAAGTAGTCCCTAACCACAGACAAGTCAACCTTATAGACCACGCTTTGACAGGGAGTAGCATTCGCCAAGGCTATGTAGTGACACTACATAACTACGTCACTAGTGAGCCGTCAGTTGGAAGCACGTCGGAAGCCATTAAATTGTCAATTTGGTACGAGCCAATGAAAACTAGCCGACCTCTCCCCGCACCCCGCTACTTTTTGGCGATGTCGTTTTCGTACTGACGTTTATTAAAGCGTGGTCTAAAGGTTGACTGGTCTGTGTCCCTAACACAAAAAATAATGCTTGAATAGTCATTTTGTTAAGTAGATTTATGTTGGTTTTTTATATTAATGAAATTTTTTCAAAGAGAATATTATAAATTATGTTAGGCCTGTTATAGATATTTTTTTCATAATTATGTGTGTTAAAAAGAGAATTTACAAATATTTTTTATTTATAAACACTTCACAAGAATACAGTATTACAGAATTTCTGATAAACCGATATTACCATATGTGTAATGTATTTTCATTTATGTTCAATTCAAGTGTATCTTTTATTTGACAGTCGAAATTTTTATGATATATTTCTGGATCAAAAGTAAAAATTGTACTATAGCCGTTGTTATGTTCGTCTTGAGTATTCAATGCTAATATCTCTTGATGGATCTGAAAATCATCTTGAGTTTCAAACTATTTGGCAGATGGATGTGAACATGCACAGGCAGCTGGTGAAGGATGGAGCTATCAAAAAAGAACCACCCATCAAAGAGGAGTTGGATATAGGGCCCAGCACACTGCAACAATATGCGCCGCTTGGCTTTGGCCTGCACAGCACTGAGGTGTGTAACGTTCTGATCACCTGCGACTTCTACATTAGCAAAAACAAAGTGCATGTTTTGGTTGCAGGTTGCTGCAATTGATAGGCTTTCAGTGAAAGTGGATTTGGAATACAATGAGGAGCCCCGGCAGATGCTCGACTGCAGCGCTCCTCACTTGAAGGAACAGAAACCCACTCTTAGAACATCAATTCAAAGTGATGCAAAATTTATGCAGTCTGATAATTTAGTAGAATCTAAAAGCATACATATTGGCAAAGAACCATTAACATGTGTCGTAAGTAATGCAAATGTAGAACAATCTAGCTCTCTTGTTAGTGGTGAGAAGCCTTTTCATTGTGAAATGTGTAATGCAAAATTTGCTCAGTCCAGTCTTTTAGTTAAACATAAACGCATACACACAATTGAGAAACCACATGCTTGTGGTGTATGTGATGCAAAATTTAAACGACCTTGTCTTTTGATTCAGCACATACGCACGCATACTGGTGAAAAACCTTTCAATTGTGGCATATGTGATGCAAAATTTTCAAATTCTAGTAATTTGATTCGACATAAACAGATACATACTGGTGAGAAACCATTTACTTGTGACATGTGTGATGCAAAATTTACACGACCTAGTTTATTGATTAGCCATAAACGTACGCATTCTGGTGAGAAACCGTTTAATTGTGAAACGTGTAACGCCAAATTCGCTCACTCTAGCACTTTAGTTCGCCATAAACTCATACACACAGGCGAAAAGCCATTTACTTGTGGCGTGTGTAATGCAAAATTCACTCAGCTTAGTCAATTTATACGGCATAAACGCATACATACCGGTGAAAAACCATTCAATTGTGACATATGTGATGCAAAATTTAGACAACATAGTTCTTTAATTAGCCACAAACGTAAGCACAGTGGTGCGAAACCGTTTATTTGTGAAACGTGTAATACGAAATTTGCACATTCTAGTACTTTAGTTCGCCATAAACTTATACATACAGGTGAAAAGCCATTTACTTGTAGTATATGTGATTCAAAATTCACTCAGCTTAGTCAATTTATTAGGCATAAACGCATACATACTGGTGAGAAACCGTACAATTGCGACCAATGTGATGCAAAATTTACACAACCTAGTTCTTTAATTAGTCACAAACGCAAGCATACCGGTGCGAAACCGTTTAAGTGTGAAATATGCGATGCGAATTTTGCACATTCAAATACTTTAGTTCAACACAAACGCATACACACAGGTGAAAAACCGTTCACTTGTGGCATATGTGACGCAAAATTTACACAGGGTAGTCAGTTAATTCGGCACAAACGCAAACACACTGATGAGCACCCAACTGTCATACATTAATTGGCAATATAGGGATCTTGGCGTATATTATTCGCTTTATAATGGTTTCCTCGCTACCTTTTGGCTGTATTTTTTACAGACTCTTTATAGCTTCTGGGAGCGCCCTCTGTGACCGAAGGTGTTTTACCTGATAGTGGGATACCCTGACCTTCTAAAAGCACGTGAATGGGCGCTTCTCCACTTCTGTGGGTGCATTTTTCATTCAGGCGTTACACGGATGACTGTAATACATAGAGCAAAAAGATGCTTGGCAAATGGGTTATGACCAGTCAGAGTTCAAACAGTAGCTGAACACGCAATTGAGCCAGGCCATGTTAGGCCAGGCCAGGCCATGTAAAGTGGCGGAGTATGCCACTCCGCAACTTTACTAAGAAGCTACAAGTACATTGGCGGGCCGCGCCGGCGCACAATGGGACGGATTTCAATTTCAGTGGACTTAGGAGCGTAAAAAATCCAATTCCAATTTTTTGTTATCCATTGGTGTAAATATATTCAACTCCTTGTTACGATCATTTTTTTAATAAGTGTAATGTAGCAACATTATCCTACTGCTATGTGAACATGGCAACCCAAAAAGTCTTCTTGCTCGCTGGTTCTCTTGTCGTAATGTCTTCGTAAGTTCAGTTATTTAATTTATTGTAATATAATTTAGTAACCTTGTAAATAAACTATTAACAAGATGAAGCGTATTTTATTGACATCTGTTACAATAAGGTCAGTACGATTGAAACGCGTAATGTTTGAAACAACTTAATTTTCTCGGAAACCATTACCATCGTATTTTGTAGTGATATTTGTAGTGACTGTGGTTCTCGCTATGGTTGACAGCAGCGAGTGGCCAGTGGTGTTTTTCTGGATCACCTTCGCTCTACTTTTTGTTTTGAATTCTTTCAACGCTATCTTCCAAAACTCGGTGTATGGAGTCGCCGCCCGTCTTCCTCCTCAGTACACAGGCGCGGTGGTCCTGGGTTCAAATATCTGTAGAACCTTGGTGACGCTTCTTGAATGGGCATCGAGTTCGAATACGAGCAGTTATAGGACATCGGGCATATACTATCATGCCATTATAGCTTATTAATACATTAAATCTGTGTTGACTATGTGAAATGTTAATTATTAGTTTAACTTCCATCTGTTATCGATGAAAAAAAATAATATTAGTTGACTACCCCTAAGATATTGTTTCGTTAATAATTTTAGGAATATTTACAGTTACGTTCCCAACTTTTCATGGTCTCATTCAATAGATATGTACTTATGTAGTATAGAAAACCGTTTAAACATGGTTTAAACCTACTAAAAAATTGCAATAATTAAAAAGTTAATTGAACTGTTTCAATTAATACTAGTTACGTACTGTTTCAACTGTCAATTGAACCCGTTTCCCGCGTTCTGTTCATTAGATAATAGTGGCGTAGTTGATTGAGATAGAGCCGCAGAATATATTTTAATCATAAGCTAGATTACGTAACTTGATATGATCAAAATGGATTACTTCAGTGACTTAATAGATAATAATAATAATAATAACACACACAATCACAACAACGTCTAGGTCCCAAACTAAGCATTAGCTTGTATTTTGGGTACCAAGCGAAGACACCACATACATATAACAACCAAGACCCGGTGCCAGTATTAATATTCATCATATAAATACTGACCCGACCTGGGATTCGAACTCGGGACCTCCAGCTTCGCAGGCAGGGTCGCTACCCACTAGGCTAAGCGGTCGTCAATAGTTCACTATATGCAGTGAAAGAAAAATTGTTTCAATCCTAGTCAGTCTACCCTACCTATTTTAGCGTCCATTCTCGTTGAACGCGCGAACTATACTGTGAACGATTGCGAGTGTGTATTGACATGTTTTTCGCGCTGAATTCGCGGAAAAATCACCTCATTAATTCATGCCGTGAGTTACCCCAAGAGCCTGGAGCGCGCTTTACGGTCGATTCACAAGCACAACTCATTTAGTCGATTGCGAGCGAGTGAGCTAGCGATTCTAGCGAAGCGAGTGGTACTCTGCATTAAGTCAGTCGATGTCGGTTGTGAACGTCATTTTTTGTTTTCATCACAAATGAAATTTCTATAAATTATTTACTAGCGACCTGCGTCTGCTTCGCACGGGTAGCAGAATATATATGCCGTTGTTGTTTTCTGTCGTAGTATAGAATCGGCTTGTGCCGAACGTGTGGATTAGATTTAAATGGAACGTAAGTTCATATTACTTGAGAGTATTTTCAATGTATTTTATTTCTGTAAATATTTGAAAAAGTAAAGAGTATATAGATAAAACAAATTAAAAAAAAAAGTAAAACTAAAAGTATTTACAAATTAAAAAATACGATGTAAATTATGATAAATGACAAAATTTTAAAGAGACGATGGGTTCAGGGTACCAAGGATGCTTGCCGCGTTGTATTGCGACACTGATCCTCTGAACAAAGTACTCCTTGCTCAAAGGATCCCCTGTCAACAGACACAGCGCGACACCCAAATCGTGGACAAATGATTTGGTATCCTTGGACCAGGGACCCATCGTCTCGACAGCAAAAGGGATGAAATGGTAACGATTTAAAAGTTCCATATGCTTGGCTGTTTTCCTGCGAGCTGCTGTCTCAGCAGCTGCTCCAGTTTTTTTTGATGTATGTTTTATATAACTTTGACATAAAGTATCTACACAAGTTACATACCAAACAAAAGCTTTACCATTTTTGTATGGAACCATAGTGACACCATCGGGTCTCTTGCCGTCACCCCGAAAGATACCTTGAGGCTCAAGACAGGAAGGTATCTGTGCAGAGGATAGAGCGTCTTTTACAATTAACAAATTAAAATATTTCTTTGCATACAACACTGATGATTTCCGCCTAACTACATTACGCGTGTTGCATCAGCGTGGGACCGGTCCGGCTGCTTATCGCACGATAGTTTTATTTCGTGATAATTACTAAGATATTAATTTAAAATGTACCTATGGTGTAAAGGGCAATCATAATGAGTATGAAATGCTGAAGGTAAATAACGTATTTAATTTATTAAGGATTAATATTGTATACGTCAAAATTACTTTCCTTACCACATCATAAGTCACCATTTATTAAAACATAAAAATGGGTATAGTAAGCTATCCATAAAAGATAGACATATGCCATCGTGGACTTTGCTTTAGTCCTATAAAAGAGGAACAATTTTATTCCTCCATACAATTGTTTTGTTATATCTCAAAGGGATGAGGCAGCGTTTTCGATGAAAGCCTCCAGTCAGCTAGATTTTTTCTGACGTCTTCAACAATAATTGTCATATTCCAAGTAATTTTCACAATACGTTAATGAAATTATACACATAAACCTTCCTCTTGGATCGCTCCGTCTATTGGTGGTAACTGAATGAAAATCCGTTCGGTAGTTTTTGAGTTTATCGCGTTCATACAGATAGACGCGGCGGGGAACTTTATTTTGTAATGTGTAGTAATATGTCCACTTTATGTGATTTGAACTATAGTATAGTTTAGGTTGTAGTAGTATTAAAAGTATAATACTGTATGTAATGTAACAGTTAGTCATGATATAGTCTTTAAACAGTGAACACACGTTGTTTTTGAGTTACCTCAAACCCCCGCTTCCTATTGTACCGCAAAAATAATTACTTCAGCCAAATGAGTTTATTTCAACCAACACATTTTCTGTTTCTTATATAAGGAAAAACGAAATTCCTTCAAGCGAGAAAAGTTATTTGTCAAGACCAATACATGTGAAGAATTCACACGAAGTTAGTTTCACATTTAATCTGAGAAATGGTAAATTTTTCCTATAAGAAATATTACTTTTTTCGTATAAGAAACGCAAATTTTTGGTTAAAATAACTAAGTGTTTTATTCAAAAAGTCATGAAACCATTAAAGTCGGTGAACGAATTAAAATGTTCGTGGAACGGAAAATCTGATCATCATAAACCTGGGGCCATAGGCCCGTACTGCAGTAATCCGTCTGACTGATGCTCAGCCAGAGCGAGCAGGGCAGGGCATCACGGGCATCCACTACCTACCTATGCTACGCTACGGGCTGACGTCGCTGACTCGTCAGCCTGTATTGCCCGGCCAAAGCCTTTAAGCCCGGTTTACATTGAGACGGTAATTGTCGGCAGTGGCTAGCTGTCTCGGCCAAAGCTGGCTCCGAAAACTGTCATGCTCCGTTTATACGTAGTTATTATCCTACAATTATATAGGTAACTACACGTCAAATATGAATTTGTCGCGTAATACAAATATATCCTCAAAAATTGTATCAAAAAAACAGAAACACATTAAAACAGTATTAATAGTAGATTGTTCACCGAAGGAAGAAATCTCCAGACTGATACATACTACTTTATACTACAAATATTAAGCAGTTTTGGAGATTAGCTCGAATAGACAGATGGACGTACATACAGACATACAAAATGTAGTATATGTCACTTTTGACCACTTTTTTTCCACATCTGTGAAGTTTCATCAAAATCAGTTTAGCCGTTTTGGAGATTTGCTCGAATAGACAGACAGACATATAGTATTATTATATACATATAGCCTTCCTCAATAAATAGATTATCCAACACAAAAAGGATTTTGCAATTCGAACCAGTACTGAGATTTGCGCTTTCAAACAAACAAACAAACTCTTCAGCTTTATATTAGTATAGATTTATGCATCACTAAAAGAAATCCGCTCGTTTTTTTTTTAATTTAATTTTATTCAGATTAAAAAGTGACCAGTTTTGTTTTGCTTCTTCACATAAAGATTCCTAATTTAACATTAGAAAACACAGCGGGAATAATGGATTTTCATCAACATTCCTCCCGCTGCTGGCACACGACGACCGTTGTTGACGTTATTCTCGCTACCGAACGTCAAACAAGCACCAACCAATATTGTTATTAAAAGCGAGAAATTGGACCTTGTGGATTCTACTGTATTCTTAGGAATCACATTGGACGCGAAATTGCATTGGGATCGTCATATCACTAACTTGGCGAGAAGGCTCGGTTCTGCAACTTACGCTGTAAAAAAGGATTCGTTTCCTTTCGGACATAGAAACCGCGAGGTTGGTGTATTTTAGTGGGTTCCATAGTTTAATGACTTATCATAGATGACTTATGGCATTCTGCTTTGGGGACACGCTGCCAATGTTAATACAATCTTCGTGTTGCAGAAGCGAGCTGTTCGAGCAATTTATAAACTGGGACCTAAAGTATCACTTGAAAAAAGTTTAAGGAAATTAATATAATGACATTGCCGTCTCAATATATATTTGAAAACATAATGTACGTAAAAAAATTTATTGTATTATTTAAAAAAAATTGTGATCGACATAAATATTAATACAAGAGATAAAGTTGCTAATCATGTCAGCCGCCTCAATAAAATCACAAAAACTTTTAAATTAACAAGTTTAAAACTACAATAAAACGAAAGCTTTATGCAAAATCTTATTATAAAGTATCAGACTACTTAGATGAGAAAAATCCATGGATGTAAGCCGCTCGCCTATCAGTTTGTTTCAATAATATTATTTTTTAAGCACTTATTGTTAAAAAATTGTTTATAATTTAGTTAAAAAGAGCGTCCCTCAGTTTCTTGCGTATTCTTCTGAGAAGAAGCAGCACTTTTTGAATGCGTCTATGTGGTGACATTCTTCCACAAAGTAATAAAATTAACTCTTGTGACGTATTTCAAGATTATGTTACATAAGTACGAAATAAAGATATTTTGATTTGACCTAGATTATTGTTCTAAGTACCGCCGTGCCGGTGACCGCCCGCTGAACAAAGACAATACAAACCACAAAGTCGTTTGTTTCCATCACGAAAAAAAAAAATCAATTTCCTATCACCTTTTTCAATGTAATAATACATGATGAAAGATGTGTTCATGTACAGATACAATTAAGGTGAATCTTGATTGATCAATCAATTTTGTCTGTTGTGTTATGATGTGAGATTTGATTGTAACACTTTTAACTATTTTCCTTACCTTTTTAGAAATTATGCTTACATTCGACATAGGTAGTAGTCAAATCGTGATAGAGTCGTGATAGCCCAAAGCGCAACATACCTGTCTCAAATTTGTAAGGCCATGGTTCGAATCCGGGCGTGTACGAATGAGTTTTTCTGACTTAAGTACATAACTACCACTGACTGTGCCTTGAAGAGCACATTAAGCATTCGGTCCTGGCCGCTGTCAATAGATGGCCGTCGTTACAATCCCCAACCCGCAGTGGAGCAACGTGGTGGATTTAAGCTCCAAACCCCCTCACCCCCGGGAGCCCCTGCAGTGGGGTAAAAATGGGCTGATGAAGTACTCAAATGGGAGTATGTATTATTAATTTTCTAATAGATGTTTTTTTTATATATAATAATAACACACACACAATCACAACAACGCCTACGTCCCAAACTAAGCATTAGCTTGTATTTTGGGTACCAAGCGAAGACACCACATACATATAACAACCAAGACCCGGTGCCAGTATTAATATTCATCATATAAATACTGACCCGACCTGGGATTCGAACCCGGGACCTCCAGCTTCGCAGGCAGGGTCGCTGCCCACTAGGCTAAGCGGTCGTCAAATGTTGAAAGTTCATTGCATGATCATCTATCAAATAAATAATGTAAGGGAGATTCTGTTAACCCATGTCTTACATTTATTTTACTGTCCACTTCCACCACCAAAACTTCAAGTGTTCTAGAAGCGAATGGGGTTTCTGAGTAAACATTGAAGTTGATAACTCGGAATCGTTTCACATAATAGTGTAGAGCGGCTACTGGCTGCACGCAAAGGAAGTAAAGCAACACAATACTGGCTGCACCACTAAGAAAGAAAGAGATGCAAGCTCCAAATCTGAAACATAGAAGGATAGAAGAAAATTTTTGAAGAAAGTGAGTCGATGATCGCCCATGAACAGATAGGGACATTTTCCTCCGGTGCATGTCCACACTTCTCTTTTACCCACATACCCGCGCTGCCTCTGACAATTTTGAATTTTGAACTCGCCTCCGATCGGCGTATGTACAACCGGTGGCCTTTTACATTGATGGCGCGTATTGTAGAAAAACTATAAAAACTAATATCAAAAAGTATACTCGTCTAAAGCTAACTGAGTTATCATTACGCGGCGCCTCCACCATTCCATTCTACCAGCCTACTATGTCCCACTGCAGGGACTTAGGCCTCCCCTCAGGTCAGGATGAGGTGGCTTGGAACGCCTTCACCAGTGTAGAGATATTTGATGGTGGAGCTACGAAATGATAACTCAGTTAGCTTTAGATGAGAATATTGGTGTTCCTTTTATAACTTTTGTACATGCATGAGGGGAAGATGTCTCTATCTGCTCACGGGTGATCGTCGACTCACTTTCTTCAAATATTCTCTTCTATGTTTCAAATTTCGCGTTTGAATCTTCTTTCTTCCTCAGTGGAGTGTTGCGTTGTTATTCTTCATTTGCGTGCAGCCAGTAGCCGCTTTACACTACTTAAAAAACTAATTTTTTCTCATTGCTTTTATTACCCATAGTCATCATCATCATCAGCCCATTTTTACCCCACTGCAGGGGCTTAGGCCTCCCCCAGGGTGAGGAGGGGGGCTTGGAGCTAAAGTCCACCACGCTGCTCCACTGCAGTTTGGGAACTGTAACGACCGCCATCTATTGACAGCGTCCGATACCGACTGCTCAACGTGCCCTCCGAAGGACGGTGTCAGTGATATTGTGTACTTAAGTCAGAAAAACTCATTGGTACACGCCCGGATTCGAACCATGGCCCTATGGGGCCTTATAAATTTGAGACAGGTTCGTTGCGCTCTGGGCTATCACGATATGTGGCGACTATTACCCATAGTGGTTTATTCGAAAATCAGTAAAATAACTTCTAAAGAATTTGATGCTTTAATTGTTTCCACGCTTATGTTAATTTTATTATACTTTAGCCTTTTTACTCGCGTTTTCTTCTGAACCAGATGCATCGAGATCTCTTTTCAAAGAACTCTTTCTATTCGCATCAAAGTTTTCTTTGTTTGACTTCTTCCCTTTTCCTTTGTTCTTTTCTGTTAATTTTGGAAAATATTCTTCTACTTTGTGACTATTTTCTCCATTCAAAGGTTCTAGTTCTAATGTGTCGTCCAATTCTGAGTTTGTTGGTTTTTCAACTTGTACTACCATTTCTTCATCTGATTCTGAATTTGTTGGTTTTTCTATTTGTACTACCCTTTCTTCATCTGATTCTATCACATTTATTCTAGATTTCTTAGTATTAACACTGTCAGAATCTGAAAAATTAAAGAAATAATTAATATATACATTATTAATATACTTGCAACCGACCGCGACTTCGTTCGCGTGGTTTTCGTGATTTTTACAGCTTCTACAATTCCGAAAGTTTAGGCAAGAACTCTAAATTTCTATTTCTGTATTCTGAAAACAGACACACAAAACCTATGTCTCACCTGACAACCACAGACAGACACCAAGATTTCATTTATTATCATAGTTAAAGAGAATTTATAAACTAATTTGTTTGAACATTATAATTCTTGTATATTCCTTTAAGTGATTTTACACTTTGGTATAACCAATACAATAGTAGAATATACAGTTGTGCAATTATGGGCCACCAGAGAGCGTCGCGATAGATGTGTTTCTCTAAAACGGCTGGGAGGATCTTGACCCGGCTTTTTGCGTTATATAAATATATACGCAAAAGCCACTAAAAAATTCATTTTATTAGTGTTTGGTGGTAATATTATATAATTGATTTTAGATATAAAATAAACTACTTTAAATGTGAAATAGTGTTTATTTATGCAAAAAGATATAAACATTTTAAGCACCATCATCATCATCAGCCCATTTTTTTACCCCACTGCAGGGGCTTAGGCCTCCCCCAGGTTGAGGAGGGGGGCTTGGAGCTTAAGTCCACCACGCTGCTCCACTGCGGGTTAGGAACTGTAACGACCGCCATCTATTGACAGCGTCCGGGACCGACTGCTTAACGTGCCCTCCGAAGCACGGTGTCAGTGATATTGTGTACTTAAGTCAGAAAAACTCATTGGTACACGCCCGGATTTGAACCATGACCTTATAAATTTGAGACAGGTTCGTTGCGCTCTGGGCTATCACGACATTTTAAGCACAAAACGTATTAAAGTATTTAAGCTAGAATAATTATATTATTAATCCAATAAGATAACTACAGTTATTGAATAAGAGTTCCGTCAATATGCGCATTGGCTTTCCATTCCTCTTGAAAGTTTGGGTAAATCTGGCTCATAAGTTATTTTAAACATGCATGACTTTAGATTTTTATGTATTAGTTGGGTTTTTATTTTACTTTCTATTATATTCATGGAAAAAACGCTTGAGTGGCTGAGAGATAGAGGTACTCACTAATAGATCGATTGCACGATTTTTAAGGGTTTTGATAGTAAAATAATTAATTTTACGTATGGAACGGGAGAGCCGCAAGTTTACATCGAAAGGGCCCCACCCGGCTCGAGAGCCGCTGGTTGGCTACCCCTGAGTTCAACACCATTACATCCTTTCAAGTTTGTAACTTATTATGTTTGAAGATTCTCTAGAAGTATTTGCTTACCAACCTATATCATAAGGCCACGTAAATTGTACTGTGCTTATATTGATTAATACGGTACTTATAACATCGAGACTTGTATTGTAATAATAATAATAACGTATACATCACAACAACGTCTTGGCCCCAAACTACGCATTAGCTTGTGTTTTGGGTACCAAGCAAAGACACGTACATACATATAACAATCAAGACCCAGTACCAGTATATTATGTTCATCATATAAACACTGACCCGACCTGGGATTTGAACCCGGGACCTCCAACTTCGTAGGCAGGTTCGCTACCCATTAGGCTAAGCGGTCGTCAATGTTTTATTTTACGGACCAGGTCCTTTTACTTTACACCAATCACAAACGAGCGTTTTGTTTATAACGCATACGTAAACCGCGAAAATCAGCCCGCTCTCGCCATCATTACATTTGAAGTACCTACCTAATTTTAATCCCAAATATATTAAAATACGTCAGGTGATGCTCGTACTCAGTAAGGTGGCTATTATAGTCATCGGTTTATTACAAGCACTCGGCTTCGCCTCATACCTATAAACACCTCGAGTATAATATCCAGCTTACTGTACTTGCGTTATAATGTACTATTGTAAACATTGTTTCTGGTGTACAGTAAAGCACATTTTATTATTGATACCTTTAGGTTCATCGTGAATTTTAGGTGAACTTCTTTTGTCGATGGTCAAGAAATTCGTGATGGGTTTCTGCCAAATGGGAGTCTCTCTTGGACACACTGGATTCCCTCTAGAGTAACTCCTTGAAGATTTCTCACTGCCACCTGAAATCAGATAGTAAAAACGTCAATCTTTAATATGTATTGTGTAATCTTCTAATGTCGTGTCGTGATAGCCCAAAGCGCAACGAACCTGTCTCAAATTTATAAGGCCATAAGGCCATGGTTCGAATCCGGGCGTGCACCAATGAGTTTTTCTGACTTAAGTACATAACCGTCACTGACTCCGTGCCTCGGAGAGCACGTTAAGCAGTCGGTCCCGGACGCTATCAATAGATGGCGGTCGTTACAATCCTCAACCAGCAGTGAAGCAACGTGGTGGATTTAAGCTCCAAGCCCCCTCTCGACCCGGGGGAGGCCTAAGCCCCTGCAGTGGGGTAAAAATGGGCTGATGAAGTGAACTGAAGAATCTTCTAATAATGATCGTCGAGCCACTGTCTGGTCCAACTATTGCTCCTTTCCGGGACAACAGTATTTTTCTACTGTTTTGCTTTTTAAATTCGCTGGGGGGTGAAAAACTTCAAGCATAACAGAGGTCCACATCACCACAGCTGTTTTGCATTCATGAAGTTAAAGTCTTCAACATGTATAACGCTCGCACAGAACAAAGTAGTGTTGATGGGATCTTCGGCTGTGAACTAAGTTCACACTTTATCATTTTTTTTTCGTTTGTGACAAAATAAGTTATTTATTATACCATGGGAATGGGGTTCGGTTAAGGGATAGACATAATAGGGCATGTGACAAATATTTAATATACTATATTTATCAAGAAAACATAAAAATTGACTTATTCAATAACAAAATTCATAAACTGATTTATATTCGGTTGAATATGGAAATTATAAGCTATTAAAAATTTATCTCTTGTTTCTTTCTTGCAAAACGAAACATTATTTTAAATGGCTTGATGTCACAGGCTAGTACACCATGTGGTATTGCCCTCTCTGTCTAACAGGACATTTTAGGTATTGCCCTCTCTGTCTAACAGGACATTTTAGGTATTGCCCTCTCTGTCTAACAGGACATTTTAGGTATTGCCCTCTCTGTCTAACAGGACATTTTAAACATTCATAGCTTTGTTTTTACTGATTTATTTTTTTTAATTATTTCAATGCTATAATATATTTAGAAAATAATAATAATAATAATAATAAAACAGTCATCCACCCCATTTAATTATTTGTCCTAGTTGAAGATTCCTAAGTACAAAACAAAAATGAATGAAGTAAAAAAGATGATATGGGAAAACAGTTATAAAAATAATAATAATACCTGGGACATTCCACACAGCGCCATCTAGTTCCAAACTAAGCAAAGCTTGTATCATGGGTACCAGACAACTGATATACATAAATATTCTTTATAATATATACATAGATATTTTACACCTAGACACTGAATAAATTGACATGTTCATGCACACAAATATTTGTTCCGGGCGGGAATCGAACCCGCGACCTTTGGCTCAGCAGTTAGGGGTCATAAAAATGTTAAAGTTCTAGCAGAGAGACTAAGCTTTGCGTTTGTGTGAGTAGCCGCAGTGTGTGGGAGAGGACGCCGTTCAATACTACTATTGCAAAAATTTTTGGCATAATCACGGGATTGGTACCACCTTCTACCTACACTATCGGTCTAAAACCTCAACTCTTGATGTTAGAACTAGACAACGCTTGTACTATGGGTACTGGACAAGTCACATACATATTTAACAATCTTTATATTCCATATTCAAACAGACATGTTCATGCACACAAATATTTGTGTAAAGCGGGATCTGAACATGTGACCTTTGGCTCCGCAGTCGGGGTCTCCAACCAATCCTTCAAATATGAATTAAAAAAATATATTTACCAGAAGACCCGTAGCTGGTAGGAGGCGTTGGAGCCATAGAGCGTGCTTTGCTGCTTTTGCCAGATGACACTGAAAATCATTAATGAAATACAAAAACTGGCCAACAAAGTGTAAGTTAGACTCGTGTTGTGAGTCTGATTCCGTATCGGTACATTATGCTTAATAAATAGTTCTATTTTATTGTCCGTTTTCACCTTTAACGATACACAACCTTTTAACATTTTGATAGTGCCAATCATTTTATGACGTACGTTCTCCTATATGCTGGCCATTTCTGGCATTATTGTAAGTTCTACAGAAAAAGTAAAGTAGTAATGTATTAATAAAAAATTGTTTTATATTTATTATTTTTAATAAGCAAAACAAAAATACCTTTTATGGAAAAAAGCTCTCACTTAATTATTACAATATGGCGACCGGCAGCGGCCGGCTCAGCGCATCTTCTACCCCTTGCCCCTGCCTCACACCTTACGCAAGTGAATCACATCTGGGTGTGTGTGTAGCTAAACATTGGAATGAACGCTGATCAAAATAGCACGTCGTGTTTTTTGAATAAATTCAAGGAATTCCGATAACGAGCTGGGATCGTGTTCGGCGCAAGGGGGAAAACCGAAAACCACGACACAACGTCGTTATCAGCAGTCAATGTGTTAATAATCTGTTTAAAATTAGAAATGGGTACTTTTCCTATTTTTTAAGCGACTTCAAAAAAGAAGGAGGTTACTCAATTCGACCGTATTTATGTTTTTTTTTTTATGTGTGTTCAGGGATAACTTCGTTGTTTATGAACCGAATTGGATGATTTTTTTTTTTTGTGGAAGGGAGATATCTGCGGAGTGGTACCATGATAAGGACACCAGGATCTGATGATTGCATCCCAGAGAAATCGAGGGCAACCTTCGGAAATCGTATTTTAAGTATTTTGATAAAATACTACTACTAGTACTATTTAATGAAGGTCGGGAGTCGATCTGATGATGGAGCTGAAAGACAGTCGAGGGAACTCCTCAACGACTTACAGCAATTACCTGGTGTTTGGACTTGATTCATTTCTATTGATGAGATCTTTGCACCCATATGGATTATAAGTCCCATTACAGGTCTGATGATGGAGACCATACACAGTCGAAGGAACTCCTTAACGATTTACAGCAATTACCTGGTGTTTGGATTTAATTCATTTCTATTGATGAGATCTTTGCACCCATATGGATTATAAGTACCATTACAGGTCTGATGATGGAGACCATACACAGTCGAAGGAACTCCTTAACGATTTATAGCAATTACCTGGTGTTTGGACTTGATTCATTTCTATTGATGAGATCTTTGCACCCATATGGATTATAAGTGCCATTACAGGTCTGATGATGGAGACCATACACAGTCGAAGGAACTCCTTAACAATTTACAGCAATTACCTGGTGTTTGGACGTAATTCATTTCTATTAATGAGAACTTTGCACCCATATGGGTTATAAGTACCATTACAGATCTGATGATGGAGACCATACACAATCGAGGGAACTCCTTAACGATTTACAGCAATTACCTGGTGTTTGGACTTAATTCATTTCTATTGATGAGAACTTTGCACTCATATGGGTTATAAGTGCCATTACAGTTCTGATGATGAAGACCATAAACAGTCGAGGGAATTCCTCAACGATTTACAGCAGTTACCTTTTGTTGGGCTTCCTTCATACGGTTCAATATGCCAAAATGTTCAGTTCGCACAAAAATAATAATTAAGATTGAAGTTTTACATAGGAATACCAGTGCTTACTAGGCATGCTGATGCGTCAATTTGACACTGAATTTACGTTGCGTAATCGCGGCGCTGTCTCATTAGAGTAGCGCGTTTAGTAGCCCCATTTATACTAAATACAAATAAGTTACCGATGCGTTCAACTAAAAATTGAAAAATTAAATAATTTTCAAAAAAAAAAACCGACTTCAAAACCATAAACTAAAAAGTTAAAAATAAAATTTTCACTTTAAAGAAAGGAGCATTAACAGGTGGCATATAGTTAATGAAGTCGGTGCCAACTCAGACACTTTAAATGGGTACTTACCAGGTAATAACAATTACAACAATGATATATTTATAACTATAATAAATATAGAACACAATTTAAAGTGTCTGAGTGAGTAGGCACCGACTTCATTAACTATATGCCGCCTGTTAATGCTCCTTTCTTTAAAGTGAAAATTTTATTTTTAACTTTTTAGTTTATGTTTTTGAAGTCGGTTTTTATTTTTGTCTTTATTTGTACTCCGAAACTGTCTTCAATGCCAAATTCCAAAATTGTTTTAATGATCTGTAAGTTAGTGTAAAAATACATGTTTGGAAAAGCCTTGATTTTGTCAAAGAACTATGAGGTCTTTGTATTTGATTAATTTTAGTAACAACTTGATATCTCTACTTATTAGTGTTGACAGGTAAAATTTATTGGTTTTTCGCTTTACTGCAATACTGGCTGTTTCAGATTCTCAATACTACAGATATTATCTAAAGGATGACTAACTTGGTTGGTATTAACACACATGTATTTGTCATACATATTCTAGTTTTGCCTAGGCTGAGCTGGTCAGTCTTAACACCCAGAATAAATTAGTATCAAACTTAGGAAGAACTAGTTTAGCCTAGGAAATAAAAACTTATCAAGAAATTGGAATGGGCATTTTTAGTAGTTACTTCAATCCTTGAAATGCAATGCAATAACGAATAGTGGAAAAGATCATCATGTTTAGGCGTGTTCTATATCATTATAAATAAAATACTTCTTGTGATGTCTATGTGGTCAACTTATTCCAGTATCTAGTACATATTAACAAATAAAATCCCTTTTTTTTTAAGAAGTTGTCACACAAGTAAACCTGTGTTTCTTTATAGAGAGACTGGTTGTGTGTAGTGGTGCTATATTAAAATGACTGAGGAAACAAACACAAACATGTCGCTGGTGGGTATAGTTCGCGTCAAACTTTATGGCGGATTAGAATACAACGCTTTAAGCGTGCTTGCGCAGGTACAGTCTTAAACCCCTCGCTCCACTGCGTCCCGCTACACCTAAAAATCCTAAAACTGGTTACTGCGGCGCTACTTGTGCCAACGTTCGGATCCGCCATAAAATTTTATTGTAATTATAGCGTTAGGATTAACACACCACACGTACACATTCAACTAGTCTTTCTTCAGACTTTGTAGAATGTATTTCTAGAGAAACACATGAGCCTAGTTTAATATTGCACAAATTGCTCTTTTCTGCAAAATAAAAACAGAGTTAATGTCAGCAGATTATTACTCCACAGTAGGCTACCCTGGGATGGGGCATCACATACTGAAAACCATACAATAGCGGTTATTACATTAAAAAATGAATTTTAATTCTTGAGATTCACCTGTTGTTTTTTATAAATAAAAGTCAATTATGCACTCTGAGACTTAATGACTAACCTTTTGCTCCAACAGAAGCTTTAGTTCGAGCCATTATTGACTTTCCTTAAAATTGGCGTGTTCTAGTAATTTTTTCTTTTTAGAGTTTTAATTATATTTACGATATTGATTTTAATTAAATCTAAAATTTGCGTAGGTACAATACATATTTTTTTGAAGCAAATTGAAGTAAAACACCACACAAAACTATATTAATCTGTGCACCATTCCAAAACAGACAGACAAGTAATAGTTAATAGTGCAACTCGTCTCAGCAAGTGCAACTATTTTACTATGTTTACTATTGTGTTCTTCGTTCGTTCGGTACTTTGCTGTACTTTGCCGCCAATTTGTTCTCAATTTCAAATTGACGTTCAATTTTTTCCTTTAACCTATCAATTGGTTGTCAATCAATTGTATTTGGCAAACAACATTCAATAAAGTAACCACCACCATGTAATCACCATGCGTCGGCTTGGCACCCTAAGGCACCCTAAGGCACTATCTCTTATTTTAACCGCCGTAGCGTTGTTTTTCGCTTCGCCTTCGCTCGGCGAGTGTGTACAGCCGGCAACACAGAACAATAACCAATATAGATGGCCGGCGGCGTAAAATAGCAGCTCGGTTAAAAAAAGGATAAAGTGGCGTTAGACCAGCTGATTTCGATAACTCTTTCACTGTATCTACACTAAGTTGAAAAATAGTGACCAAACACAAAATCCTCAAAATCAAATCAAAACTTTCAGAGATATTAGCGGCCAAACGTACATATTGTATAAGGTCCCATTAAGTACAAATATTTTACGAAAAGATATAAGAACGCGACGCGACGATCGCGATCATTGCACTGCGAAGCAATAAATAGGCCACTAATTACCTACCTTATGAAAAGTGTTCATCAACAGTCGAGCAATGGATGACCCCCATAATAAAAAACGAGAAATATCAAGAGGAAAAAAATATGCGACAGCGGTCATTATGGTTTCTGTAAAATAATTATGATGATGCCATAGATATAAAGTCAGGATAGGCCTTAGAACATTTCACAATATGAACGGCGGCCTCAGGTGGTTATTGTTACGTAACGCCATCTGTTATTATTCATTAGAACTACGTAGTCGGTTAGCAATTAACCTATTATTGAGACATCGATGTAACCTTGTCGGGACGTACTTAATTTAATGTAAACGTCTACAGACATAATTATGTATTAACATTAATGGAAACGTTTCACAGTGTATGGGCATCTGGGCTAGGACATTGTACAGTACTTCAAAAATACATAATCAAGGAAATTAACAAGTTTTACTACGAATTCCAGCAATCTGGCATGTTTTGTAGCTGCACAAAATGTTTTTTAAGTTAAACAATTAAAACACTCTGACATGAAAATGGTGGTATATAGAATGACAAACAAAACTGTCACATATCTTAACACTGTCATCTGCCAGGACAGTGACACTCCAAACAATTGGATGGTCTTCTGTTCTGACGCCATCTGAAGTTGGTCAATCTTGGCTGAATTTAACATTTGTCTATCAATATATGTCAAATCAGTATAGTCTTTCATATCGTAAAATATTGATAGAAATAATTTTTGTTCAACCGAGATACTACATCAACAAAATTTTGTGTATTTTACGAAGATCTTTCTATTTTTTGTAATTTTTTATAAAGGTGTACAAAAACCTAGCCCAGAATGAATGAAACAACTCATTTAGCAGTGTAATGAAACTAAAAATAAAGTGTTGCCATGATTGAGTCATATGGCTGTCTGCAATCACCTTATAGAGCGACTTTATATTTTGTAATATTTTTTTCCACAAAATTTGTTAATCCATAAAATTTTATCAAAATTAATATAAACGATTATTATTAATGATATGTTGTCTAGGTATGATTTTTTCTTCATATAAGTACGATAAGAAACCAGAACGAACTTAATTTTAGAATGAAAAATACGTGTATTATGATTTTTTATTACAAAAGAAAATATTATAGTGTGTTATCATTAGCCTTTAAATAAAACTAGTTCTTTAGATTTTTGTAATGTTCACTATAATTTGTACCTATTAGTTCAAATCTTTATTCCTAACTACATACATGGACGAGACGCCCTTACAACGTTAAACCGTATACAGTGTAGACGCGCGGTGCGTGGCTGTACAGTGATTCTCTGACCGAACATATTTTTTGTCGAGATAAGTTTCCTACATCTCTTTCACACATGAAACGTCTACTGCGCGTGTGAAAGAGATGGACGCCTAACGGACGAACAAAAAATTTGTTCGGAGTAGGTTTACTGTGCTATGGCGAACGATAAAACTCGAAAATGGTATTTAATCAATAACAAGTTAAGAGGGTATTATTTGTACATAATTTTTTCTCACCGATGATAAGAAATGTAATTTTTTTTTTGTTTATTGACCTTCCTATCATAGTTTGTGCAACCTAACACAACTTAATTTGGCATTTTTACGAATTAACAACGACGTGCACGCGACGATGTTCCGAGCGTGACTGAGTTGACGAGTGTCCCAAAACTAGAAATTAGGACAATTAACGTGGAGACATTGAGACGCGTTGTTCGGCCGGTCCTTTATTTATGTCTATGGATGATGCGCAGTTTTTTCCTCGTAATATAAATTAAATTCACCATAGTACTTTTCTTAGTGTAGTGGTACAATATTTTATGCTAGCCACACAGAAGAGGTGTAGAAAGTAGATAGGCACCCGGCTCAGAACAATTACTAAAGTTATAGAAGGTATTCTTGTATTTACATATATTTGTTTCATTTCCGCATGTTTTCTATAAAGTGCATTTCAATGTGAGTGAAAAAGATGGAAGTATATACATGACGGTTTGCTTCAACCTGTTTGTACCCCCTTCTCAATGACATTAGTCTGACTAGTCAGACGGACGTTTGCATCAAATAATTTTTCCTCCATCGCTTAAATAAGTTGAAATGAATTTGGGGGTTATGTTCTGATCATAAGCAGCAACGATTTTGTATCAGCTATCTTTTTATTTCTAATGCTTTATTCTACATGTTAAAACAAGATATAGATTGTGATTTTAAACAACATGGCTAGCTCCCAAGCAGTGTTGCCAGACGTAGTTTTTTTTTGTTTTACCCTTGCGGTCTAATGGCGGGTTTTATTTTATTTATTTATTTATTTACAGAATAAAATATTCCATCTTGAACACAACAATAAATTGTAGAAATAAAAAACGAAAATTTACATGTGTCGTTCTAGCATCCTCTTACATTCGATTACCAGACGCACAATACCACATAGAAATATATCCCAGTCGGGTGCACTCAAGTCAAAAGAATTGACTATTTCTATAGCTCTCACTACTGGGGAGTTCTTATATAGCTGTGTTCGCGAAGAGGGCAACGCCAGGAGCCTCCTGCACGTGTTCCATATACCATACGCCTCGCGAGGCACATGCATTCTTAAAAATTTACAGTGTAAATCGATGCAGTCGATTTCGTTTCTAGACAATTTAATAAAAAACTTAAAAAGGTGTAAGTCTCTTCTCAGCTGCAAAGAGTCGGGTTAACTCTATAGTTACCGCGCGCCCGAGCGCGCGGGGTATGTGGTAGTTACGCCCCCTAAACAACCGCCTTAAGCAAAATATGGACACGTGTCGCTAGGCCGAAAGCTCCAACGACTTCATCGAAGCGGCAAGAAGGCACACTATGGTGTCACCGGCGCGAAGATGTAGAGAAACCCCTAAAAGTTACTCGATGCGAAATAAACCAGACGTAGTATTTTTAATATTACGGTGGTATTTTTTAATATTCAGGTATAATTTTTCATTAATCTTTGAAGAGTCTTCACATTCTTTTTGTGGGGAGTAGAAAAATTATAAAGTTCGGCCACCATTCGTTGGTTTATGTTGATGATGTTGGTATAAAATCTATCCGTTATATTAGACCTCGGTACACTGAAAGACAAAGCAGGAACAAAATAGACAAATTATAATATATTTATTTAGAGGAAACCAAAACTTATCACATTCACTGCACACGAAACAAAAAATTATCACATTCGTCATCACTCGACGTATCCTTAGAATCACCACCTGTGTTTTTAATAAAATTTTCTATTTTATCATTTAATTACTAAGTGAAGCGTCGATATAAAACTGATTTTTCGCTGAAACTGTACGCCTCACGCACACACCGTTGGATTATATTATCTCGTGATTGTTTGCCTACGCTGGACTGATTCCTGCCAAAAATACCCAGCCACAATACAGCCGCAATAATTTTCTAATCTCATTTTTTTCGCACTCATGTAGTTAGACATTTAGATTTTCCGTCTGATGCTCCATTGATATTTATACGTAATGACTATGCTGTGACGTCTATAAATTTGAACATATTTTTCACTATATCAGAATACTTTTGTTATTAATCTAGTATTTTAAATTTGCACTGCAAAAAAAACTGGACATTTTGAATCCATTATCTATTTTTTAATTTTCATAAAGCATTCCTATTAACGTAAGAAAATGTTTGGTTACCTTAGTAATATGTCGTCAAAAACCATCAAAAACTTGAACATTGACAATACATACGTAAAAATTCCCCAAATTCTCGTTTTAGTTGCCAGTACAAAACCATAAATTAAGACATCCTTTTTGTATATAACTGAAAACTTTTAAATTAATACTTTCAAAAATATTATTATCATCCAAATACCAAAAGATATATAAAAACCAGAAGTCACCGAAAATAGATATTATACGAATGTATATATAAAAATTGATAAAGAACCTACTAGATGAAATACTTTTTTCTAATGACAAGTGTTAGGAAAGAAAGGGACAAACGGACTCACCGGTAGCTATCTCCAACAAACTCATTTTGCCCTTTTACGTTATACAATTTAAAGTAAATCTTATGCATAACGCAAAAGTTTCATTTTTGTATTACTCCGGTTCGGGAGTGCACAGGCCTGAAGCCAGTAATGTGACAGTTTCAATTTTTGTAAGGTTACCAAAAGTTACTAATAAAATACGAAAATGATACAAAACTGCCAATGACAATTGAGCCCCTAAGTCATTTGAGTAATTAAAAAACACAGTTGAAAAAGTGAAAAGTGGTTAGATTAGATACAATTTGGATATTGTTCTGTGATACAATTTGCTATTGCTTTGATTCTAGATATTTTTGCAGGTATAACCTCAAACGTTTCAATACGTATATATTTTTTTAGATAACTTCTATTTTATGCATAGGCTATAAAAGTATTATTCTGAGAATAATTCTTAGGATGGACGATTTCTATAAAAAACCATATGTCTTCAATTCAGTATGTAGATCATAAGTCTTTACTGGTGGACGACAATAAGCCCTAGAAGTTTAGTATAATGGACACTTATAACTTGGCACCTAGCAAAACAAGGTCCTCAGAAAGTAGGGCATTAAAACAAAGTTTTATGCGTCAACGGTCGAATCAGTCGAGCAGAAGCAGCTGCAGGGTGAAATACGGTCATGGTGCAAAAGTAAATACTAAATATACCTACCTAATTCCGATTCATCCGCGAGGTCAAACTGATTAGTCAAACAAATTTGTTCAAGAGGAATGATTTCTCCTCATGGTATAATTGTCTCAGATCTCGGATGACGTCAAATAGTCATTTAGAAATCTAAATTAAATTAAAAATGGAAAGTACCTACTGCTGCATTTTAAGGAGTTTTCTCTCGGTTACAAAAGAAATGAATGTTTTTAAGCAAAAACCCTTTTACTTTGTTTCAACACAATTTCTCAAGATCAAGAAAATTAGCAATACTTAGTTCTTTATGGAATAATTGTAACTAGCAGTTCATTATAAAGTGAACTTGTTGCCATTTTCCTTGAGGTTTAGTAATGTTGACAGTAGCCGCGCTACAGTGATCGGGCGATTCAACTGGGCATACCAGCTTTCCACCACATTATTGGTATGATGCCTTTCGCCATGTACTGATTATTGTGATTTAAACGATGTCTATCATCCGTGTAATACAGAAATATTTATTAAATTGTTTTACTTTCTGACTCTCTTTGGGTCTCTCCGATTGAAAGTACCGCCAGCCGGCGCCAAACTTATCAGGGGGTAATAAAGGAGATCTGACCATAGTCACACAATCCTTTCAATATCAGATTAATTTTGCCCTTTTCTGTAAACTATTGGGTCGGGGAAAAAGTTTCTTCGCATTTAATATGAAAACTCAAGACAATTTTTTTCAAAGTTTATTTATATTTAATTACAATATCTATGTGCCATTTTGTTTGATGACTGTCTGCCATTTTGTAGGTAGTGACATGATCCCGTTGCTGTAAAAATTTTGGGACTTTTGCTCAAAAAAACAACAAGTAATTTAGGCAGTCCTCTCTTGATGTTAACGTGATACTGTCTAAAGAATTCTGCAGAGACCGAAAAAGTGGAAATCTGAAAGTGCAAGTTCAGGGCTATATGGCGGATGCATTACCACCTCCCAGCCAAACTCTCTTAATTTTTTCTGAGTTACTAAAGATCTGTGAGGTCTAGCAGTATTGTGATTAAAGATCACACCCTTTCTATTGATTAATTCCGGACGCATTCTCTCAATTTCCTGCTTTAATCTCATTAGTAGTTTGCAGTAGAGATCCGAATCGATGGTTCTGCCCGACGGTAAAAGCTCATAATAAACAATACCCTTCCAATCCCACCATACACACAGCATGACCTTATTGCAAGTTAGCCTGGGTTTTGCCACAGTCTGTGAAGCCTGACCGACCTTTGACCACGACCTTTTGCGCATGTTCTTAACGTACATGATCCAGTTTTCATCACCAGTTATCAATCTCTAAAGAATCGCAAATGAGAACACGGTTAGGTTTCTTTCAGTGAGCTCATGTTTCACCCGAATACTGAGCTTTTTTGTATACCCAGCTTTTTTCAAATGGGTCAAAATTGTTTTGTGGTCGATTTCTAGATCTTCAGTTATGTTGTAACTACTGATATGCCGATCTTGCTCCACTTTTTCAAAAATAGCGTCCGTTTTAACCGTGAGAGGGGACCACAGCAAGGTGCATTTTTGACATCAAAATTCCCGAATTGAAAACCTTTAAACCAACTTTGTGCTACTCTTACTGACACCGCATTAGGGCCATAAACGTCACAAAAAAATTCGCAGCTTGCGTTGCATTTTTTCCTTTTTTATAATAAAATTTTATGTATCAAATTTCTTCATTAGATACACTCATTATAACAGAAAAAAAAAAAACGAATGAAAACCGGCGGGAAACAATATTTTACTAAATTGTTCCTCTTTTTTAAATGTAACCTTTTTAATGGTATCATAACCAGCCAGATACAACTAGTACAGCCTAAGAGGTTTTCTTAAAAGTACCTATATACAAACTATATGCGAAAAGACTTTATTCTTGAATATTAACAAAATGATAGTACCATTTTATTATTTTGATATCAGAGAAAATTTCTCATAAGGTGTCACTAGCCACCACACAGTATTGGATACAGCACATTCAGAGGGACAATAAGTATATTTACAAAGTTAAAACAAGTATAAACCAATGTGTTAAAAATCGCTGAATACTAGATGTAGAATTATAACAGCAAAAGGCAATTCCTGAACATGTCCATACATGTTACAATGAGTAACAAGTAAATTAAATGCCTGTTTTAACGAGACTATCAGTGCAATTAATAATAATAATATCTGGGACATCCCACACAACGCCATCTAGTCCCAAAGTAAGCAAGTATTATGCTTGTGTTATGGGGTACCAGAGAACTGATATGCTTACTTAAATTATTTTTTTTAATAATATATACATAAATAGATACTTTTACACCCAGACACGGAACAAATAGACATGTTCATGCACACAAATATTTGTCCCGGGCGGGAATCGAACCCGCGACCCTCGGCTCCGCAATTAGGGTCTCTAACCACTCAGCCAACTGGTTAGTCAAACCAAAAACTAATTTCGATTAGTGTGTTATAATGAATCTATCTTCTAAACATACGCCTTTCCTCAAGTAACAAATGTTCTTTATAATATTGTATATGTAACCCCTTAATTCATTTTTAATTAAAAAGTAATAATGCAAAATGTTGTCAGGATTTCAAATATGTTTTAAACGTTACTTTAGTTAATGTTATATAGAATAAATATGGAGCTAAAATGTGCAGTAATGCGTGTTACATGATTTATAATTTTTTTAAGGCAGTGGATCAGCAAATGATCAGAGAAAAGTGTATCGGCATAATATGGTGTTTTTCGAAGTCCAAAGACCGCTTACCATGTTTACTTAAGTTCTTACAATATAAATTAAGAATGGTAAAAACTCAAATAACTGGGATTTAATAAAAATAAAACGAATAATGTCTGAATTTTTCACTTTCTGCCTAAATCAAAAATTTTGACATTTAAAACTGTTGATATGTAATATTGTATTGAGGTGTTGAAAAGGCGTTATTCAGATTGAAAATTGAAAATTAATGACTATAAATAGATGGATGATTCTTTGTTTTTGCATTTTACCATTCCTGTGACAAAACCAATAAATAATTAAATCAAAGAAGATAATTGCTTAATTTAATCGTCACTGTACTCAAAAGCGTATTAGTTATGTCATTTGTAATCCAAGAAGTTTGACCAAAAGGAAAATTGTTCTTCATGGTCAAATCAGTTTGATAAAATAGTTTGTCCATGTGGAACAACCGCCTAATTCTTAGGAGAATGGAATAACATTTTTTACAAGTGAATTTCACCATTATTCCGTGAAATCTTACTTAATAAAAATATTTGTCATGAAATCGTTTGGGATAGTGCACCACAGAACAATATATACTTCCCTACGGGAAGAAGAAATGTAACTCTATGGGGGGAAAAAACGACAAAAATAGCGCCAACTACTGGTTGCCCCTAGAACCATTTAATTGTCAGCAATTACAAACCTCATGCCTCTTACACTCCTACATCTAAACACACACACGCACACACACTTATTTTTGACGTAAAATGATTAGCCCCCACTGGCCCCCATACATAACTGAATAATCAGCTAAACTTGCAGTGTTACCATGTAGTAATGTGCAATAATATTTTCATGTATTTGAGGTAGAATTCCTATAGTTACAATTCTTACCTAGTTTAAGAGATACAGATCGCAAATTGATATTATATGTTATTTAGATGGATTATATGATTACGAATAATAATATCAGTACTGAATAACTGTGAGAATTTTTAGTTATGTAAAACACCGAATAAAATATTTTGATAAAATTTATAAATAAAATTGTAACATATTCTTATGGTCAACCCTGTACATAAAATATTTTTCCAAAACAATAATTGTTATGGGTTATGACGACTGCTTATCCTAGTGGGTAGCGACCCTGCCTACGAAGTTGGAGGTCCCAGGTCGGGTCAGTATTTATATGACGAATATTGATACTGGTACCGGTAATACTAGTCTTGGTTGTTATATGTATGTGTTGCCTTCGTTTGGTACCTAAAACACAAGTTAATGCTTAGTTTAGGGCCAAGAGGTTGTTGTGATGTAGACGTTATTATTATTATGTGTGGGTAGACGATACTTTTAACAATCGTTTTGGGAATTTTTATCTATTTGTATAAACACGATAATAAACACAAAAACTACTGAACCTATTTCGGTAAATATTTTTGTGATTTAGCAGTTGTAATAAAAGGTGTAATATAATACACAATTTGATGATAAGGTAATCTCGAAAAATGTTGTACTTGTGCATTGTCCTGGTGGAACGTAGAAGATAATTTGTTTCTTCGTGAAATGCCGTAGTGTTTCCATAAATATTTTATGAAAACGGTTCACAAATCGAAATAACATTCGCTGTTGAGAGTTTTTCATTTCTGGAGATAGGAAATGTGGATTACACCATAAGCATCCGAAAAAAATTAAGTCATTTTGTTAGACGATAAAAAACATTGACTGACTTATTGGCCGAGTGGTTAGAGACCTTAATCGCAGAACCAAAGGTCACATATTCAACTCCCGCCCGAGCCTAATATTTGTGTGCATCAACATGTCTATCTGTTTGGTGTCTGAGTGCAAAATATCTATGTATGTATATACTGCAAAGAAGATTAAGCGTGTGTATCAGTTGTCTAGTGCCCATAATACAAGCAAAAACTTGCTTGCTTTGGAACTAGATGGCGCTGTTAAGATTAATTTCCATTCAACTTGAGTTCTTATATAAAACTCAATACATACCCAATATACTCAATATACATAAAGTATTATGGAAACTGTCTTATTACTTGTATAATTCAATTTCGTTAATATACACTTATGATTTTTTAATTCATGTTTCATAAAAGTGACTGGGTAAGGGTAAGACCATATTTTCTAACGTACAGTTTTTATGATCAATTGGAAACATATTGGTATAATATGTTAATGTTTCTGCACATTATGCTTCGAATGGTTTATTAAAAGAAGGCAACCCTTTACAGTTAATACAAACTTTTTATCAAAATGACCTAAACTTCACATGCGCCATTCCGAAAAAAATCTTAATAAAGCAGTCGTAAATCAGTGACTAGAAATCTATTTCAACTCCATACTCTTTATGGATTTGTTAATATGTCGTCATTTGGTCGTCAGATTTCGTTCAATCAATCACCTTTTTAAAAAATCAAAAGAACTAATTTTTTTTATTATTTTTAACCATATTTTGGATATAAAACAAAAAAGGTACCTATACTATAAAAAGTGATCCTATCGAATTGACCATTCCCAAATTTTTTAAATAAATTCTAATACATTTTTTTTAAGAATATGCGATTTTAATTACAAAACAGGTAATTTATTTGAGGAATGGGACAATAATCAACAGTTTAATTAAAGAGTTCGTACAAATATTTCACACAATGATTTTGTTAAATTCTTATTTGATTTGCTCACTGCACGCGCATAGTGTATGAATTGTTCCATATACATCGTTCATAGTCGAATAAAACACTTTTGTTACAGTTATTCCATATACGTTCTGCTGCGATAATCTTGGGAAAAAAATCTTGAAAACATAGGATAATTGTGTTTCTGGTATCATTGGCAAATAATGTTGCTACAATAAAAAAGAAAAGTTGGCACACAGTAACTGGTATCACTTCTCCTGGCCCCCGTAGGTATGTCCATGACCGCGGCGAACAAGTTGCCTGGGCCTGTAGTGCACAGACCAGTCAACCTATAGACCACGCTTTAATAAACGTTGATACGAAAACGAAATCGCCAAAAAGTGGCGGGGTGCGGGGAGAGGTCGGCTAGTTTTCATTGGCTCGTTCAAAATTGACAATATCGCCGACAAATAGGCTTCCGACATGCTTCCAACTGACCGCTCACAAGAGACGTAGTTATGTAGTTATGGTAGTGTCACTACCATAGCCTTGGCGAATGCTACTCCCTGTCAAAGCGTGGTCTATAAGGTTGACTGGTCTGTGGGATAGTGTTATCCCACATGCATTATCTCATAAATTGGTCATTAAAATTAATATTCTTTACTGAATCATACCATTTCTTTATTATGGTATTAGTTGTTGCCTGCGGCTTTATTTAACTTGCTTTATTGCCTTATGAACCCTGTTTCTATGTTTGACATTATGTCAGTTTATCTCCAATCTTTATTTTCCAATGTGTTTACCAGTGGATGATACATCATTCACGAAAAGCTGGACGAGGCCGTAGGGCCACTTTTTGTGCTTTGTCAATACTGGGGACTGCTTCTAGAGCTTATTGTCATTTACTCGTAACAAAATATTTATTTTTAAAGTTCCATCAATCTTGTATTTCCATCAAAAGGTGATTAATAGATGGCAAATGTCATATGTGGTTTTGGCCACTTTAGTCGGTCACTAATCAAGTACAAAAATATTTTTATTATGAAGAATGTATCTTTTCAGGCCGGACTTAATATTACAACAGTGAACAAGCCCCGTGGCACCCAATGTATAGAAGATAGAGGCCTCCATATTAAGATGGAAGTTACAAAGGATATTACCTATGCCATGGTAAGGCTGGTGGTTCATAATTGAATATTATCCACAGATGTGCCACTAATATTAAAAAAGTACAATATGCCTGTAATTTTATTAGTTAAAAGTGTCTGTAACTACTTCAGCCATTGTCATATACTTTGTGTTAGCTACTTGTCATTTTTCGGTGTTAGTATCTGATATAATTTTTTTTTTAAATTTTCAATTTGAATGTGGTCAGCAGATGAATATGGACGAGCAACTACTCGAGGATGAGGCTGTAATAAAAAAAGAATTAGATATAGGGCCTACAGTACTGCAACGATATGTGCCGATCAGCTTAGGGTCACACAGCACTGAGGTGTGTAATATTACGATCGCCTGCCAACTCTATGTTAGCAACAATTAAGTGAGTGTTTTTCGGTTGTAGATTGCCCCAGTTGATAAGTCTTCAGTGAAGATTGAGTCGGAGTGCGACGAGGAGCCCCGACAGAAACTTGACTGCAGCACTTCTTACTTGCTGAAACAAGAACCTGGTCTTAAAACATCATGTGAATATGATGCACAATTTATGCAATCTGCTTATTTAGATGAATATACAAATTTTGTACACTCAGACGATGAAAAACCACTTTCTAGTGACGTAAGTGATGCGAAATATACGCTCTCTACCATTTTAACTCAACAAAAACGTATGCGCACTGGAGAAAAATCGTTTGCTTGTGGAGTATGTGATGCGAAATTTATGAATGCTAGCAGTTTAACTGTACACAAACGCATACACACCGGAGAAAAAGCGTTTGCTTGTAGGATATGTGATGCGAAATTCGTGCACGCTAGTAATTTAACTCGACACAATCGCATACACACTGGAGAAAAACCGTTTGTTTGTAGGATATGTGATGCGAAATTTTCGCGAGCTTGTGGTTTAACTCTACACAAACGCATGCACACCGGAGAAACACCGTTTGTTTGTGGGATATGTGATGCGAAATTTGCTGATTCCAGTAATTTAGCTAAACACAAACGCATACACACCGGAGAAAAACCGTTTGTTTGTGAGATATGTGATGCGAAATTTACGAATGCTAGCAATTTAACTGTACACAAACGCATACACACCGGAGAAAAACCGTTTGCTTGTGGGATATGTGATGCGAAATTTATGAATGCTAGCAGTTTAACTCGACACGATCGCATATACACTAGAGAAAATCCGTTTGTTTGTAGGATATGTGATGCGAAATTTTCGCAAGCTAGTGGTTTAACTCTACACAAACGCACCGGAGAAAAACCGTTTGCTTGTGGGATATGTGATGCGAAATTTATGAATGCTAGCAGTTTAACTCGACACAATCGCATACACACTGGAGAAAAACCGTTTGTTTGTAGGATATGTGATGCGAAATTTTCGCAAGCTAGTGGTTTAACTCTACACAAACGCATGCACACCGGAGAAACACCGTTTGTTTGTGGGATATGTGATGCGAAATTTGCTGATTCCAGTAATTTAGCTAAACACAAACGCATACACACTGGAGAAAAACCGTTTGTTTGTGAGATATGTGATGCGAAATTTACGAATGTTAGCAATTTAACTGTACACAAACGCATACACACCGGAGAAAAACCGTTTTCTTGTAGGATATGTGATGCGAAATTTGTGCAGGCTAGTAATTTAACTCGACACAATCGCATACACACTGGAGAAATACCGTTTGTTTGTGGGATATGTGATGCGAAATTTGCTGATTCCAGTAATTTAGCTAAACACAAACGCATACACACTGGAGAAAAACCGTTTGTTTGTGAGATATGTGATGCAAAATTTTCGCAAGCTAGTGGTTTAACTCTACACAAACGCATGCACACCGGAGAAACACCGTTTGTTTGTGGGATATGTGATGCGAAATTTACGAATGCTGGCAATTTAACTGTACACAAACGCATACACACCGGAGAAAAACCGCTTGCTTGTGGGATATGTGATGCAAAATTTGCTGATTCCAGTTATTTAGCTAAACACAAACGCATACACACCGGAGAAAAACCGTTTGTTTGTGAGATATGTGATGCGAAATTTATGAATGCTAGCAGTTTAACTTGACACAATCGCATACACACTGGAGAAAAACCGTTTGTTTGTAGGATATGTGATGCGAAAATTTCGCATGCTAGTAGTTTAACTCTACACAAACGCATGCACACCGGAGAAACACCGTTTGTTTGTGGGATATGTGATGCGAAATTTGCTGGTTCCAGTAATTTAGCTAAACACAAACGCATACACACCGGAGAAAAACCGTTTGCTTGTGGGATATGTGATGCGAAATTTGTGCATGCTAATACTTTAACTCTACACAAACGCATACACACCGGAGAAAACCCGTTTGCTTGTAGGATATGTGATGCGAAATTCGTGAAGGCTAGTTATTTAACTTAACACAATCGCATACACACTGGAGAAAAACCGTTTGTTTGTAGGATATGTGATGCGAAAGTTTTGCGAGCTAGTGGTTTAACTGCACACAAACGCACGCACACCGGAGAAAAACCGTTTGTTTGTGGGGTATGTGATGCGAAATTTTTGAATGGTAGCAATTTAATTGTTCACAAACGCATACATACCGGAGAAAAAACGTTTGCTTGTGGGATATGTGATGCAAAATTTGTGCAGGCTAGTAATTTAACTCGACACAAACGCATGCACACCAGAGAAAAACCGTTTGCTTGTGGGATATGTGATGCGAAATTTATGAATGCTAGCAGTTTAACTGTGCACAAACGCATACACACTGGAGAAAAACCGTTTGCTTGTAGGATATGTGATGCGCAATTCGTGCAGGCTAGTCATTTAACTCGACACAATCGCATTCACACTGTAGAAAAACCGTTTGTTTGTAGGATATGTGATGCGAAATTTTCGCGAGCTAGTGGTTTAACTGCACACAAACGCACGCACACCGGAGAAAAACCGTTTGTTTGTGGGGTATGTGATGCGAAATTTTTGAATGGTAGCAATTTAATTGTTCACACATTAGCTAATTCCAGTAGATTAACTCAACATAAACGCATACACACCGGAGAAAAACCGTTTGCTTGTGGGATATGTGATGCAAAATTTGCTACTCCTAGCAGTTTCGCACAAACGCATGCACACCGGAGAAAAACCGTTTGTTTGTGGGGTATGTGATGCGAAATTTGCTACTCCTAGCAGTTTAACTGTGCACAAACGCATACACACCGGAGAAAAACCGTTTGCTTGTGGGATATGCAATGCGAAATTTGCTACTCCTAGCAGTTTAACTGTGCACAAACGCATACACACCGGAGAAAAACCGTTTGCTTGTGGGATATGTGATGCGAAATTTGCTACTCCTAGCAGTTTAACTGCACACAAACGCACGCACACCGGAGAAAAACCGTTTGTTTGTGGGGTATGTGATGCGAAATTTTTGAATGGTAGCAATTTAATTGTTCACACATTTGCTAATTCCAGTAGATTAACTCAACATAAACGCATACACACCGGAGAAAAACCGTTTGCTTGTGGGATGTGTGATGCGAAATTTGTGAATGCTAGCAGTTTAACTGTGCACAAACGCATACACACTGGAGAAAAACCGTTTGCTTGTAGTATATGTGATGCGTAATTCGTGCAGGCTGGTCATTTAATAATAATAATAATGATAATATATTCTTTATTGTACACCAAAAGTTAGAACAAAAATAAATAATGTAGGTATCTCTTATAACTAAGTCATTTAACTGGACACAATCGCATTCACACTGTAGAAAAACCGTTTGTTTGTAGGATATGTGATGCGAAATTTTCGCGAGCTAGTGGTTTAATTGTACATAAACGCATGCACCGGAGAAAAACCTTTTGTTTGTAGGACATGTGATGTAAAATTTGTGCAGGCTTGTGGTTTTACTACAACTCAAACGCATACATACCGGAGAGCAACCGTTCGCTTGTGGAGTATGTGATGCGAAATTTGCTGATTCCATCAGTAGATTAACACTACACAAACGCATGCACACTGGAAAAAACCATTTGTTTGTGGAATAAGTTAAGCGAAATTTACTGATTCCAGTAGTTAACATATCACAAATGCAAACGCACTGCGGAGAAAAACCACGTGCTTGTGGAATATGTGATGCGAAATTAGTTAATTCCAGTAGGTAGCTTGACACAAACGCATACAGTTCTCGTAAGCCCATTTTTTACACACGTAGCACTTAATCCACTTTATGATATAACCGACAAGTTGCGTTTCCGCTCGTCTATTAATTAATAAAGCTCTGCCGATGCTAAGTTTTTTGGTTTTAATATGGTCTATAGCCTTTTTGATATCTTCCAGACTGTACTTCGGTTTTGTCTTTTGTAATTAAGAGACATCTATTTATTTATTAAAGTTACACCATCGGTTCATAACTATAGCTATTAAAAAAAAATATTAGAACAACATTAACAGACCAGACCAGAATGTAATAAAAATATTTAAAAAGATGAACGGGAAACCAACAAATGGAGGGGGTTAATGCCGAACGCTCGAGATTGCCCGACATGGAGTGTTCGCGTTTACCCCGCTGCGCTGGATCGAAAACAATAAAATGAAAATAATATATATTTGGTTATTTTTTCGCCGATTGCGTCATTGTAATTTTGCTGATTAATTATTTATTTAGGAAAACAAACACTAATATATATATATATATATATAATAAGTACTAAATTTCTGTTAAGCCATTAAGTTGTTTTCACACATATGTTTAAAATGCAACAACTGGAATAAACTTATAGCTAGTACAATCACAATAATAGAGAAGTAAAATTATAATATAATAGACAAGTAAATTACAAAATAATATAAAAGCAAAATTTCAAATAAAAACCTCAACTTCAAAAACAAACTTAAATTCTGATAGTTCTACGAGTCGCAGAATTCAAAGAAATCAGTCATTAAAATGTGAGTATTCCGCTATGTAAAAGTTAAATTACTATTGTACTATACGCGCCGCTTATCTTAAAGGCTACTTGAAGTTGGCCACGCACGAAGTCGCGCAGGTACAGTCGAACGTATCAATTAAATAAAACAAATATAATATTTAATTATTTTGAACTTCAGAAATCGTTTTACTTAATAGGCATATATCGTCAATCTTAACTGCTCATAATAAGTTTAATAAATAGAAATACAACATATTTCAAAAAATTTAAGATAAATTAATGAATAAAGTAAAACAACTTTTTCTTCGTAAACAATGATGATCGAAATGTACATCGATTTTTTAAAATATGTACGAATTACTCATATACAAAAAATAGCTTGAAAATCACTTAGTGTAATTAACTTATCACTGTAAAAATAAAAGCCAAAAAAATTAAAAGAAACTTTCATGTAAATTAAATTGTGAAGGCAATAATTCGGTGAACGAAACGGAACGTGGGTATATTGGATGTTGATTAATTGCAATTAGGGATGCACAAAATATTTAATATCGATTTTTATAACGATATTCGATATATCGACCATTTTAAGCCGATAATATCGATATAAAAAAAATAATTTTAGGATACCTCCCGTAAATGAAAAGTGAAAGCGAAAAAAAAATTTCACATGTGGGTATTTCTCTGAAATACGGATACTTAGCAATTTCGTAAAAACTTTCAGATAACAGGCTATTTGAACTACATTATGGATAATAGATGTATTTTACAAAACTATTAAGCCATAGTGCACTCATTATGTTCATGTATTCGAGAAACATTTAGTAACAAGTGGTAAAGACACGTCAGAAACGAGTAAACCACGAATATACCTATAAAATATTATAAAGTTAAATAATAGGTGGTATAAAACTAAAAAAAATGTATAGGTGTTTTTATACTGTCTGACATTCAATATAAAATAACGTGCTCGCGCCCACCGGATACCGTAAAAACGTATGATTTAACGGTATATATAATTTAAAAATTACGTGTTTTAACACAACTATCTTAGGATTATTTAAAAAAACATTTATATACATACACATCTTGTAATAAAAACATAAAATTGTCAGTGCATATTTTTTAAATAAGATTAGTGCATCCCTGTTTTGTGTAGGTCGTAGAAATACCTGTCTTTTAGAGTAAAGTTTCGTTTAATAATAAATTTTGCAATGAAATAGACTTTCTATAAAGGTTTCTCGACATCAGTTCTCATTTAACGATGCAAGAAGTTTTAATTTTGATATATATATCGATATAAATATCGCAACCAGGTAAATATCAATGTTCGATATATAATACTTTTAAATATCGTTGCATCCCTAATTGCAATATGACCACTGTTTAGGATTCGTGGCCAAGAATAATAACACCCGGGAACACGATCACTAATTTATTATAGAATTACAACGTGAAAATACGAAACAAAATGGCTACAGGGAATCGCGTTTGTATGAGCGCACCGAGAGCTTGAAGTCTTCGTATCGATCTCGTGTCGTCTCCTCGAGGCAGGGCTTCATCGAAGGAATCATTTGAATTTGAGACTAGGTTCGATGATATCTTCCTCTGGTCCACAGTTTGTTGTTAGCCAGTTAGCCAGCCTCTGACAGTGTTTGCGTTGAGTCGTGTTGACTGAACTTGCCTGCCAGTACAGCTTCTGGTGTTGCCGTTGTGAGTAGAGAGTGTGGCCATGTCGCCACACCTCCATACATTATTTTGTTATATCTCAAAAGGATTAGGCAGCATTTTCGATGAAAGTTCCCAACCGGCTTGATTTTTTTCCGACTTCTTTAACAATAATCGTAATATTTCAACAAATTTTCTCTTGAATCACTCTGTCCATTGATGTCAATAATATGCCAATCCGTTCGGTACTTTTTGAGTTTGTCGCGTTCAGACAGACAGACGCGGCAGGGGACTTTATTTTATAATATGTAGTGATAACAATAATACCTGGGACATCCCACACAGCGCTATCTAGTCCCAAACTAAGCAAAGCTTGTGTTATGGGTGTGGGTTAAGATGTCTTTTAAACTTCCAAAAAAAAAATTTTTAGACAATACTATACTGTGCCACAGTTTTCGTATGAGGAGCTTTGCAATACGAGCGCATTTTGTTTGTGATACGCAGCGAAGCCGAGTTTGCATTGATTGAAGTGCCTTTTTTATTTCCCATTTCGTCAAATTCAACTATTTTAGATTCTGGACTGATTGCTTTCAAAAACAATTTCTAAGAGTCTGTATGTACGGTCTCCGCTCACGAAACTTTGGTCAGATGGCCAGAACTAAAAAAAAAATGGCTGTCATTTGAAACTTTTTGTTTCTGGGTCGATTGCTTTCAACATCAATATTTATGGGTTCGTGTGGTCTCCCATCTGGAATTTGTGGTCAAAATTGTAAATGACTGCCGTTTTGAGCTCTTTGTAACCGAAATGAGTGATTTCAACATCGGTATCTGTAGTCAAAACTGAAAAAAGTCCGCCATTTTGAACTTCTTTCTAGCTAGGCCTAAACTACTAAAATAAAGTCTGTTTACATTATTACAACAACGAATAATACTTTTTTTCAGTACATTTGCTATTAATATGGTCTTTATGACATCGAAACTTGTACCGTAATGTTGTATTTTACAGTACCAGGTCTTTTTTACTTTACACCAATCATAAACAAGCATTCTGTTTGCAACGCATGCGTAAACCGCAAAAAACAACCAGCTTATATCTGCCTAATTTTATTAGCAAATGTATTGAATAACGTCGTATGATGCACACATCGACTATAATATGCAGCTTACCGTACTTGCATCATAATGTACTATTTTAGATTCATATGCATACAGATGTCATATACTTAAGTAAGCAGCAGACATTATTAATAAAAATGTATTATTCATTAAAACCATAGAGTAAAATAATTTGATAGCAGCGTTTGGTTTAATAGAGTCATAAATGTCACTCTATTCAATCTATCAGTATCGAAGTGACATTACGCAATTTTGTGTGGTTGGAGACCGGTGCGCGGGGATTTCGCGAAGTAAAATACCGGCACGCAAGGACCTCATGCACTGAAATTCGCCATTTTACACGAGCTAGCTAGAGTATGAGTGGTTAGATGGTAAACACAGAATAGGGCTTCTTCTCAATTCGCATTTTTATGATAAAAACAGTGAGCCTCTCGGTCCAGCCATCTTTTGTTTGGCTATAAATTCGGCCATCCACAGTGCGAATTCAAAATTAAATATTTGGTATCTCGACGATGGGACCTTAAACGGAGATTGTTCTGTCAGACTTGTCTAATGTTAAAAACAAATTCAGTACCATCGGCTTAGAATTAAAATCACATAAATGCGAATTGTATATTTCAGATAAAATTGATTCATCCTTGGCCAAACATATCTTCCAATATTTGAAGAACATCACTCAGAACATCAAAATTCTGTCTAGAGACAACCTGACTCTCCCAGGGTCACCCATTTTCGATGAAGCTTTTCCCCTCTGTTTGGGATAAATGATAATTGTGAGGCGTCTGACCTGATCGTCCAAGAGCCGTACGTTGTGTTTTCAAATTTGAAGAATGATCGACCGGTCGCAACTTCTCGCTGTTTGAATGAAGAAAGTCGTTCGTTCGTCTATGATTTTTTGTGATATTCAATAAATAGAGGAATCGCGTGAACTCCCCCTTTTGACTAACTTGCTCTTCAAATTTAACGATCAGTCAGACCGTCTTCTAAAAATTATAGTTTAAAAAAGTTAAAAAAAAAGCGCTCTAATAGGAAATTGAACTATAAAGAAGAAAATAACCTGGTATAAGAATAAAGTGTTTAATAAGGAAATTAATGTTTTTGTGAAAAAAAGTGGGGTGCTCGATAGTTGTTTTACATATTCCATTGAGCTCAACGATTTTTTTACAATAACATTAATTTTCTTATTCATCACTTTATTTATTTGTTGTTGTTTATACTTATACTTAAAGTTATGTTTTTCTTTATAGTTCGATTTGCTATTAAAATGTATTTTTTTAAGTTTTGTAAACTATAATGTTTTTTTTTCATTTTTAGTCTTAATATTTTGTAAACTACATACCATCAAAATTTACAAACATACAGGTGGAACTCACAATTACCTATAAAACTATGAAATGATACAAACAGATACAAAGCTTCATGTCGGTGCTAATCTAACCACTGAGGAGTTTCCTCTTAAACAAATTATCGTGGTGTATCATCAGTTTATGGTGAAAATCATGGATAACTATCGAAATCCAACCTACATACAAAGTTTCGTGTTCGTGCTATTAACCGGTGAAGAGTATCCTCAAGAGGAAACAATCCTGGCTGCAACATCAAGTTATGTTTATCATTTTAGTGTATTGTCATGGAAGTTACATATGTATTCTGAATTTCAGCCCAACATCTTCAATGGAAGTGGGTGACAATCGCGTTTAAAGATTCCATTACATACAAAAAAACATACAGGTGGAACTTGTAAAAGCGTATTAAAATTAAAATAATTACACCATTCCGAGAGGACACCACTTTTTACATATGTTTTAATTTAATATTTTTAATAAAAAAAAAATTATTAGTTGGTCAACTCGGTAATGTATATATTATGTACATTGTATATATAGTGTAAGATTTTTATTTTAAGTTTAATTGCTATCTGCTTAGTAACAAAAAAAATTCAAACTAATTCAATTCATAAAATATTATAAATTTACTTTCACCCACGTCTCAAGATTGATTGAGTTCAACTTTACCATACGTACAGCATTTGATCGGAGAGAAACAAAGACGTACACCCGACCTTTCAATAGCGCTCCTCGGAGCGGTCTGAAGCACGATACCGTGTGCGGTTGATTATAAACTGTCAGTGTGCTGTCAGTTCATACAAAATAGTATGGCGAAATTTCGGTGAAATTGCATATTATTGATAATTTTTTTCTGCCACTTTTTCGTTTATTATCAAAATTTCCTCTAACAGAAAGAAAGGATGAAGTATTAACAATAGTTAAATGATTTTTTTATCTCAAAAAACTTTGTGATGATTGTGTAATATGTACCGAAAAATGTCAATTTTCCGAGATTTGGGCAAAAGTGGGTTACAAAATAATGTTTTTTCAGTGTGAAAGAGTGAAAAATATCCAAATGTTTTCTAACACGATTGTTAATTAAGAACTGGTCTTTATTTTAGAATTAGGTTTATCACCATAAACCTTTCCAAACTTCCTAAAAATGTACCTAAACATGCCGTTTTTTTTGTAATTGCCCACATAATTTGTAAAATGTAACGTAATAACTTTCAAAAATATTATTATCATCCAAATACCAAGCGATATATAAAAACCAGAAGTCACCGAAAATAGATATTATAGGAGTATTCGTATATATAAAAATTGATAAAGAACTTCCTAGATGAAATACTTTTTTCTAATGGCAAGTTTTAGGAAAAAAAGGGACAAAAGGACTCACTATCTCCTGCAAACTCATTTTGCCCTTTTACGTTTTACAATTTAAAGTAAACCTTGTGCTTAACGCAAAGGTTTCATTTTTGTATTATACAGTTTAGGGAGTGCACAGGCCTGAAGCCTGTAATGTGACAGTTAAAATTTTTGTAAAGTTACTATTATAGTACGAAAATAATACGCAAGTGCCAATGAAAGGATGAAAGGCAATTGAGCCCATACGTCATTTAAGTATTTCCAAAATACAGTTAAAAAAAGTGGTTGGATTAGATACAATTTGGATATTGTTCTGTGATAAAATTTGATAGTGCTTTGATTTTAGATATTTTTTCAGGTATAACCTCAAATGTTTCAATACCTTTATACTTTTTTTGATAACTTCTATTTTATGCATAGGCTAAAAAAGTATTATTCTGAGAATAATTCATAGGATGGACGATTACTACAAAAAAATGTCTTCAATTCAGTATGTAGATCATAAGTCTACTGGTGGACGACAATAAGCCCTAGAAGTTTAGTATAATGGACACTAACTTGGCACCTAGCAAAACGGGGTCCTCAGAAAGTAGGGCATTAAAACAAAGTTTTATGCATCAACGGTCGAATACAGTCGAGCAGAAGCAGTTGCAGGGTGAAATACGGTCATGGTGCAAAAGTAAATACTAAATATACCTAATTCCGATTCATTCGCGAGGTCAAACTGATTAATCAAACAAATTTGTTCAAGAGGAATGATTTCGCCTCATGGTCTCGGATCTCGGATGACAGAAAATAGTCACTTAGAAATCTAAATTAAATTAAAAATGGAAAGTACCTACTGCTGCATTTTAAGGAGTTTTCTCTCGGTTACAAAAAGAAATTAATGTCTTTAAGCAAAAACCCTTTTACTTTGTTTCAACACAATTTCTCAAGACCAAGAAAATTAGCAATACTTAGTTCTTTATGGAATAATTGTAACTAGCAGTTCATTATAAAGTGAACTTGTTGCCATTTTCCTTGAGTTTTAGTAATATTGACAGTAGCCGCGCTACAGTGATCGGGCGATGTCTTTTCATAATTTTGTTCAACTGGGCATACCAGTTTTCCACCACATTATTGGTGTGATGCCTTTTGCCATGTACTGATTATTGTGATTTAAACAATGTCTTTCATCCATGTAATACAGAAATATTTATTATATTGTTTTACTTTGTGACTCTCATTGGGTCTCTCCGATTCAAAGTACCGCCAGTCGGCGCCAAACTTATCGGTGGGTAATAAAGGAGAGCTGACCATAGTTACACAATTCTACTTTCAATTTCAGATTAATTTTGCCCTTTTCCGTAAACGCATTTTATATGAAAACTCGACATTTTTTTTAAAGTTTATTTACATTTAATTACAATATATATGTGCCATTTTGTTTGATGACTGTCTACCATTTTGTAGGTAGTGACATGATCCCGTTGCTGTAGAAATTTTGGGACTTTTGATCAAAAAAACAACAAGTAATTTAGTCAGTCCTCTCTTGATGTTAACGTGATACTGTCTAAAGAATTCTGAAGAGACCGAAAAAGTGGAAATCTAAAGGTGCAAGGTCAGGGCTATATGGCGGATGCATTACCACCTCCCAGCCAAACTCTCTTAATTTTTTCTGAGTTACTAAAGATCTGTGAGTTCTAGCGGTATCGTGATGAAAGATCACACCCTTTCTAATGATTAATTCTGGGCGCTTTCTCTCAATTTCTTGCTTTAATCTCATTAGTTGTTCGCAGTAGAGATATGAATCGTTGGTTCTGCCCGGCGGTAAAAGCTCATAATAAACAACACCCTTCCAATCCCACCATACCCACAGCTTCACCTTATTGCGAGTTAGCCCGGGTTTAATCAATCAGTCTCTAAAGAATCGCAAATGAGAACACGGTTAGGTTTCTTTCAGTGAGCTCATGTGGCACCCGAATACCGAGCTTTTTTGTATACCCAGCTTTTTCAAATGGGTCAAAACTGTTTTGTGGTCGATTCCTAGATCTTCAGCTATGTTGTAACTACTGATATGCCGATCTTGCTCCACTTTTTCAAAAATGGCGTTCATTTTAGCCGTGAGAGGGGACCACAGCAAGGTGCATTTTTGACATCAAAATTCCCGAATTGAAAACCTTTAAACCAACTTTGTGCTACTCTTACTGACACCGCATTAGGGCCATAAACGTCACAAAAAAATTCGCAGCTTGCGTTGCATTTTTTCCTTTTTTATAATAAAATTTTATGTATCAAATTTCTTCATTAGATACACTCATTATAACAGAAAAAAAAAACGAATGAAAACCGGCGGGAAACAATATTTTACTAAATTGTTCCTCTTTTTTAAATGTAACCTTTTTAATGGTATCATAACCAGCCAGATACAACTAGTACAGCCTAAGAGATTTTCTTAAAAGTACCTATATACAAACTATATGCGAAAAGACTTTATTCTCAACCTAATATTAACAAAATGATAGTACCATTTTATTATTTTGATATCAGAGAAAATTTCTCGTAAGGTGTCACTAGCCACCACACAGTATTGGATACAGCACATTCAGAGGGACAATAAGTATATTTACAAAGTTAAAACAAGTATAAACCAATGTGTTATTTAAATCCCTGAATTCTAGATGTAGAATTATAACAGCAAAAGGCAATTCCTGAACATGTCCATACATGTTACAATGAGTAACAAGTAAATTAAATGCCTGTTTTAACGAGACTATCAGTGCAATTAATAATAATAATATCTGGGACATCCCACACAACGCCATCTAGTCCCAAAGTAAGCAAGTATTATGCTTGTGTTATGGGGTACCAGACAACTGATATGCATACTTAAATTATTTTTTTTAATAATATATACATAAATAGATACTTTTACACCCAGACACGGAACAAATAGACATGTTCATGCACACAAATATTTGTCCCGGGCGGGAATCGAACCCGCGACCCTCGGCTCCGCAATTAGGGTCTCTAACCACTCAGCCAACTGGTTAGTCAAACCAAAAACTAATTTCGATTAGTGTGTTATAATGAATCTATCTTCTAAACATACGCCTTTCCTCAAGTAACAAATGTTCTTTATAATATTGTATATGTAACCCCTTAATTCGTTTTTAATCAAAAAGTAATAATGCAAAATGTTGTCAGGATTTCAAATATGTTGTAAACGTTACTTTAGTTAATGTTATATAGAATAAATGTTGAGCTAAAATGTGAAATAATGCGTGTTACATGATTTATAATTTTTTTAAGGCAGTGGATCAGCAAATGATCAGAGAAAAGTTTATCGGCATAATATGGTGTTTTTCGAAGTCCAAAGACCGCTTACCATGTTTACTTAAGTTCTTACAATATAAATTAAGAATGGTAAAAACTCAAATAACTGGGATTCAATAAAAATAAAACGAATAATGTCTGAATTTTTCACTTTCTGCCTAAATCAAAAATTTAGACATTTAAAACTGTTGATATGTAATTTAAAAATGTTGAATGTTGAATGTATTGAGGTGTTGAAAAGGCATTATTAAGAGTGAAAATTTAAAATTAGTGGCTATAAATAGATGGATGATTCTTTATTTTTGCATTTTACCATTCCTGTGACAAAACCAATAAATAATTAAATCAAAGAAGATAATTGCTTAATTTTATCATCACTGTACTCAAAAGCATATTAGTTATGTCATTTGTAATCACAGACTAGTCAACCTTATAGACCACGCTTTGACAGGGAGTAGCATTCGCCAAGGCTAAGTAGTGACACTACATAACTACGTCTTTTCTGAGCGGTCAGTTGGAAGCAGGTCGGAAGCCATTGAATTGTCAATTTTGAACGAGCCAATGAAAACTAGCCGACTTCTCCCCGCACCCCGCCACTTTTTGGCGATTTCGTTTTCATACTGACGTTTGTTAAAGCGTGGTCTATAGGTTGACTGGTCTGTGTTTGTAATCCAAGAAGTTTGACTAAAAGGAAAATTGTTCTTCATGGTCAAATCAGTTTGATAAAATAGTTTGTCCATGTGGAACAACCGCCTAATTCTTAGGAGAATGGAATAACATTTTTTACAAGTGAATTTCACCATTATTCCGTGAAATCTTACTTAATAAAAGTATTTGTCATGAAATCGTTTGGGATAGTGTTATCCCACATGCATTATCTCATAAATTGGTCATTAAAATTAATATTCTTAACTGAATCATACCATTTCTTTATTATGGTATTAGTTGTTGCCTGCGGCTTTATTTAACTTGCTTTATTGCCTTATGAACCCTGTTTCTATCTTTGACATTATGTCAGTTTATCTCCAATCTTTATTTCCCAATGTGTTTACCAGTGGATGATATATCGTTCACGAAAAGCTGGACGAGGCCGTAGGGCCACTTTTTGTGCTTTGTCAATACTGGGGACTGCTTCTAGAGCTTATTGTCATTTACTCGTAACAAAATATTTATTTTTAAAGTTCCATCAATCTTGTATTTCCATCAAAAGGTGATTAATAGATGGCAAATGTCATATGTGGTTTTGGCCACTTTAGTCGGTCACTAATCAAGTACAAAAATATTTTTATTATGAAGAATGTATCTTTTCAGGCCGGACTTAATATTAGTTGAAAATATTACTCGGGCAATTCTGCTTACTTTTTAAATACAATAATTATTCATATAATATGAATGTGTATAGCAAGATGGAAGAAAACAGAAATAATGCTTTTGAACTCGAAATAGACCGAGCAGTCAAATTAAGAGAATGTTCAGTGCAGCTGTCCAGATGCAACCTTTCCAAGTTCTTAATGTCGCCTGTTACAACAGTGAACAAGCCCCGTGGCACCCAATGTATAGAAGATAGACGCCCCCATATTAAGATGGAAGTTACAAAGGATATCGCCTATGCCATGGTAAGGCTGGTGGTTCATAATTGAATATTATCCACAGATGTGCCACTAATATTAAAAAAGTACAATATGCCTGTAATTTTATTAGTTAAAGGTGACTGTAACTACTTCAGCCATTGTCATATACTTTGCGTTAGCTACTTGTCATTTTTCGGTGTTAATATCTGATATAATTTTTTTTTTAATTTTCAATTTGGTCAATGTGGTCAGCAGATGAATATGGACGAGCAACTAGTCGAGGATGAGGCTGTAATAAAAAAAGAATTAGATATAGGGCCTACAGTACTGCAACGATATGTGCCGATCAGCTTAGGGCCACACAGCACTGAGGTGTGTAATATTACGATCGCCTGCCAACTCTATGTTAGCAACAATTGAGTGAGTGTTTTTCGGTTGTAGATTGCCTCAGTTGATAAGTCTTCAGTGAAGATGGAGTCGGAGTGCGACGAGGAGCCCCGACATAAACTGGACTGCAGCACTTCTTACTCGCTGAAACAAACACCCGGTCTTAAAACATCATATGAATATGATGCACAATTTATGCAATCTGCTTATTTAGATGAATATGCAAATTTTGTACACTCAGATGATGAAAAACCACTTGCTAGTGACGTAAGTGATGCGAAATTTACGCTCTCTACCACTTTAACTCAACAAAAACGTATACACACTGAAGCAAAATCGTTTGCTTGTGGAGTATGTGATGCGAAATTTATGAATGCTAGCGGTTTAACTGTACACAATCGCATACACACTGGAGAAAAAGCGTTTGCTTGTAGGATATGTGATGCGAAATTCGTGCACGCTAGTAATTTAACTCGACACAATCGCATACACACCGGAGAAAAACCGTTTGTTTGTAGGATATGTGATGCGAAATTTTCGCGAGCTTGTGGTTTAACTCTACACAAACGCATGCACACCGGAGAAACACCGTTTGTTTGTGGGATATGTGATGCGAAATTTGCTGATTCCAGTAATTTAGCTAAACACAAACGCATACACACCGGAGAAAAACCGTTTGTTTGTGAGATATGTGATGCGAAATTTAGGAATGCTAGCAATTTAACTGTACACAAACGCATACACACCGGAGAAAAACCGTTTGCTTGTGGGATATGTGATGCGAAATTTATGAATGCTAGCAGTTTAACTGTGCACAATCGCATACACACTGGAGAAAAACCGTTTGTTTGTAGGATATGTGATGCGAAATTTTCGCAAGCTAGTGGTTTAACTCTACACAAACGCATGCACACCGGAGAAACACCGTTTGTTTGTGGGATATGTGATGCGAAATTTGCTGATTCCAGTAATTTAGCTAAACACAAACTCATACACACCGGAGAAAAACCGTTTGTTTGTGAGATATGTGATGCGAAAGTTAAGAATGCTAGCAATTTAATTGTACACAAACGCATACACACCGGGAAAAAACCGTTTGCTTGTGGGATATGTGATGCGAAATTTATGAATGCTGGCAGTTTAACTCGACACAATCGCATACACACTGGAGAAAAACCGTTTGTTTGTAGGATATGTGATGCGAAATTTTCGCAAGCTAGTGGTTTAACTCTACACAAACGCATGCACACCGGAGAAACACCGTTTGTTTGTGGGATATGTGATGCGAAATTTTCGCGAGCTAGTGGTTTAACTGTACACAAACGCACGCACACCGGAGAAAAACCGTTTGTTTGTGGGATATGTGATGCAAAATTTTTGAATGGTAGCAATTTAATTGTACACAAACGCATACACACCGGAGAAAAACCGTTTGCTTTTGGGATATGTGATGCAAAATTTGTGCAGGCTAGTAATTTAACTCGACACAAACGCATACACACCGGATAAAAACCGTTTGTTTGTGGAATATGTGATGCGAAATTTTCTAATCACGGTAATTTGATTCGACACAAACGCATACACACCGTAGAAAAACCGTTTGCTTGTGGGATATGTGATGCGAAATTTGTGCATGCTAATACTTTAACTCTACACAAACGCATACACACCGGAGAAAACCCGTTTGCTTGTAGGATATGTGATGCGAAATTCGTGAAGGCTAGTTATTTAACTTAACACAATCGCATACACACTGGAGAAAAACCGTTTGTTTGTAGGATATGTGATGCGAAATTTTTGCGATCTAGTGGTTTAACTGCACACAAACGCACGCACACCGGAGAAAAACCATTTGTTTGTGGGGTATGTGATGCAAAATTTGTGCAGGCTAGTAATTTAACTCGACACAAACGCATACACACCAGAGAAAAACCGTTTGCTTGTGGGATATGTGATGCGAAATTTATGAATGCTAGCAGTTTAACTGTGCACAAACGCATACACACTGGAGAAAAACCGTTTGCTTGTAGGATATGTGATGCGCAATTCGTGCAGGCTGGTCATTTAACTCGACACAATCGCATTCACACTGTAGAAAACCGTTTGTTTGTAGGATATGTGATGCGAAATTTTCGCGAGCTAGTGGTTTAACTGTACACAAACGCATGCACCGGAGAAAAACCTTTTGTTTGTAGGACATGTGATGCGAAATTTGTGCAGGCTTGCGGTTTTACTACCCTCAAATGCATACATACCGGAGAGCAACCGTTCGCTTGTGGAGTATGTGATGCGAAATTTGCTGATTCCATCAGTAGATTAACACTACACAAACACATGCACACTGGAAAAAAACATTTGTTTGTGGAATAAGTTAAGCGAAATTTATTGATTCCAGTAGTTAACATATCACAAATGCAAACGCACTGCGGAGAAAATCCACGTGCTTGTGGAATATGTGATGCGAAATTTGTTAATTCCAGTAGCTTGACACAAACGCATGCAGTTCTCGTGAGCCCATTTTTTACACACGTAGCACTTAATCCACTTTATGATATGATCAACAAGTTGCGTTTCCGCTTGTCTATTAATTAATAAAGCTCTGCCGATGCTAAGTTTTTTGGTTTTAACATGGTCTATAGCCTTTTTGAGATCTTCCAGACTGTTTTTCGGTTTTGTCTTTTGTAATTAAGAGACATTATTTATTTATTTATTTATTTATTAAAGTTACACCATCGGTTCATAACTATAGCTATTAAAAAAAAATATTAGAACAACATTAACAGACCAGACCAAAATCTAATAAAAATATTAAAAAAGATGAACGGGAAACCAACAAATGGAGGGGGTTAATGCCGAACGCTCGAGATTGCCCGACATGGAGTGTTCGCGTTTACCCCGCTGCGCTGGATCGAAAACAATAAAATGAAAATAATATATATTTGGTTATATTTTTTCGCCGATTGCGTCATTGTCATTTAGCTGATTAATTATTTATTTAGGAAAACAAACACTAGTATATATATATAATAAGTACTAAATTTCTGTAAAGCCATTAAGTTGTTTTCACATATATGTTTAAAATGCAACGACTGGAATAAACTTATAGCTAGTACAATCACAATAATAGAGAAGTAAAATTATAATATAATAGACGAGTAAATTACAAAATAATATAAAAGCAAAATTACAAATAAAAACCTCAACTTCAAAAACAAACATAAATTCTGATAGTTCTACAAGTCACAGAATTCAAAGAAATCAGTCATTAATATGTGAGTATTCCGCTATGTAAAAGTTAAATTACTATTACTATACGCGCCGCTTATATTAAAGGCTACTTGAAGTTGGCCACGCACGAAGTCGCGCAGGTACAGTCGAACGTATCAATTAAATAAAACAAATATATTTAATTATTTTGAACTTCAGAAATCGTTTAACTTAATAGGCTATATCGTCAATCTTAACTGCTCATAATAAGTTTAATAAATAGAAATACAACATATTTCAAAAAATTTAAGATAAATTAATGAATAAAGTAAAACAACCTTTTCTTCGTAAACAATGATGATCGAAATGTACCTCGATTTTTTAAAATATGTACGAATTACTCATATACAAAAAATAGCTTGAAAATCACTTAGTGTAATTAACTTATCACTGTAAAAATAAAAGCCAAAAAATTTAAAAAAAACTTTCATGTAAATTAAATTGTGAAGGCAATAATTCGGTGAACGAAACGGAACGTGGGTATATTGGATGTTGATTAATTGCAATTAGGGATGCACAAAATATTTAATATCGATTTTTATATCGATATTCGATATATCGACCATTTTAAGCCGATAATATCGTTATAAAAAAATAATTTTAGAATACCTCCCGTAAATGAAAAGTGAAGGCGAAAAAAAATTTCACATGTAGGTATTTGTCTAAAATACGGATACTTAGCAATTTCGTAAAAAAATTTCAGATAACAGGCTATTTGTACTACATTATGGATAATAGATGTTTTTACAAAACTATTAAGCCATAGTGCACTCATTATGTTCATGTATTCGAGAAATATTTAGTAACAAGTGGTAAAGACACGTCAGAAACTAGTAAAACACGAATATACCTATGAAATATTATAAAGTTAAATAATAGGTGGTATAAAACTAAAAAAAATGTATAGGTGTTTGTATATTGTCTGACTTTCAATATAAAATAACGTGCTCGCGCCCACCGGATACCACGAAAACGTATGATTTAACGGTATATATAATTTAAAGTTACGTGTTTTAACACAACTATCTTAGGATTATTTAAAAAACATTTATATACATACACATCTTGTAATAAAAACATAAAATTTTCAGTGCATATTTTTTAAATAAGATTAGTGCAACCCTGTTTTGTGTAGGTCGTAGAAATACCTGTCTTTTAGAGTAAAGTTTCGTTTAATAATAAATTTTGCAATGAAATAGACTTTCTATAAAGGTTTCTCGACATCAGTTCTCATTTAACGATGCAAGAAGTTTTAATTTTGATATATATATCGATATAAATATCGCAACCAGGTAAATATCAATGTTCGATATATAATACTTTTAAATATCGATATATCGTTGCATCCCTAATTGCAATATGACCACTGTAATACACTTTTTCTCATTAGTTCGTTTTTTGACTCTGGTATTAAAAATATTTTTAGGTAGATTTCTAATGCCATTGCAAGCGGTGACCTATTTAGAATAAAAATAAATAAACACAAACCCCAAGAAAAGAAGTATCTGAGTTTTATTTACTTTAAGGTTGCCGCCTTGAATATCATTTAGACGGGCAAAAAAACAGACTTACGTCATAAAAAAAAAATTACCGTTCCTTTTGCTTGTATAGTAAGTAGAACAATCAAAATAAGTAATAAGAAAGGATTTATTTCATCCGACCTTTACTTGCATAAATACGACCCCAAAGTATGATACATAAACAAATAAGTTTAGTAAGTACCTACCTGTATAGGTAGGGTATCCGTATAACCTAAAAACTTAAAAAGAATTGTATATTTTTGTTGTGATTGAGTGCTGCCGGTCGCCAATCAACGTGCATTCATCTCGCTCCTTATGAAATAAAATCCCGAATAAAGAATGAAATTCCCGCAAAAGAATGTACTATAAAAACGAAAAGGGTTTTTGAAATAAAAGTAGACTAGTTTCCAAAAAAAAAATGTCTATTTATTTAATCGTAAACATCTCTACAATTCAGTACGTACTTGAGAATAGTCCAGTAATAGTCCAATAATCTCTAACTCTATAAAAAAAATATTTAACTACTTAAGTCAATGACCCATAGAGCATAGTGTTGTCATATTCTCTCATTGAAAAGAAGGCAAAAGAACTATGTCCATACAGCCATGTCTTAAGTATTTTTATAAGATATTATTTCTGACTTCGTATCGAAAATATTAATATATAATTATTTTTATTGCACCTATACTTATTAAATCTACCATTTATTATATTTATACCAATACCCTAAATATTAGGCCCAAGCTGGTATGGGATGCAACCGGTGTTCGTCATATTCTATATTTTTATTGCTTTTCGATTTTTATTCTTGTCGTCATTCTGTTGTATTTATTATTAATTAAATAAATCAATTAAAATATTTTGTATTAGTTTTATTTCACTATTCGTAATTCTGGCAATGTCATATACCTACTTATATAGTTTTTTACAATGGCCTGTATTCGATGTATATCTAACACAATGTAACAAAACACTTAACAATACTTATTAATTAATTAATTAACGATAATAATAAATTCACAAAAACAACAGTATAACAGAATATAATTAATAATAACTGACGCGGCGCGGGTTCAAATTACGAAAGTGGAATAGAGACTTATGTACGTCGACTGTACATAGACGGCGCGGGATGCGAGGGATGCGACCTGCGGCCGTACTCTGGTAATTAAAGCAGTGCCGAGTTAGCCTCGAATACGCGCCATTTCAAAAATCTGTACTCTCGCCCATAGTCCTAGCGACTGGATTTTTGAAACGGAACGTATTCGGCGCTACTTCGGTGTCGTGAAAAGTCAGAGTAGAGCCACTGCTCTCGCGGCCGATCCGCTCGCCGCGCCAACTGCCTTCACCGCCCCTTGCCCATATTTTTGGTGTCTGCCTGCGCAAGTCGTCCTGCGCGACAGAGTCGATTGTAACCCTCTCACTTAGATGTATTCCCCAATGTATGAAATAAAGTAACTGATTCATTCATTCATATCTGGTGCTAACTTGAGACTTGTCTGTGGGTGGCGCGTATAGTACCTAGATAGAAATAAAGTAACAGCAACTTAAATTGACCAAAAAATTACACCAAAAACATGCAAAATACTGAAAAATGCATACCTTGACAAGTACGTGCGTCCGCGTCTCCCGTGTTGTTGACTGGCACTAATGGTTGGTTTGGTGGCGTGATCTCCGAAATGGCGGCAAATAAAATATGCCTATCTCTTTCTAAAACATTAGAACCATTGAATTCGAGATTACACCGCGTTCGCGTTTTCCCCGCTCACCCCTACACCCACCGAAAAAGATTGGTTTATTAGCAAATTATATGGCTTGGTAAAAATATCAGCACCGCTTTTAATTAAAATTGGAGGAATTTAATTCTTGACTATCGGCGCATCAATGGTCATCATATCGTGAGGCAAGTATCCGTGCCTGACCCAAAAGGTAAACAGCATCGAGAGGACCCTGGGCAGATGAACTCCTGCGGCCAGAAAGTGCTCAACTTTGGGGCCGTCGTATCCAGGGGACCTGCCCCTGGTCCCAGCACGAATAACACTGGCTACTTCCCTCACTGAAAACCCAGTCACAGCCGCTGGGCTTAGCGACAGGACACCCAACAGAAGTATACTGAGATGGCCCTAATGGCGAGAAAATCCGAAATGAATTTTGAACAACTCAGCTATTTCGGTTAGACAGATCGATTGGCCGAGTGGTTAGAGATATCTGCGGACACATGGGTCGTGGGTTCGATTCCCGTCCAGGACAAATATTATATATGTAGGTATATATAATAATAATACATGGGACTTCCTACACAGCGCCATCTAGTCCCAAAGTAAGCAAGTATTATGCTTGTGTTATGGGTTACTAGACAACTGATATACATACTTAAATATTCTTTATACGTATATAAATATATATTATGAAGAATATTTACGTATGTATATCAGTTTTCTGCGGTACCCATAATACAAGCATTGCTTAATTTGGGGCTAAATGGCGCTGTGTGGGATGTCCCAGGTATTATTACTATTTCTTTAGCATCACTCTCACCATTAACACTTACCATTTAATTTATTTGTGGCTTTCCAGGATCTAAAATTGTTTTCGGAGTGATACGCTGCAAGTATGTCCATCCTGATTGTAAAGACACCACCTCAATTTACCCTCAAACTTCCTTCGGCTTTCACGTATTTCATCATGCAAGTTCCCGTTAATTGATCTTCCACCCAACTTCCACATCCTTAATTTAGCTTTGGAATCCATATGTGCCTCTCTAACATATTTATTTCACCCTGCTAACATAGCGACGGCGGCGTCTCCTTACCTGGTTCCCGCGACTTAGCACAGCAGCTTTTGGTAGAATGATGACAATATTTGTATACGTTTGTATGATAAGCCTGTGCCGGATCTCTGCAGTACCTACCCGTCACAGCGAATCGTAAGTTCCGACGGGAATGAAAATCGGGAATACGACCTAGCACATATAAGTTACTTATGTCTTGGTTCACATTTAAACATGGTAATATTTTAGTTTCATCCAAGTCAGTCAGTTTTTTAGGGAACGGGAACCCTATTACGAAGCCTCCGCTGTCTGCCCGTCCGTCTGTCACAGGGCTGTATCGTCTGAACCGTAATAGATAGACCCTTGAAATTTTCACAAAGGTCGTATATCCGAGTGATGGGAAGGCAATACCTTTATAGACCGGTTAAAATCCACAACAAAATAAGTGATGTTCTGATACATTAAATGTTTTTTTTTATTAACCAATATTTAATATACAGACGTATACATGACAACAACGTCTAGGCCCTAAACTAAGCAATAGCTTGTGTTTTGGGTACCAAGCGAAGACAACACATATATATAACAACTAAGACCCGGTACCACTATCAATATTCATCATATAAATACTGACCCCGACCTGGGATTCGAACCCGGGACCTCCAGCTTCGTAGGCAGGGTCGCTACCCACAAGGCTAATATGTATTACAATAGCCGTTCTAACGATAAGTAATAAAAATAAAATAAAGTTAAATATTAAAGGGGGTCAAGAAACGTAAGAAATTTTTTTTAGCTATTTTGGTGTTAAGTGGTCGTGAGATCATTGCTTATACTTGGAATTTTCACGAAACGTGAAAATAACAAATAATAAAAATGAAACAATCTTAAAATTTAAAGGGGGTTCCCATTCAAGGAACGTATTTTTTTTTAGCTTTTTTTTTGATGGTACTGAGATACTTAGTCGCTTAAACATAGAATTTTCATGGAATGTGTGCTACCATGGCCGAATAACAAGACATTAAAAAAAAAAAAATGAAGGTGGTCCCCATACAAGAAACGTATTTCTTTTCAGAGATCTTTTCTTTTAGCTTTTTTGGTGGTTGTGAGAACAATGCTTATAGTTGAAATTTTCATAGTGTGTGCTACTATGGACGCTTTGACAGCAAATAATAATAATAAACGTGTATTTATATATTGCACGGTGGTACAAAACCCTTCGTATCCGAGTCCGACTCGCAATCGACCGGTTTTAATTCAGTGAACGTAACTTTGAACGCAGCCTAATGATGAACTCCATTAAAAATACCTAGCAAAGGACATCAGCGGATAACAGAATATAAAGATCAATACAGCTTTCTAGAATATACAGATGTTATTTTCATCTGTCCTAGAAATAAACTAAAAGGACATCTTGTTTATTGCACTGTGAAATTTATTGATTACATTTTTATTATATCCACGTGTCCGGTCGTTCATGTGTTCGGCAAGTTAAGACGCAATAATGTTTTGTCTGTACGACTTTTTTTGCTTTCATTACCAATGTACCTAAGTAATTAAAATATTGTTGAGTTATAAACTTAATTTCCTTAACCTTGTGTAGTTATACAAAGCGTAACGGAATTAAACTATTTAACCCATTTTTAGGGTTAACACAAATAGCATTAACGGATTAACGGAATCCTAATTTATTTTAACCATATAGTAAATTATAATAATAATAATAATTCATGGGACTTCCCCCACAGCGCCATCAAGTCCCAAAGTAAGCAAGTATTATGCTTGTGTTATGGGTTACTAGACAACTGATATAAATATTCTTTATAATATAAACATAAATAAATATTTTTGCGAAGACACCACACACATAACAACCAAGACCCGGTACCAGTATCGATATTCATCATATAAATACTGACCCGACCTGGGATTCGAACCCGGGACCTCCAGCTTCGTAGGCAGGGTCGCTACCCACTAGGCTAAGCGGTAAATTAATTTGACAGCAGCGTTTGGTTAATCATGGAACTAGAGTAAGTAGTTATAATTGAGTCATAAATGTCATTTGACAGTATCGAAGTCACATTACGCAATTTTGCGGGGTTGAAAACCGGCGCGCGGGGATTTCACGGGAGTGAAGAGCGGCTCGCGACGACCTTGCGCACTGAAACTCGGACTAAAACTCACCATCTTACACCAACTAGCTAGAGTATGGGTGTTTTGGACGGTAAACGCAGAAGAGTGCTTCTAGACAATTCTAACTTTTATGATTTTAAAGTTATGCGAAGACTTTTCCAAAATCAAAACTGGTTTATGGTCGATCAGGGCGGGTGATTCTCGAATCATTTGACTTTATTTCTCATGAGACAAAATTAATGAGACATTTTTTTTCTAGTGAAAACGCAATTTTTTATTCTCAAAAGTCATTTAAAACGTTACAATTTTCAAGGATCACCCCATCACCACCCAGTTCTTCAGCAATGTCATAACCATAGAGATAATGTAACTTGAGTAGGTAAGCTCGCGATGTCGTGATAGCCCAGAACGCAACGAACCTCTCTCAAATTTAAAAGGCCCCATAGGGCCATGGTTCGAATCCGGCCGTGTACCAATGAGTTTTCTGACTTAAGTACACAATATCACTGACACCGTGCTTCGGAGGGCACGTTAGGCAGTCGGTCCCGGACGCTGTCAATAGATGGCGGTCGTTACAGTTCCCGACCCGCAGTGGAGCAGCGTGGTGGACTTAAGCTCCATGCCCCCCTCCTCACCCTGGGGGAGACCTAAGCCCCTGCAGTGGGGTAAAATGGGCTGATGATGATGAGGCAAGCTCCATAAAGCCTTGTAACGGTTGGGCATGGGAGAAAAAAGGATGGAAACTAACTGTACCATAGTATAAATCAAGGTACTCTTACCCTTTGTCCCTTTCTACTGAGACCCGCATTTCGGACTGGCTTGCCGACTATTCTATTATCTCTATGGTCCTAACTACTAATATGCCGATCTTACTCCACTTTTTCATAAATAGCACAAATGGCAATTTTTTTTTTTATTTAATTTTTTTTACAAGGCTTTTGTCGCTTGGCGACAATATCAGCCTTGTATACCTTATATATTACACAAAATAATAACTAAAATATAATAACTAGAATATAATGATAATAATTGCACCTAGATTGCTTCTCGCCTTTCCTCAATCGAGGTTTTGGCGAATCTATACAGCATCCCGGCTTCAGAAGAACACGGAGAAGCCAGGATACTGTTATAAATGCCAATCTGTGGACCTTGGACCCCCAACTGAATCATAAGTTGTTTTCTTTTAGGCTCGTTCCGAACACATTCCGCCAGCAAGTGATATGTGTCATCTACCTTTCCGCATGTTGTGCAATTTGGTGTAGATGCATTTTTGATCATGTGAAATGGCAATAGAACTGCGTTTTTAACATTAAAATTCCGTAATTGAAAACGCTAGAACCAACTTTGTTACTCTTGTACAACTTTTCGTGTAGGTACTCTTACTGATCGTCTACCCACTCATACTCTAGCTAGCTGGTGCAAGATGGCGAGTTTCAGTCCGCGCAGTTTCCGCGCGCCTGTCTCAACCCTCGCAAATTTGCGTTTGACATATTCCATAACATTTCTGACTCTATTAGATTAAAACGATTAAAACCAAACGCTGCTGTCAAATTTATTTACTCTATGGATACCGCATCATGCGTAGGCATTATGTCTATAAATGACATGACCTTTCTTTGCTGCTTGGCTCGCACTTGGCTCGCTTTTTTCTCGTTTATTGTAATAAAATTTCAAGATATAAAAATTTCGTAGATAGGCACTTTCACTCATTTTGCGTAGACCGAAAAACAATGTGAAAGTGACGGGATTTTTCCACCGATTTAAAGTATGTAGGTTTTTTTCATTATTTTTTTTATTTTAGTTAAAAATTTTAACTTTGAATCATATTAAAGCCAATTCAATTCAATTCAGTTTTATTGCGTTGCCAACCAACCAGGTAGAAAAAATGAAGCCAAGGAAATTTGATTACAATTTCAGATCTACAAAATACGAAATGAGTTAAGTACTCCCCGACCTGTAATTACCTACAATCATTAAAAATCTTAACTAATATTTGTGCGAAAGTTTGCTTGTTCGTCCGTTTGTTTGTTTATTACGCTTTCACGCTTTATCTACTCAACTGATCATCATAAAACTTTAAATACACAGTGTCATGGGTACAGAAAAGAATATATAGTTTTTTCATCCAGAAAAAATCTATTCCCGAGGATACAAAAATAGACTTTTAGATAGTAACTATTAGGCGGTCGTCCGGCATAACAACTTGGCGGGGGGAGAGTGGTGAAGGGGAAGGCCCGGAAGGTAAGAGGGAAAGGTTTTGTGCGAAACCGGGGCGGGACGCTATAGAATGTAGTATGAAATGGTAATGCGAGTGTACAAGTTTATACAAGTAGGTAGTGTAGAGGCGTTTCAAAAACAAGCTCTTTCATCTATGGTGTAGTTTGTCTAGCTTAAACAAAACAACCTATACAACCTTTTTTCATAGTACTATTCAGTTTACTTAACAATTTGTCCGTCCATCTAATCTACAAGGGGCAATCACGCACGTTTTCCGGTGTCCCGCCATTCATAAAATTACGAAAAGGATTCCGCGAAGACACTCAAGACGTACCTCCTCGAATCTTCACGTATTTATTTTAAGTCGATGCGTCAAGTGAAGAAGTAAAATGAATCATACTTTTGAAGGATCATATCTCCTAAAATACTATTTGTACCATTCTGGGGCGAAGTTATGGGCAACTATAAGATTAACTATAGACATTATGTGTTTTAAAATTTAATTAAAATTATCATGCATCAATTATATTAGCATTTAAGACATGTTGTACATGCTTCTTCAAAATGCATTTTATGGGTTCTTCTGAAAAACCGTCAAACATTATTAGCTTGATAAAATATATCATACAGTTTGTTATACTTAAAATTTTATGTGTTTAAATTTTTAGCAAGTCGCTTGCACTGTGTTGCAATTATTATTTGTAATTTTGGCGCTTATATTATTATTATTATTATATAAGCTGTCAATACCATTAATATTAATACAAATTAACGACAATTCAAATGACGAGTGAGACTTGAAAAAAAGAAAGGCAGAATATGTCTATATGAACAAAATAAACATGGAGGAGTTTCTTGGCGTTTCTTCTTCTTCTAGTTTTCCAAAGTGGGTACCTAATCAATAAATTTCGCCTTCAATAGGTGTATGTACATATTATTGAATAATTTTATGTTTTTATTTCATTCGACCTGGAATCGAACGAGTTACCAAATTCCGATTTTTCATTACTTAACAACTGAACTATAAGGGTTCTAACTAAAAGTTTTTGCAAACATCTCACGCTCATTCACTCAAGTTGGTATGTTTATGTTTTTAAAATCTACATAACATAACTTACAAGCAAAAGGCAAAAATTTATACACTCGAGATTTTATGAAACACTTTGTGGTGCAAAAAAATAACAATATTTTATAATAATACAAATTTCGTAATTAGTCATGTTACTGTTCAAGAATAAGCTTTTTTTTTTTTCGTGTCGTGATAGCCGTAGCGCAGCGAACCTGTTTCAAATCTATAAGGCCATGTGGCCGTTGGCCGTGGTTCGAATCCGGGCGTGTACCAATGAGTATTTATTGATCGGAGAGCACGTTAAGAAGTCGGTCCCGGTTGCTGCCGATAGATGGCAGTTGTTACAATCTGCCGCAACGCATTCGAGCAGCGCGGTGGATTTAAGCATTTAAGCCCCCTCATCTTGAGGGGAGGCCTAAGCCCCTGTAGTAGAGTGTAAAAAAGGGCTGATGGAATGGAAATTTTTTCATAGTCGCAGTAAAAATAAGCTAAGTGCGAGCAGAAATGAATGAATGAATGAAATAATGATTTATTGAAAAAAAAAAGTCATTGACATTTACCTTTATGACAATGCACTTGACGTGTCAAAAACCATTTTAGGTCTATGATTTTAGGTTTCTGCGATAACCATAATATCATAGGCATGCGTAGGTACAATACAATATAAAACAAATTCTTATTTACTAGACACCCAGGTATTGAGTATTGAGAATCGTGACAGCCCAAAGCGCAACGAACCTGTCTCAAATTTATAACGCCGTAGGGCCATGGTTCGAATCCGGGCGTGTACCAATGAGTTTTTCTTATTTAAGTACATAACCATCACTGACTCCGTGCCTCGGAGAGCACGTTCGTTCGTTATAATGCGGTCGTTACAATCCCCAACCCGAAGTGGAGCAGCGTGGTGGATTTAAGCTCCAACCCCCCTCACCCCGGGGGACGCCTAAGCCCCTGCAGTGGGATAAAAATGGGCTAATGAAGTGAAGTGAAGACACCCAGGTAGTTATTAATCTTGATATTACAATAGGTATAACAATTCCAGACAGAAATAAAATTAGACACATACCAGTATCACTATCAATTCAAAATGTTAATATCAATAATACACAACAAAAGTTAAACACGCACACATTGTTATGCCAATTAATATATTTTGGGTCTTTCGGATAGGATTAAAGGATTCGCGCCTTGTGGATTCCCTATCTTTTTTTTATATATGGTGTTCGGCCGAACGTAGTGCAAACTTATAGTGCGTGTAGATAAAGCTTAGGTAGGTAAAGGTAAAGTGTCGTGATGGCCCAGAGCGCAACGAACCTGTCTCAAATAAGGCCCCATAGGGCCATGGTTCGAATCCGGGCGTGTACCAATGAGTTTTTCTGACTTAAATACACAATATCACTGACACCGTGCTTCGGAGGGCACGTTAAGCAGTCGGTCCCGGACGCTGTCAATAGATGGCGGTCGTTACAGTTCCCAACCCGCAGTGGAGCAGCCTGGTAGATTTAAGCTCCAAGCCCCCCTCCTCACCCTGGGGGAGGCCTAAGCCCCTGCAGTGGGGTAAAAATGGGCTGATGATGAGGTAAAGCTTACCGAAATAAACAAAATGTTAAAAAAAGAAAATTGAAAAAGGGTTTTCTCGGTAACCGTTAGTTTGCGCCATCTGCTCACTTGAAACTTTTTCCTTAGTTCGGTAAGCTGTACGCGTTCTTGAAGTTTGGACTTAGTTCAGCCGAACACGGTGTATACCCACATGTCCAGTAGTGGGCATCCGACTGGGACGACGACGACACGGTCTCATTTGATTTTAAATAGAATTCAGTAAAAAATATATTTTTTTTAATCATACAAAAACAGTGTGTTGAAGTTTGAAAAGATTTTCAAATTAAGCCGTTTACCAAAACCTGTACCGTCCGGGAACACAGCCTATTGTGCGCGGTCTACAAATTATGATTATCACAATAGGTTCCTAAAAAGGCCGTAGACGTCCAAACGTGGTTCACAAAAGGGTCGGTGGTCGTGTGTGGGGCGGTTTAAGTGGATGTCAGTTTGACAAATCGCGATAGAAACGAAGTTTCGGAGAATTTTTGGAATAGGGGTTCCGCTGCTATTTTAGTCTGTGCCAATGTGCCAATGATAGTCCATTCGTATTCGTCATTGGCATTTTCTATTTCTCTCCAAAAACTATGTTAACCAGGCATGACAGTTTTTTCAAAATGGCGCATGTAGAATGTCGTAGTTCCATGTGGCATTTTGAAAAAAACTCCATATTAACCGTACTACGTTGCCTGTTTTTATTATTTTTCAATAAAAATAGTATAACTCTCATACACTAGACATTGGCAGAATTAACATATGTTAGAACACCATTAACCAAAAGAAGAAGAAGAAGAACCAGGCATGACAATCTTACAAATAGTATTGCTACGGCAATTAGATTCTAATAAGCATACAAACTTAAGAAGGCATCGAGATATATTAATTTGTCTATATTCAAGTTTCTTTTCAATTTAATAGCATTATAATTTTGTTCTAAAACCTCAATACAGAACTAATAACTACAAGGTACTCTGTGATGTTAAGTGGGAGTTAAACTCATGTATCGGAGTTTAACCACAAAATAAAGAACACAGGCAGGATCAGTGTTGTTTAATTTATTTGAATACGGCGGTTGACTGATTTTTTAAAATTATTATATTCGTTTTATAGAGTTCTTTAAATCCTTACTAATATTATAAACGCGAAAGTTTGTATGTATGGATGTTTGTTACTCTTTCACGCAAAAACTACGGAATGAATGAATGATAATGAAACTTTACAATAATATAGCTGGTACATGACAATAATACATAGGCTATAATTTATAAAGATACTAGCTTTCTGCCCGCGACTCCGCTCGCGTGAACTACACGGTTGCACACCGATTTTAAAAACTCTCACCTATAGAAAGGTACATTATCAACGAGTAACATGGGTTATATTTTATTTGTAAACTAGCTTTACGCCCGCGGCTCCGCTCGCGTGAACTACACAGTTGTACCGGGACCGCCATGATTTTTTACATAGAAATAGTTGATAAGCTGAAGAGAGCCCAGGCCACTTTGCATAGCCCGAATATCTTCATAGATATAGACGTATCTATGCAAGCTTTTTTTTTAAATACACAATCGAAAGCTCGACTATAATCCAACAACACAAGAACTGTAGCAAGACCCTTGTTAGATGCGGCCAGCGCGTCATCATTGCTGTGGTGGTCCTATGACCCTTCCGGAATCCAGACTGTGTTTCAAGGAGGATATTACATTTGTCAAGATGTAACTGCAGTTGCATCAATAAGACTGTCTCCAACAATTTGGTAATCACTGGTAATAAACTAATCGGTTACCTTTGGAGTTTTTAAATGGTGTATATCCCCCTAAGAAAATAAAAATTATAGTTACCGACCGTTATAAAAACCTTGGTAATTTTGAAGTCGAAAACCTACCACCCGAAATCACCTAGTTAACGTAATAAATATGCTCGAATGGCACTGACCCTTGTTTGTTCACAGTCGGGCCGTCCAGCTCGAACTGCCCTCCATTGCCAAGGGACCGACACGTGTCGGCCCTCATCCCTATTTTAGTCATAAGCCTACGAGACGGCGCCTTTAAGGCACCGCCCGTCAAAGGCTTTAACACACCTAAGCATCCTCAATGCGTCCGATCGTTGTTCATGTCAAACCCTATACACTCTCCGTAGTATAGGTTGAGGATGTCGTTTAGCCGGTCGGGCAGCACCTTCTGTGTACAAATCCCAACCCGGCACTATCTGCGCAGTAGGTCGGGTGCGCAGATGTCTGTATGCAGATTCGCCCCTCACTAAATAAAAAAAAAGGCGAAAACGATGATATAAAAACGATAGCAATTCTGAAAAGTTGGTGTACACATTCAGAAATTGTTTAATCTCAGATGAAACTGCGTCGTATCTAAGAGGCGTTGCGGATTTGAATTACGATAATTTTTAATACATCTTCATGATGTATTATCGCTCAATAAATATCGTGATAAATATCCCAACCCGCAGTGGAGCAGCGTGGTGGATTTAAGCTCCAAGCGCCCCTTCCCCTGGGGGAGGCTTAAACCCATGCAGTGGGGTAAAAATGGGCTGATGAAGTGAAGAAGTGAAATATCGTGATATATTGCCCATTTTTGAAAACTTCTTTTCGCAAACATGCAGCGATTTAAAAATAGAAATTAGTCCACATTTACTTACAGATTTCTTGTTGGACGGGAACATTGTATTCATAGCTTGGAATAGGTCTACAACGGAGTTCGGAGAACGATTTTATCAACTATTGTCTGTAGAATTAAAAGATTATCTACGTAGGTACATACGTTTGTATGCTCGAGAATCTTATATTTGAAATAACAAAAGCAGTTAGTGATTTGTTTTGTATAGATTAGTGTGATGAATTCAATGCGAACTTAAAATATTTTTTACCCCACTGCAGGGGCTTAGGCCTCCCCCAGGGTGAGGCGAGGGGCTTGGAGCTTAAATCGACCACGCTGCTCCACTGCGGGTTGGGAACAGTAACGACCGCCATCTATTGACAGCGTCCGGGACCGACTGCTTAACGTGCCCTCCGAAGCACGGTGTCAGTGATATTGTGTACTTAAGTCAGAAAAACTCATTGGTACACGCCCGGATTCGAACCATGGCCCTATGGAGCCTTATAAATTTGAGACAGGTTCGTTGCGCTCTGGGCTATCACGACATACTCTTTGACTCTTTAGATAATGGTGTCATATAATTGTCGCAAAGACGACCAGCGTGAGTTAAGTATTACAAACAGACCGATAAAAAATTGTGTTTTAACATTGAAGATGTTTTTTTTTATCGTGTCGGTACAGGCGTGGATTTTAGTAAATAGTGCGATTCGGCAATATCTCAGAGAGTTTTAATTTTTTGTTGTTAAAACAGGTGTCAAAAGAAGCATACGAACGAGGACTACAAGATCCAATTTTTTTTTTTACAGTTAAAATTTTATGAAAAAGATTGTGAAAAAACTTAAGATTTTGTTATGTACACCATAAGTGTCATGTATATTAGAATAATACTATAGAATAGTTATTTGGTTATTGTATGAATATATGTGATGTGGTTGTGCTTTAATAAATAAAATAAAAATAAATAAAATAAGATTTTTTTTAAATTTTGACTTTGGGCCTTAATATTTTGGAAACTAAGACCGATTCGAAAAAAAATTTAAAAAATTCCTCATGCGTATTCTATTGGTTACAGTTTAAGTCTACAATAATCGCAATCCGATAACAATTGTGATCTCTAGGTGAGTCATCAACCAAAAAAGTTTGGTGATATATTTTTGGTCAGTTTAAGCCTGCAATTGTCAAAATCTGATAATAATAATTGTGATCTCTAGGTGAGTCATCAAAAGAAAGTAAAAAAGTTTGGTGACATATTTTTAGTCAGTTTAAGACTGCTATGATCAAGATCTGATAATAATTGAAGGGGTGAGTGGACAAAGGTGATATTAAAAAAAAAATTCGACTTTTTGCATGGAATTAGATTTTAAATGATCATAAATCGACTGCGCAAATTTTGATTCGTGTCAAAAATATAGGTCTATAGCAAAGACATTAATTGACAAACATGCATACATTTCAGGCTTGCAAATGTGGTAGGAGCAACATAAAAACATTCATAACTCATTTTGAATTTTTTTGTTAGTTAACACCATTGTCCACTTACCCCTTCAATTGTGATCTCTAGGTGAGTCATAAAAAAAAAGTTTGGTCATATACTTTTGATCATTCAATAAAGATGTTACGTATTGTGTTCAAAATTAAATAATTAGTTAATTTTAATCAATTTTCGAGTACTGAAATGTTGAAACGCGAAAAATAGGGTGGAAACTCATGGGCCCAGCAATTTTCGTGGGCCAACAAATTAAAATTATTATTAAATTACAAATAACATTTTTTTAATGAATAACACAAAATATTGATTTAATTTACAATCTAGAAATAAAAAAAAAATGTGAATTGTTTTTTAATAATTATTTTAATTTGTTAACAATCAAAATTGCTTATATAAGTTTATAATTTCGATATTTTTTTTATTATACAACCACATTAATGTCTATTTTAATGAAACTTCGTACCTAACACTGTTGATTTTTCTTTATTTACATTTAATTTACTAAAAGATGATATTGTCAAGTTCATTTTCAATGTGTTCGATAATCGTGTAAGACACGAAATCTGTGGTTTTTTTTTAATTGTCGAAGCAGGCAAATTTATGTAAGGCACTTTTGAAATTCCTAAGTAAAAATTTCTATAGGGTAAAAGTTGTCACTTCAAGACAAAAAAGCAAGTTAAAAAACTTAAGCATTTATTTAAAAAGCAGTTTAAGTCAATAAAGAATATAGTGGTGTGGTCCAACTCCGATTTTGTCGCGTTGCAGTTCAAATATTTACCACTAGGCTACTGTCCCTTTGCGCTGTACTGCACAGTCAATTTGAAGTATATTTATTACTAATAATTTTACATTGAAAACGCCGTGCGCTCCAGAGCACTCGATGGGTTTGGATCAAATTTATTATGAAAACACTGAGCGTTTCGGATTACGCAACCGGGACTTACGGCTTAACGTGCTCTCCGAGGTACAAAGTCAGTGATAGTCATGTACATAAGTCAGAAAAAACTCATTGGTAGGTACATGTATTGGGGTTCGAACCACGTCCTTCTAACAAGAACCGGGCTCGCTAACACGCGGCTATCACTTAATGATCATCTATTGTTGTTCGGCAAAAAGACCATTCTAGAAAATGATTTCGATTTAAACCTTTGTTCTATGTTCTCGAATTTGTTTTTCTTAGTATACCTACCTTCTTACTGCATAAATGAACCTAGGAATGCCGGGACGTAGAATTGCGAACTAAATACCGATGCACCCCTAGTAAGTTAGCTTGCTATCATCATCATCGTCATCATCAGCCCGTGTCTCTCCACTGCAGGATATAGGCCTCTCCCAAGGCTCGCCACCACACACGGTCCTCCGCCTTTCGCATCCAACTGCCCCCGGTATGTTGCTTCAGGTCATCTGTCCACCTGGCCGGGGGGCGTCCAACACTTCGCTTCCCGGTACGTGGCCTCCACTCGAGAACTCGTCTACCCCATCGGTACTACCTGCCTACCTACCCCCAGCTTGCTATAGACACACGCATCTACTTAAACACACTCATAAGTACCATAGTAAGTCGGTCGACTGCCACTACGCTATGAAGTTCCACTCACACATAGGTAGGTAGCCGGCCGCCATTGCAGTGCTTCATTGGTTATTCAGTAACAGGGAGTAAGTATAAAGGTTTTATTTCATCTGTGACTGCTTATACCTATTTCTAATTTGACGCCTTAAACGGTTTTGGAAAAAAAATCGTGACTGACTCACAAACATAGAACATTGTTTCATTCATAAAGTCCGTAAAGTAGGTACCTAAATTAGTATTGAAACATTCATGCACAGGTTACATTATACATTTTATTATTCAAATTATATATAATTTATTTTTATTTTTTATTATATAATATATACGTAAGTACTTCTAAATTATAATTTATGGTCCTTGGTTACTCAATACAACGGAAATATAACTTAAATGGTTATATCTAACAGTTTTTATTTGACTAGGTAGGTACCTACCTGCCAGTATGGTTTGCTTGGGAAAAAAATCGATCCTTTCTATGGACGTTCTGAGAAAACGCCCCATTGCGGAATGCGGGCTCAAAGTGAGGCCGGACCTGTTCCTTTGCTTCGAGATTAAAAAAAAAAAACCTGTAAGAAAAAAAATGAAAAAAAAATCGGCGTCTCAGCTGATCGCCATCTTGTGACCCTGTACTATTATTTCGTTTGTGTTTCAAATGGTGAATGTTATTCTTTATTTTTACCAAGATATTTTTGAAAAATTTTACTTTTGATTGAAAATAAAATTAATTAACTAATTGTTATCTAAATGAAATATAGTAAAAAAAAATATTATTGAAAAAAAGAAACAAACTGTATACTATTTAGTTTACAGAAAATCTAAACTAAATCACTAATTATTAAAACATATTCAATTTTTATTACTGGAAACGGAAGCTGGAAAACGCTTGGCATGCAAAAGTTAATATCGAATTAATTATTTCATTATAAATTAATTAGTTAACTATAGAATTGACTGGGAATATTTTGTTTAAAATCTATTTCTAATGTGTATTCTAGTCGCAAATTGTATCGCTAAAATGTCGTTCGAATTTCGTGTTACAGGCACCGGTCAGACTCGTTTTAGCTGTCAGCTGATTCCCGCCAAAATACAGGTTTTTTTTTTAATACAATGGCGGCAAAATCGTTAATACGGTATTTTCTCATACGAATGCATGTTGGCGGGATTTTAGCAACTAGTTTAGTTATTTGACTTATATCATATGAGTATTAAGAAATATTTATTAGCGAACAGTTTGACAATTCAAAGCTTGTACGCCTATAATAAAATCGAGTTCTTTGTTCGTCTGGCCCATAGATATTCATAAAGACACCGCGTTAATGATAACAAAAATGTGAGCAAAAAAATATACCGTGTAGATCAAATATACACCAGTTGATGTTTCAAAATATTCGCTGTAAAGTACAATTTTGTGTGACATTTAAAACACGTACCTACTTTAAAACGAAATGAAGATATTGAAATTACATTGAATGTGAAATTTAACAAAATGTTTGTTTGAAACTGAATTAATAACGTATGGTCTACCTACCTAATCACCCAGTCTGACATGTTGCTTACGTTTTCTAGCTAGGTACCTACCTAACGGCAGCAGTGCATGTTTAGGTCAAACAAACTAACACGAACACCAAAGAATGTCCATTCTCTCGTCTCCCTGACGGCCGGTAGAACTCAGGTAGGTACCAACCCTGAGAAACCTGTTCATCATCAGTCAAGGAATGGATGACCCCCATAGTAAAAAACGAAAAATATGAAGAGAAGAAAAAAATGTGTCAACCGAAATTATGGTTCCTGTAACGTAATTATGATGACGCGTAGTTTTTCTTACTCGGTTTCCTCGTATTTATGATGATTTCGGGCATCAATTGCTCTACTGATAGTGATACCATCATAATAAACTCTTCATTCACTATAGTGGCGTGTGGGAACGGCAAAGAATACAATTTCCCACCGCCACCGGGAAGCGTGTCGTAAGAAGCGACTAACCCTGGTTAGCAGAAGATGGGCAGCATTTCTCTGTAAAACTATTTACTGCGATCACCAACCCGCCTGCCAAGCGTGGTGATTATTGGCAAACCCTCCCAAAGCAGCATACAAACACACAATGGCCGCTAGTCTCCGGCGGCCCTTCTATTCCTGGCCACGGCAGCGGTCATGGTAACGGAAGGGCAGGGGGTGCGAAGAATCCCCGGATGCGAAGCGTTGGGCGCCCCCCGGCCGGGTGGACAGATGACCTGAAGCACCATACCGGGGGTAGTTGGATGCGAAAGGCGGAGGACCGTGTGTGGTGGCGAGCCTTGGGAGAGGCCTATATCCTGCAGTGGAGAGACACGGGCTGATGATGATGATGATGATGATGATGATGATCACTATAGTATTTTTGTCAGTGTACTCGTCCTGCGCGACAGAGTCGATTGTGTAACCCCACTTAGATGTATTCCCCAACGTATGAAATAAAATAACTGATTAAAAAAAAAATTGGGAAGAGGATGATTGTTGGTGTTAGTAATAATCATAGTGATACAAAGTCAAATAATTATTTTATATTTTATTCGTATATATTACATAGATTTATTCAGACTCAGAGCTTACATTTTCGATAAATGATACAAGAGTACGTACACGTATACAAAACACCACGATTGTTGTGATGCCTTTTCTAAGCATTCGAAGCATTGTACTACGCATGCATGCACAAACACGTATTAACACACTTACAACGCTGAGGCCCAAGCAAACTTCCACTATGCCTTGGTAAACATGAGTGCAGGGGGTACGAAGCCGAGCACAAAGAGAACCACGAACATAAACACTGTATAATGCTTCCTATCTCATTTTCTCCCACGTTAAATCTTATGAATTTATGTGTCTGTCTCTTTTTACTGTCACTTTTTCGTTTCAAAAAGTTTTCACTTCAAAAAACGATCGTTTCGATGTACAGTTCCAATCAACCTTTATGGCGGATGTGAACATAGACACAAGTCGCATCGCAGTAACCAGTTTTAGGTGTAGTGGGACGCAGTGAAGCGAGGGGCATATGACTGAATCTGCGCAAGCATGTATATAGCGTTGTATTCCGATCCGCCATAAAGTTTGATTGGAACTATACCTAAGTATGAAACGTGTAAGGTCTGAGTCGGTTTCAGAACGCAAGACGAAAAAAAGATCGCCCACCAAATCTTTAACAAGAATTGACAGAAAATGATGTACTCCAGTCGAAATAGCAAAGTTTGTTAGGAGTACATTGCATTAATTGCACTTTAGGGGATAATTTACAATATTATTAAGAAAATATTCACTAATATATATTTATGTGTGAACGAAATTTTATAATACATAAAAAAGGGACAATATTAATTTATAATGAAAAATATTAATTGTTAATACTGGCTCATATTAAGTAAAATATTTAGTGTCTTCAATGCGCGTCATGAAAATTTAAAAAAAAAATTTTTTTAATAGTCGTTGAGAAGTCACGTAGGTGAAAATTTTATAAAATATTATGGCTTATATCTAGAGTATAAAAATATGAAATCACCAAAAATGCGATTTTGTAAGTATAACTCCTTTTTTAATTAAATAAAATCTCGTAATATTTAATATTTATAAAATATTTATTCACTGGGGATTACTTTTAAATCAAAATTATATTGCTTCTGTAGACATTCAATTAATTTGTCACCTACCCACTATTTGATGTAAAGAGTGAAATTTAAACAAACAAATCTTTAGGTATTACTATTGTAAAATGAAATTTTTCGTCGTGATAGCCCGAGCCGCAGCGAACCTGTTTCAAATCTATAAGGCCATGTGGTCGTGGTTCGAATCCGGGCGTGTATCAATGAGTTTTTTCTGACTTAAGTACATTAACTGTCACTGACGCCGTGCCTCGGAGAGCACGTTAAGCAGTCGGTCCTGGTTGCTGTCAATAGATGGCGGTCGCTACAATCTGCCAACCCACATTGGAGCAGCGTGGTGGAATTAAGCTCCAAGCCCCCCCTCATCTTGAGAGGAGGTCTAAGCCCCTGCAGTGGGTATAAAAAGGGCTGATGGAATAGAAAATGAACTTTTTAATTTGTGTTCAATGCAATCCAAGAATTTATTTTTACTGCACTAATAGTAAAGATTCAGTGGTAAATACGTATACAAAAAAAAAAGGGGAGAAGAAAACAAGTCCCTGGAAATCATATATAGGCATAGTTGCTTTGTTCGCTCTATAAAAGTACGAATTGACTAGAAGCGTTTGCATATTCTAACTAGCTTGTGCAAGATGGTGAGTTTTAGTCGTGAGTTTCAGTGCGCAAGGTTCCCGCGCGCCGGTCTCCAACACCGAGGAATCCCCGCGCGCCGGTCTTCAACCCCGCGAAATTGCGTGATGTCACTTCGATATTGTGAAGTGACATTTATGACTCTATTAAAACCGAACGCTGCTATGGCTGCTGTCAAATTAATTTATGGTTCGCGCATATGAATCACAGTGCGCAGGCAGAAAAATAATATTCGTTCTTGCATTTATAGGGAAGTTTCTAACTTTTACATAGTCGTGTGTATGATTCAACTTGGACTTAAAGGATCACATACTCTCGCTACGTCTCGCTAACCATGCACAAACCGTCTCTGCGTGCGTGAATTGTAACCGAACGGTTAGGTGATATTTTTATCTACGTTTTTTGACGCCGTCTCTCTATCCAGGCATTATATGGACATAACATTGTTTTCAAAACGCATCAACGTCAAAAACCATTCCACAATATGTTTTTTACTTGAAATAAATTTGTTTTTTCTATCAATAACTGTGTACAAAAAATTTCTGCTATATTCACAGACAAGTCAACCTTATAGACCACGCTTTGACAGGGAGTAGCATTCGCCAAGGCTATGTAGTGACACTACATAACTACGTCACTAGTGAGCCGTCAGTTGGAAGCACGTCGGAAGCCATTAAATTGTCAATTTTGAACGAGCCAATGAAAACTAGCCTACCTCTCCCCGCACCCCGCCACTTTTTGGCGATTTCGTTTTCGTACGTTTATTAAAGCGTGGTCTATAGGTTGACTGGTCTGTGGCTACATTGAACGTCGGAAAAAAACTTTTTGTCATGTAACTATAGTAGGTATTTGAGCAACTAACAGTTTAGTTTAACTGAGTGCAATGTTTTTTTCATTAGTAAAGCACGAAGGTAATGCAATTTACATATATAATATATCATCATAGCCAAGTGGTAGCGAACCCGTTTCTTATTTAGAAGGCCGTGGTTCGAATCCCAGGGCATGTACCAATGAAGTTTTTCTAACTTATGTACATAACTATCACTGACTCTGTGCCTCGGAGAGCGCACGTTAAGCTGTCGGTACCGGTTGCCACCAATAGATGGCAGTCGTTACATACAATCCACCAGCTCGCACTGGAGCAGCGAGGTGGATTAACCTCGAAGCCCCCTCATAGCGAGGGGGGGCCTAAGCCACTGCAGTGGGATATCAAGAGGCTGATGGTTTGGTGTGGTATGGTATGGTATATGAATAACTGACTGACTGGCTAACCGATTGGCCGAAGTGTTAAGAGGTAGAGACCGAACTGCGGAGCCAAGGGCTACGTGTATGTATACATTACAAAGAATATTTAAGTATAAATCAGTTATCTAGTACCTACCCCATAATACAAGCATAATACTTGCTTACTTTGTGACTAGATGGCGCTGTCTGAGATGTCCCAGGTATTATTATTATTTATTCGTCACATTACTCTGAAAATTAGACGACCATGGGTATGACTACGGGTATGGAGGTGCCGCATCCGTGTAAATAATATCAGGCTATTTCTTCGCAAAATCCCTTGACGTTGTCGTGAGAACATAATATTTTTGAAATAAAATGGACTTTATTTCGTTATCACTAAAGTTTATTTTTGAATACTGTTAAATTTAATACCTGTCTTTTGACCGCCACTGACCTTTGGAAATGGCGGGAAAATTTGAAACTTTATATTCTTTTATTATGAACCTTACTAATATTGGATTTAAGGTTAAAAATGTTTTTAAAAAAATATACATTTCATTGCGAATTTCCATTCTGTATCCGTAAATGGGATTTTTATTACAAAAAATTATTAAACTGAAGTTAAATTTCAGTTTAATAATTTTTTTGGTGTAAAACGTATCGTTCATATTTCACACAAAGTAGGTAGGTAATTAGTTCACTCCTATTTCAAGATATGTAGACTGACCGATTGGCCGAGTGATAGAGAGCCTATTACCTGCGGAGCCAAGGGTCGCGGGTTCGATTCCCGCCCGTGACAAATATTTGTGTGCATGAACATGTCTATTTTGTTTCGTGTCTGGGTGAAAAAGTATCTATAACTATATGTATATATGATAAAGAATATAAAAGTATAGTTCGTCCATTATATTAACCCACACCCTTTGACACGTGGACACCGCATACCGACAAAAGTTCACAAAGAAAGCCGCCGGCACTTGGCTGCTGCCTCAAAGGATACCGACGCCGGCGTCTGAGGTCTAATATAAAGGATAGACTTTATGTATATCAGTTGTCTAGTAGGTATCCCATAATACAAGCATAGTTTTTGCTTACTTTGGGACTAAATGGTGCTGTGTGGGATGTACACCAAATATTATGTTACATAACTACGAAATATATTTAATTTTATTTATTCAAAAATGACTAATTATTTACATAAATCTTTTCAACAATTCGTCTCAAGTAATTAATACCTATACCCAGAGGCAGTAGTGTAAAAATCTGCTATATTTTAAAAACATGCTTCAGACTATTAATTATATTATTTTAGCATGTTTATATGCTATGCTATAGCATAACACGCGGTAATGCTTTGCGCGAGAATATCTATCAAGGCTGTTTAGTCCATGTTTAGTCTGCTGCAGCACTCAGCACGCGATCGCGCCTCGTTCGTTCGTTGCGTTGGGCGGCGGTCACATGCTGTCGACCGACAGCTGCGCTAATCAGTCAACGCGCGATCGCGTTCGTTGTAGAATGTATTTCGTTGCGCTGATCCACTGATCCACTGCCTTCTATAGTTACAAGCCATGCTATTAGATTTGGCAATGTCGCATTATCTGAGGAGGTGGCGGTCAGAAAAGGTTTTGTCACAAAAAATCACATGTTGAGATATTGGTATCACTGTAAAGGTTATTTTAAATGCAATCCGTTTGTGAACTTAAAACCGACCAGAAAGAATATTGTCCAATGGTTTTTACTGGTTAAAATAAGGGGAACCAAACAAAAAGAGTTTTGTCCACCAGATGTTTCAATCAGAAAAGATTTAGTCACAACCAGCGAATCACAGGGCTTCATTTTCTGCTACCCATGATGCTTTGTGGTTATTGTTATTATTATTAACATTTTAATGTGAGGTTAGAGTGAGTGCAAGTGTTTTTAGTTATTTCTATATTGTTAATAATTAATACAGTTTATTATGAGTGAAATAGATGACACGTTTGTGAGTGTAGGTGATGGAAACGATGGATCAAGAAAAAAGACTATTAATCCAAGGAAAAGAGAGGTGGAGAAGAGGAAGAGGTTATCACAGCCTAAAGGGTACAACACATTTAGCTCCTGCTTACACAGTTCAAGTAGGCTGTCACTTGTAGGCCGATTTAATTCGTCAGCTAACAAGATGTCATTATTTAATAATTGTAAATATATGATTTAAATAACTAAATATGAAATTATAGATAATATTTAGTAGAAAATATAAACAAGAGTACATATTATATGATACTAGCACCCGCCCGCGACTTCGTTCGCGTGTTTTAAGTGGCTTTTATAAATAGAATAGAATAAAATGAATGTTTATTATATCTGCTTTCGGTTAGTGTTATTATGGTTTTGCGCATTTATCACAGGCTACCTATATCTTACAAGCTAGTTTTATTTTATAATGTTCTACGGGGATGTATGTTCCCTTGCAGTTTCTTCCTCTCCCAGGGTTCTACATAATCAATCTCGCCGGACCTGCTGGTGGCCAGCATGCGGTTAAAAGAAGGAAATGAAGAAGGTGTTTGAACGGCTTTACCTATCAAACGAACCGAGGTCATGGCGGCAGACCGACTCCATTGTGTTCTTAAACTGATGCCACAGACCAGTCAACATATAGACCACGCTTTAATAAACGTCCGTACTGAATAAACTGACGTACGAAAACGAAATCGCCAAAAAGTGGCGGGGTGCGGGGAGAGGTCGGCTAGTTTTCATTGGCTCGTTCAAAATTGACAATTTAATGGCTTCCGACGTGCTTCCAACTGACGGCTCACTAGTGACGTAGTTATGTAGTGTTACTACATAGCCTTGGGGAATGCTACTCCCTGTCAAAGCGTGGTCTATAAGGTTGACTTGTCTGTGACTGATGCTAAATCAGCCATCCTAATGATAGTTTAGTCAATCCTTTGCCTCCTCTTACACTATAACAGACAAGGCTGCAGCTACAGAATTTCTCTTACAGAGGATGTCTAACATCCGTTTTTCTTTGTAAGTAAACTATCCATATAGAGTTTATTTATTTTCTTTTTAAGGCACCTTAAGTAATTATTTATGTAAACTCTATGAATCTACGCAAAAACCACACTTCCTTTCCTAAGAAATCTTTGTTTATTTACTGACCGTTTTGCCGAGTGCAAAACCAAACGACGCTTTTCGTGGTACAGTGTAATTCGGCTATATTTCTGTAACTTATGATTGTAAACTAAAGGCAGTGGTGTCAAAAGATTCAAGAGCATCGTATGATAGAAAATTTTCTAAAATCAGTCGGTATTTTTTTTTTAAATCGAAAATGATGGAAAAAAAAGACAAAATTTTTCGATTTTTCCAACAAAAAGTTGATTGTTTCGAACATGAAAGCCGATATAGAAAGAATTAAAAAAAAGTTGCCAAGGTAAATAGATCGTCTACCGTTTGGAAAAAGAAAATTGGGAATCGGTCAAAAACTATGTGCTGGACAGTTGCCGTTTTCATTGGATGATCATCAGATCAGTTGCCCCGGAGAGTGAGATTCTTCAGTTCACTTCATCAGCCCATTTTTAGCCCCCTTGCACGGGCTTAGGCCTCCCCCAGGGTGAGGAGGGGGGCTTGAAGCTTAAATCCACCACGCTGCTCAACTGCGGGTTGGGGATTGTTACGACCGCCTTCTATTGACAGCGTCCGGGACCGACTGCTTAACGTGCTCTCCGAAGCACGGAGTTAGCGATAGTTATGTACTTAAGTCAGAAAAACTCATTGATACACGCCCGGATTCGAACCATGGCCTTATGGCCTTATAAATTTGAGACAGGTTTGTTTTCTTGACTTATACGCCAGCTAGTGGCAAATATCATAATCAATTAGGATTATTTATTTCCAAATTTTCAAACGGATCAATTGTGAATAGCAAAGTGAATAAAAATTCAACAGTTTTAAAAAAAATATTTTAAATTGCAAAGTTTTTTAAAAATCTCTAACAGCCAAACCCAATTACCTATCTATCGACGGTCTAACTCGACTAGGGTAAGAAATTCTATCCATTGTATAGTTTTGTCGTCTCAGTAACCTACCGACGGATAGACATATCTACCGTCGTACGCCATCTATCGACGGGAGGCCCCGGGAGGGTCGATAGCTTACCAGAGATAGATTTTTGTATGAAAATGACATTTCGTGCGTCCCAATCATAGACATATATATACTAGCGTAGGAGACCAACTGACATCTAAACATCGCATGACCGAAACGGAAATGAGTATGTGTGCAAAATTCACATGTGGTTGAGCCAGTTTTAGTGATGTGCATGGGTGTTTTTTATATTATCGATAGCACGTAGTACTTTCATGATAATGTGTCGTTGAAATTACCGCGTTATCATAAGTCGCAATCGGCAATCCTATTTATTATTTTGAATCTGCTATACTACATAATTTTTGTTTTGAGTTACTTTTCCTAACTTTCAGTTTTTTAAAATGACAAATCATCAATCAGTCAATTCAAATGCCATTTCCTTTACTCCAATAATTTTTTTTTTTGTTAACAGTTGATAATAAAAAATTTGCAGAAGTAAAGAAAGCGTTAACATCATTATGGAAATTTTAATATTTAGTTGAATACAAGCCAAGTAATAAATAAAACAATATAAAAAAACGATTTTTATTTTTAATGACAATACGTCACGTTGCAACGCATAACAACAAAATTTTAACTCTTTGTAAACAAAAAAATGAGAATGTACAAAACAAAAACATTTACAATGGAGAAGTTCATGATGTTCAAAATATACAATTTAACTCGATAGAATTGAAAGATAAACCAAAACTAATAAAACAGTGAAAGTTTTTTTTTTAAATTCGTCAATAAATGACTGAGAAATAAATTATTGATATTTATTAATTTGACGACCGCTTAGCCTAGTGGGTAGCGACCCTGCCTACGAAGCTGGAGGTCCCGGGTTCGAATCCTAGGTCGGGTCAGTATTTATATGATGAATATCGATACTGGTACCGGGTCTTGGTTGTTATATGTATGTGGTGTCTTCGCTTGGTACCCAAAACACAAGCTAATGTTTAGTTTGGGGCCACGACGTTGTAATGTGCACGTTATTATTATTATTATGTATTTTCGTGCGGTTTGACTGGTGGCTTCTTACTGCCCATGACGTCACATTGTCTACTCGATTGAGTGTCGCGTCGTCTCACTGCACCACAAATTATGCCTTGGATGCCTTGGACTAGTCTATAATATCTTTTGTTTCTTTATGTAATAGGTAATTAAGTTTTATTTAAATATAAAGGAACAAGTTTCTGTAAAAGACAAAGTGATAATTTGCCTAAAATTGATATTTTCACTGTGATGGACTTTTTCTTCAAATCAATTTTATATTAGTGCTGAAATAAAGGTTTAGGCTCTAAAGTTGAAGGTCCTGGTGATATATCCCGGTAAACGTACGCTGACAATGATCGCTTGGTCTTCAGATTGACCTGTACAGAAATTACAGTTGGCATAAATGCTCTGACTTTAGATATTAAGTATTATTAGTATATTACTTAATATACTTAGTAAGCACATATGAAAAAAAAGAAACCCCTAACGGCACAAATTCAGTAGTATAGATCCTTTCTTCAAAAGTCGTCGGTGATTTAGTTAGACAAAACAGTTATCCGTAAAATGTCTACTGCAAACCAAAGAATGTTTTCGAGGAGTCCCACCTGTTCTATTTAACATTTTTTCCGTTGTTCTATGCTAACCGTGTTTACAGGAAACCTGGATATTATGAAAGAGTCATCATTATCAGGAAGCATTTTTTAACACCGCAGTTTCTTGGAGGAAAATGAGAAACTATTGTATACAGTAGTTTTGTCATTCAAAGTTAAATTATTTACGACGTTCATAATCAGAGAACAGATAGAACGTCAGACTTTAAATCATAAATAAATAACGATTAAAATTAATTGTGTATATATCTTATATTTTCATTTGAAAAACTCTTGTATTTACATATATACCCTATATGTAGTATATATGTATAGATGTCATACTTTCTTTTACAAAGTGCTGCCAGGCTAAATAAACCTCACAATATGTTTAAAAACAGTTAACGACATCATTCCAGTGGAACAGGTGCAATTAGGTAATATCAAATTTACAAAATATTTATATTTGAAAATATCGACATATCGATACATTTTGTGCAATCCCTATGCTTCATTGTTTGATTGTAATTTTACACAATATTTTTGTATCGTACACATAATTGTTTAAAATAACAAATTATTTACAAAATAAAGTATTTACCGTATACTACTCATGTATAACCAAGTAAATTTAGGATCGCTTTTTATAAAAATAAGCATTAAGATAACAATATGTTATTGGCAGTACTTACCGGTGAAATGTCTCTTTATTTGGATTATTAACATATGTTACAGTGCAATTTAAAACTGAACACTACACCATTTTTATCACAAGAATTAATTTTTGTAGAATTCAAAACGATTATAACACAAAATAGAAAACAAAGCTGGACCTTATTTTGACAAGTGAGTAAAGAAGACTAAATGTGTTCAAAGAGGTTTTATGTCAGATTTTCTTGCATTTCTTTCTCGCATGTAGGATTTCCGCAAAGAGCTGGATGTCATTCGCACACTGTGTTCCTCTCTTACGCTAGTATATATACCTTTATGGTCCCAATATACTTCTGACAGCCGTTGAAGAATAGAATTTATTACTGAGGATAAACATGCGGCCTATCTGTCAAATGTGATGGTTTACCTATCGATCGTCTGCTATCATCAAATAAAAATTCGCTAAATTACTTTCATCCTAATATTTTGAAACCAATATCTATTTAATTTAGTTGTAATTTAGTGTGAAAATGTCTACGTCCAGTGAAAGCGATTCTGACTTCGAACTTTTACAACAATTGTCAGACTGGGATAGTAGCGAAGAATCATCTCATATTTGTTATTATAAAACGTACAAAAAAATACATCAAAGTTTTACTTCAATCGCGCGTAAAGGTTACACGCACACACTTTTTTTTATTTTCAAAATAAAGTTTATTCTTAGTGTTTGTGAATTTTCTTTTTTTAATAAGGGTAATGTCAATTCCCGTATAACAGTTCGTTGCGAAAGCCATTTTAAAATAATGAACTACACGTTTATAGGTACTTATCATTACCCACAAAAAAAATCATCGCTAGAATATTAATAAATCATTGAAACCCTTCTGTCAGAAAATATCTTTACAAGCAAAACCCTGGGGACCATAGCTACCACGAATCTTCATCCAAAAGATGTATAGAGTGAATATTGACGACAGTTTAACACTTCCCGGAAGTATATTTCTCTTTATTCAGAACTAGCTCTCCGCCCGCGGCTCCGCTCGCGTGGACTAAACAGTTGTACCGGGAGTTCTTTTCCGGGATAAAGAACCTATGTCACTCTTCGGCTTATAAACTATATCTATGGAAAAATTATAGCGGTCACGGTACCACTGTGTAATCCACGCGAGCGGAGCCGCTGGCAGAAATAGTAGTTTGAAAATAAAATATATATAGCCCATGTTACTCGCTGATAATGTAGCTTTCTATTGGTAAAATTTTTTTCAAATCAGTTAAGTAGTTTTTGAGTTTAGAGTTTACCAAACTAAACAAAAAGTTTCAAGTGAGCCGATGGTGCAAACTTACGACTACAGAGAAGAACATGTGTAAAATTTCATTTTTTTTTCATTTCTTATTTCTTTCGAAACACTTTACACGCTATAACTGTACAGTTTAAACTACGTTCAATCGAACACCAGTATAACAAGATGAAATTTTAACAAGCATCCAAACTTTAATGTATATCTACATAATGATCTTTTGTAAATAACCGATGGCTGTCTTGTGTCGTACAATAGAAAAATATTGAGATATGACTACACAAACCTTTGCCGAAAAAATCAATAACTCTAGTCACCATTCACGGCCGCCGCACGCACTACCTCGATGCCCGAGTTTCAAGAGAGAAATGCAGCGCCTCAAGAGCATTAGAGAATTGAGAACGGCTGGTATCGTGCACCAAGCACCGCCACCATCAAAGCAAGCATCGCAACCTGCAAGACTGGTTACAAACACAACAAGCTATGCGCAGATCGCACGAAACAGTCTACAAGCACCTCCCGCTGCGAATGACCAACCACAGAGCAGGTACTTAGCAACCTCAACACTTCCAATTAGCCAAAACAGGTCCCTCACCGACCTCATTAACAGACTGGCCGACTGCTTGGCAAATAAGGGGGCATTACATGGCGAGGCGGCTCTCGACATTAAAAACGCTCTGGAAATTGTACTTTTCGACAACACCAACGAAGCAAAAGCAATCCAGGCGGTGTGCCGTCTTGCCCAAAAATACCACGGCCTTCTCAATGGATAACAAAATAGTCATAATCCATTGCAATGTTAACGGGCTTCGGACCAGGATCGCGGAGGTCCGTCACCTCGTATCCACGTATAATCCAGATATTCTGATTCTAAACGAAGTCAGGACGCCTGCAAACTACAAGGGTAATCTCCAAGGTTACACAAAGCTCTCCGATCGGATTGCCGACAATCTTGGAACTTTTATGTACATAAAGCAAGGAGTTCGATGGATACAGAAACCTTTACTACCCGGACTCGCCGATGACGACCGCATGGTTGAAGGTGTTCGCATCTCGATCCCACTACAAGATACTACCGAGCAATTATTTATAGCTGGCATCTACGTGCCGCCGTGGCAGACACGCCGAGTTAAAGATCAGCTCAATGACATCCTCGAGGAGGCAAATACGGTCGTAATAGGTGACATGAACGCAAAACATCCTTCCCTCGGTCATCACGGCCGTCCGAACGCTCGGGGTAATCTTATTCAACAACATATAGACGCCGGGTCTCTGATCTGGCGAACACAAGAACCGTCTCGGCCATTATATTCGGGCGATGGCTGCCTCGACGCGGCCGTGTCAACCTACGGCGAAGGTAGTTTACAATCTGGCACGTACCCATGCACGCAGTTAGAAGATATCGGCTCTGACCATATGCCCTGGCTTCTCCGGCTACCCATTCCGATACATCGAGAGAAGACAATGCGCAGAAATATGCGGAACATGAATTGGGAGGCGTACACCGCTCTCACCGAAGAGACTCATGGAGAACCGACCACGATCACGTCCGACGAGTCATGTGAAGCAGCAATCCAACACATCGAGTCTACTATCACGCAGACTCTAAATGAACTCGCCCCGCTGCGCGAACACAAACTAAGGGACGAGCTGCCGCCTGAAACAATACATCTTATCAACCGCAGAAATAAGGCCCGTCAATATCAAAGACTCGGGCTCATTAGCGGAGGCGAGTACAACCGCATTAAGAAGGATGCAGCCGAGGCTATTCTGGCCCACGTCGAAACAAAATGGATACGAGCCCTTGATGACAAGCGAGATAACCGCGCAAACATATGGCGAATACAAAAGGCGCTTAAGAAACCTGAGCAGCGATTACCAGTCATCGCTGGTGTTAAAAATGAGAAAGACACGGTGAACGCACTAGTCGACGCCGCGCTTGTCCGAAACACAGTCGTTGCACCTTGCGATACAGCTACCTATAAGACGGTGCCATACGCCCCGATCGAAGAATGTAGCATGGAAGAAGTCATTGACGCCATACGAACATTCAAACCAGGCAAGGCCCCAGGTCCCGACGGTATCATGATCCAGCCAATTAGAAGAGCTCACGTCGTCGTACTCAATCAGTTGAGGAAGGTGATTAACTACACGCTCAGCACGGGTTACTACCCAGTGCGCTGGAAACTCGGAGAGTGTATCTTCATTCACAAGGCGCGCAAACCGCACACTGAACCTTCTTCCTACCGGCCCATTACCCTACTTAACATCATGGGTAAGATCTGTGAGCGCGTCATTTACAGGAAGACGCTCGATAGCCTACTACAGCCGATTCCACACACTCAACACGGCTTCCGTCCGGGTCTGGGCTGCGAGACACAGATCCTCCGTACAGTTAAGCACATAACAGAGGCGCTAGAGGGTACCGAGAGACTAACACGTTCTACCCGCACAGGCCAATGGAAACGAGAGCGCAAGTCGAACCACTGCGCAATGATCGTCACAGACCTCTCAAAAGCATTCGATTCAATCCATCATGGTGCACTAGTACGTAAACTCGAGATAGCCAATGTTCCGGCTAATATAATAAAACTTCTAGAGAACTACTTGACTGGACGAACCGTGCGTGGACGATTTCGGACTACCGTCGGCGACGATATGGTCGTCGAGCGCGGCGTGCCTCAAGGGTCTATTCTAGGCCCAATCATATTTAATCTCTACGTCTCAGATGTGAACGAAGCATTAGACAACGGAGGATTTGTGTCACAATACGCAGACGACTTGTGTGTCTTAAACATCTCATCAAACACTGCATTTGCCACACGCCGGGCGGGCGCCGCGATGGACTCCCTGACCACCTACTACAACCGGTGGGGACTCCATTGCAATATCGCCAAAACTGACTGTATCCTATTCACAACAAAGAGAAAACATGAGACACACATAACAACAGCGGACGGCACTCGTCTGCCATACTCCAAATGCATCCGGTATCTAGGAGTCATGCTGGACAAAAGACTATCGATGAACGAGCATATACGTTCGACACTAAGAAAGGGCCGCCTTGTGTCACACATACTAGACCCGATCATCGGATATCGCTCAAAAGCCAGTCTAGACACGAAATTGCTGCTGGTCAAAGCATGCCTCGCCCCTGTGCTAGACTATGGGTGTGTGCAATTGCTCCCACGCATAAGCAAATCAAACCAGTTAAAACTGGAACGAGTCTACCGGATCGCATTGAAACGAGTGGGCCAGCTCCCACGAAACCTGGATACGGATATCCTCTACGAGATGCTCGACGAGGACCCGTACTACAAGCGCATTTACGACCTGCACAACGACGCGTTAAATCGGGTCCTCAATCTGAGACGGATCGAGGACTGTACAGATGCCGGCGCACCATACCGTCGACACGGCATGCACAATGTGCTCCTGCCGTCCGAACGGATAAACCATCTACAGAAGGCCCTCGCGCCCAAAGTGAGAAAGCAACCCGTGTCAAAGCGGCCGCCTGAAGCGATCGAAGGCAGGATGGGCATCCTACGGTGACGTGCCACCAACGACTAGCATAAAAAAAAAAAGACTCAACTTAATTCATAAGTGAAGTGCGTAGTGTAGTGTAGTTATTAAGTTACTTAAGTAGTTTTTAAATTAAGATAAGTAGCACGTAAGATAGCATGTATTTAGGCCACTAGGGTGGATACCAACAGCTTCACGCACCAAAAAGTTTGTAAGCCGACTACGTTCTACTGAACGAAACAGGCAGACAAACAAACCTCTCCTTACGTGGAGGGCTTATTGTTAACCCCATTTCTATGTAATTACCTAACTAAGGAAATAAAAATATTTTTCATTCATTCATTCGTCTCGGTCTCAAGGTCTCGGGCGTCTCGTCCCGTCACAAAGCAGGCGACCAAACGTTATAAAATAACACTGTAGATAAAATAATTTATTATGAAAACTATATTTTTTAATTTACATTATGAGGTCTATTAATTGGTGATACATAACATCTAGAATTTTCTCGATGATTGTTAAAATTTCCTTTTGTATAAATACTTACACCCAAACGCGGAACAAAACATATAGAGAATAAATAGAATGTTCATGTCATGTACCTACACAAATATTTGTTCTGGGCGGGAATCAAACCTGTTACCTTGTTTCTGCAGTAAAGGCCTCTCAGCCGATCGGTCAGTAAGTTTTGTCTGTTGGATATACGTACCTATGTATCGAATAATTTCATTTCACTAACTTTTACAACACATTTAAATGTTCGTAGCCCGAGCGCGGTGAACCTGTTCGAAGTTTAGAAGGCCGTGCGGCCGTGGTTCGAATCCGGGCGTGTACCAAGAGTTCTTCTGGCTTAAGTACATAACTATCACTGACTCCGTGCCTCGGAGGGCACGTTAAGTAGTCGGTCCCAGTTGCTGTCCATAGATAGCAGTCGTTAAAATCCACCAACACGGACTGGAGCAGCGTGTCGGATTAAGCTTTAAGCCCCCTCATCCCGAGGGGAGGCCTAAGCCTCTGCAAAGGGGTATAATGGCCTGGTGGAATGAAATGGAAAATTACAATGATTACTTTAGCTAGTTATTTTGAATTTAAATTCAATGTTTAAATAATATTATTTTTTTTGTGATTTTATATATTTTTATAATGGAAATTAAGATACAACTCTGATACAATCTTTCTTCTCATTGAAATAAACAGATATTATATTAACGTCATTCAATTTAAATATGGAATGTTTTCTTGTCTTGCCATTGGCGCGGTAAGGTCTTCGGAGACGGGCATTCCAGATTCGAAATCAACGTCCGACCAACGGCGGTGTTACGGTACTGTAACCGACCCGGCGCCGGCGCAGGGCGTGCCCGGGATTTCGCGCGCTTTTTGTCACAATTGATCGATTTTATTTTGACTAACTAATGTGGAAAGTGTTGTTGTTGGCCGGCAGAGCGGGCACAAATACAGTGCTGAAGAAAAACAATTTGAATTTCTAACCTAAATAAATGTACGAAAGATTTGGAAACACCATAGGTAAAAAGATTTGACAGCAGCGTTTGATTTTAATAGAGTTTTATAAATGTCACTTCACATTATCGAAAATGTCGACCGCAATTTCGCGGGGGTGAAGACCGGCGTGCGGGGATTTCTCGGAAGTGAAGGCCGGCGCGCGGGGACCTTGCGCACTGAAATTCGGACTGAAAGTCGCCATCTTACACAAGGTAGCTAGAGTATGAGTGGTTAGACGGTAAACGCAGAAAAAGGCTTCTAGTCAATTTTCATACTTTTATGGGAAAGTCGGTGTGGGAAACACCGATCCAACAGTAAATTAGAAAAAGGATTGAATTTGAAACTAGCTATTATTCACGGTTTCGTCTGTGTGGATTGCAGCATCTAGGATATACTATATATTTACCGCTTACGAATTACGAGTTCAACTCACGAATTATGAATTTATCTTTTTTTTTAAAACTTTAAATTTTAATATTGGATAAATGACAGCTCTTTTCTAACCATTGACAGATCCCATGGACAGATCATTTTTATATATTTATTGAACACTAGGGCCGCATTTTGAATGACGCTTATTAATGGTGCCCATCCAGAGCACAATATCTTATTTATGTCGTTATGACAATAAATAATAGAAATAAAGTAAAGTTACAGATTTAACAGGTTGAGCATCAACCGTCACATATAATATGTGACATACGGTTCTCGCCAGGGGTCGCACGTCACAAGTGTTGCCGTTTGTATACTGAATTTATACTGAAATAAATTCTGATGGTTTCTTGAAAGTTAATCGTCGAACTTTTCAGCTTTCTGGGGGTATTTTTGGTTTCGAGATCTGGCAACCCAGCTGAGAAAAACTAATTTTTTTCTTAAGTAATTCCTTTTCTACGGGCGGTTACGTGTGAACCACCAAACATCCCTTTGACACTCAACCTGTTTAAGGGGTTCTCAAACAAGAAACGTGCTTTTTTTCATATTGTACAGTGGTACAGAACCCTTCGTGTGCGAGTCCAAATCGCACTCGGTCGTCAAAGCAAACAAGAAGTTTAGCGCGAGACTCGTAACGTCGGGTGGGAGTTCAAAATGGGAAACACAGGAGCGCAACATTATTTACACAAAAGTATTTACCTACATGCATAAAATATTATAACATAGTTCACATCGCTCAACCGTTAGTATAAAATAAATACACGAGCTCCTTGATAGTCGGTGTTGATCAAAGGTGTTGATATAACTCTGGTCACACCAATAGCGATGGCGGGGCGGGTTTAGATAAATAGCGTTTGTCCGCTAATGGTATGGCCAACCAATGCGTGTTTCCTAATTGTAGACGTTCTCAAGAGCCATAAAGTTATTGTCGTGATAGCCCAGAGCGCAACGAACCTGTCTCAAATTTATAAGGCCCCATAGGGCCATGGTTCGAATCCGGGCGTGTACCAATGAGTTTTTCCGACTTAAGTACACAATATCACTGACACCGTGCTTCGGAGGGCACGTTAAGCAGTCGGTCCCGGACGCTGTCAATAGATGGCGGTCGTTACAGTTCCCAACCCGCAGTGGAGTAGCATGGTGGACTTAAGCTCCAAGCCCCCCCTCCTCAACCTAGGGGAGGCCTAAGCCCCTGCAGTGGGGTAAAAATGGGTTGATGATGATATAGTTATTGTGAAAAATCTGTTCACCGTTTGGTATATTATTTAGCAAATTTGTGTTTTTTTTTTGACAGACATTTAAATATTTAAAAGACAATATTTACCTTATGAATTAGTCCCGTTTTTTAAAGTAGATTTTTCGGTAATAAAAGCACACAAATTTGAAAATCTAGTTCCAACCTTATGCGGTTCCTCTAAGCGTTGTTACTGTAAGGATAAATACATGTAAGGTCTATACTACCGAACTTCGTATTTCGAGGTTCAGACATTCTAGCGCTTACTAAAGTTACTTAACCGTCGATTGTTTTTTAACGTGTTGTCTGAAACAAAATTAGTGATGGGAAAGTGTCGATAATACAGCAAACCAGTTACAACGCAAGCAAATCTTTCACTTAGCATGGAAATTAATTCATGACAATCTACGTTTTTTATTGATCACGTAAATCGGATAAGTCTATTAAAAAAAAAACTTTAGCCTATAAATCATTTCGTAGAAACGAAAAACCGTTATCGTTATTTCACTCTTAAGTTATTTCCTGCGCGTTGACTCAAACTTTTAAAACTATAAATAGATTTATTACTCTTGTAGTCTGTGGCAGTCTTACGGTGTGTCATATTTCAGACGAGAAGTATGATTTAAACTTACTAAAGATAATGGGCATGGGCCAAAACAAAAAAAGTTGCGCTGATTGTTATCACAGCATACTATAAAACAAAGTCTCCCGCCGCGTCTTCTTCTTCTTCTTCTTCTTCTTCTTCTTCTTAGTTATTGGCGTTTTCTGCTTATAGCAATTTCGCCAGAGTCGAATTTGTTACTTTGATACTTTCAGATTATTAAATTTAAATTTTGTACAGGTTTGTGATTAATATTTGATCCCGGCGTCGCGTTGAATTTGAAAAATAAAATACCCGTTCAGCGTAACAAAAAATAAAGCAACGAAACAGTCAGTATAGATTGAACGATTCCCGCCGCGTCTGTCTGCCTGTTTATCTGTCTGAATGCTATAAACTAAAAAACTACAGAACAAATTTTCGTACGGTTGTCACCAATGGACAGAATGTCACTTCACAGTATAGCAAATGTCAAAGAAGGGGGCGCAGATCGGCGCGCGGGGACCTCGCAGAGTGAAACTCGCCATCTTGCACCAGCTAGCTAGAGTATGAGTAGTTAAGCGGGGGTTTGACAGGGGTGAAGACCGGCGCTCGGAGACCTCGCGGACTGAAACTCGCCATCTTGCACCACCTAGCTAGAATACGAGTGGTTAGACGGTAAACGCATATGAGAACTTCTGGTCAATTCGTACTTTTATTGTCAAAACAATATTTTGTTTCTCCTAATTATTTTCTGCACTCAATGCCTTAAGAAATTCGACGGTCATCTCTCGACCTATTCGTTTCGTTAAATATGGCTAAAGAGTTCTACAACCGATACTTGACGGGTTTATAGAGTTAAAAAAAAACTTGTATCGCCCGGGAATCGATCGCGAGGGAAACCGGTCGTTTAGAAAAAAATCCGTTGAAATTTATCTCTTACATCATTTCTATGCTATCAGTCAAGTACATGTAGATAAAGTTTTTGAATGCCAAATTTTTATGTATGAATGAGTATCTGTGCGTCTAAATAGACACGTGTATTATTTGCAGATCCCAACCCGCAGTGGAGCAGCGTCGTGGACTTAAGCTCCAAGCCCCCCTCCTCACCCTGGGGGAGGCCTAAGCCCCTGCAGTGGGGTAAAAATGGGCTGATGATGATGATGATTATTTGCAGTCAGTCCTAGGCAATGAGGTTACATATAGTTTGAAAATTAACACTAAATGTTGCTCAAATACATATTTGAAAACATTATGTACGTAAAAAAAAAATTACATTATTTAAAAAAAAATAGTGATCGGCATAATTTTAATACAAGAAACAAAGATAAACTTGCTAATCATGTCAGTCGCCTCAATAAAATCACGAAATCTTTTAAAGGGCAATGTATACGCTTTCACAATAAGATCCCAGCTGACATTCAAGATCTACCCCTTAAAAAGTTTAAAACTACACTAAAACGAAAGCTTTATGCAAAAGCTTATTATAAAGTATCAGACTACTTAGATGATAAAAATCCATGGGTGTAAGCCGCTCGCCTAGCAGTTTGTTTCAATAATATTATTCTTTAAGCACTTATTGTTAAAAAAAAATTTTTATATAATTTTGTTAAAAAGAGCGTCCTTCAGTTTCTTGCGTATTCTTCTGAGAGGAACCAGCATTTTTGAATGCGCCTTTGTGGTGACGTTTTTCCACAAAGTAATAAAATTCACTCTTATGACGTATTTCAAGATTATGTTACATAACTACGAAATAAAGATATTTTGATTTGATTTGATTTGAAAATAAAACTTTAGATTTTGAATCCAACGAGAAGCTTATACGTGATTAGGGTTGCTGGACTTTAGCTGGACATGTCCGGCTTTTTCCGGTTAAAATTATTCTATAAGCCTGTCTGGCTTTTGTTAGGCTTTTTGTAGAGCGATTAATACGCTCTTTTTTGCAGGATACAATTGACATGACGCTTAAAAATCTATTATCCTTCCAAAAGAGGTCTGCTTATTTTAATTGACGACCGCTTAGCCTAGTCGGCAGCGACCCTGCCTACGAAGCTGGAGGTCCCGGGTTCGAATCCCAGGTCGGGTCAGTATTTATATGATGAATATTAATACTGGCACCGGGTCTTGGTTGTTATATGTATGTGGTGTCTTCGCTTGGTATCCAAATTACAAGCTAATGCTTAGTTTGGGACCTAGACGTTGTTGTGATTGTGTGTGTTATTATTATTATTATTATTATATAACAACCAAGACCTTTATATAATTTATAAACATTTATATGATTATATAAAAGAAATTAAATATTATATATATTTTTTAATTCGTAATAAAAACAGTGATTTAACAAGATTTTTAAGCAATTGGGTATTTTTTTTATGATGAAAAGACTCATTTTTGTTGTTTTTTTAAATGTTTAATTAAAGGTATAGCGGATTTAATTTTAATTAAAGGCAGTAGAGAATGTATGCTTAAATTTTTTTTCAGTCGTAGTGTCGTATCAGCTTGTTGCGTCTAGTATGTGGATTAGATTTAATTACATATAAATATAACATATATCCATCCTACTCGGAGTATTTTTAATGTATTTTATTTTAAAATTCTACAAATGTTTGAAAAGTAAGGAATATATACATGTTTTTTTTTTTTAATATTTCATAGTTTACAACACAGACAAGTCAACCTTATAGACCACGCTTTGACAGGGAGTAGCATTCGCCAAGGCTATGTAGTGACACTACATAACAAAGTCACTAGTGAGCCGTCAGTTGGAAACACGTTGGAAGCCATTAAATTGTCAATTTTGAACGAGCCAATTAAAACTAGCCGACCTCTCCGATTGCGTTTTCGTACTGACGTTTATTAAAGCGTGGTCTATATATTGACTGGTCTGTGGTTTACAACCATGACAACCTATGCCTAATTACATTAGGCTTGAATTTATTTTGTCGTGCGAGACTTCATTTTGCAATAATTCCTAAGATATTAAATTAAATTGTATGGTGTATTGGGCAATTATAATGTGCATTAAATGCTTTAAGTAACTGAAGTATTTCATTTGATAAGTATTAACATCGTATCCGTGTAAAAGCTTTCCAATTACCACATTTTACGTGAACATCCGTGCCTCGGAGAGCACGTTAAGCAGTCGGTCCCGGACGCTGTCAATAGATGACGGTCGTTACAATCCCCAACCCGCAGTGGAGTAGCGTGGTGTATTTAAGCTCCAAACCACCTCCTCATCCTGGGGGAGGCCTAAGCCCCTGCAGTGGGGTAAAATGGGCTGATGATGATGATATGAACATTTTTATAAACATTGAAATAGGTATAGTAAGCTATCCTTAAAAGATAGAAATATGTGAAGTTTTTTTTTAGATTTACAAAAAAGGAACAATTTCCTCCATACATTGTTATTAGGCAGCGTTTTCGATGAAAGCTCCCAGTCGGCAAGATTTTTTCTGACATCTTCGACAATCATCGTCATATTTCAACTAATTTGCGCAAAACGTTAATGAATTATACACATAAACCTTCCTCTTGAATCACACCGTCTATTCGTGCCAGCTACATGAAAATCCGTTCAGTAGTTTTCGAGTTTATCGCGTTCAGACAGACAGACGCGGCAGAAAACTTTATTTCATTAATAGACAAACATACGCTAAAAAGATGCTGGTATTCGGGTCGGCTCAACCTCCTGTCATTCCTATATCCCGACTGCAGCCTACCTACACTCTGTCCTATCTACTATGGCTCATTGGTGTCTCGGACCTTCGCGTCCTTGCAGCAGAACTGCTGGCTGGTGAGTCATTGGAACGGAACGGAATAGACAAACATACGCTAAATCTGATGTAGATATGTGCTGTTTGCACATCATGCTAGTTCTATGTAGTCAGGGAGTTGGACGTGTCGCTTTGTGATTCCATAGCCGTGGGCTTTTTTTGTGGAAAAAAGTTTTTAACTCGAGGATGTAAGTATCTAGTATATATGTTTTGTACACAGAAACCTATCTATGATTGATTTATTGATGTGTATCGAATGAAGTTGCGATAATTTGAACTTCGTATGAGAGAAACTTTATCAATAGGTACATTGATGACCGATTGAGTGACTGACCGATTGGCCGAGTGGTTAGAGACCTTAACTACAGAACCGAAGGTCTCGGGTTTGATTCCGACCTGGAACAAATATTTCTGGGCATGAACATGTCTATTTGTTCCATGTTTGGGTGTGTAATATCTATTTATGTACCTATGACATGTGTAATTTACATGACAATCGATTATTATGGTAGTACCATCCAGCGGATCTGATGATGAAGCAGGAAGGTGGATAACTGAATCCTTCAATGGCTTCTAGTCGTAAATTCACCGTGTATGAACTTACTCTTTAGATTTGTCTTCAAAAGTACTTTTCTTAAAACTTTCTTTTACTTTTCTTTCGATTGACCGGTTGGCCGAGTGGTTAGGGACTCTAACTGAGGAGTCGAGGGTGGCGGGTTCGATTCCCACCCGGAGCAAATATTTGTGTGCATGAACATGTATTTACTTATAACAGTTGTCTTGTACACCATAATACAAGCATAATACTTGCTTACTTTGGGACTAGATGGCGCTGTCTGGGATGTCCCAGATATTATTATTAAAAAGGTTTTTTTTATTATATATATTTTTTAAATACATTAATTATTATTAACAATTTACTAAGTCATAGGAGATTGAATTATAAAAATTATAATCCTATAATATTATTAGAATTTTTCTACCCAAACATAGCTTAAGAAAGCTCATAGTTCACGAAAACCGCTTACAGCTGGGAACGAGAGGTTTTCGAGTGATGGCAACGAACCGAACGTTGTAGTCCGGGGCGGCCCACCACTAACTGGACTAACCACCCTAAGGTAGCACGCCACTGTGGGTTACAGGTGGCCAAAGACCGCTCATCTTGAAGATCTAAGAGAGAGCTCTGTCACTAGTTGTAGCAAAATGGTGGCCGGGCTGAAACCAGAAATCATGCAACGATAGAAAAAGCTTTTTTTTGCTCTTTCAATCATTTATTTGATATATGTCGTGATAGCCGAGTGGTAGCGAGCCAGCTTTTTGTTTAGAAGGCCGTAGTTCGAATCCCCGGGCATGTATCAATTAGTTTTTTCTAACTTATGTATATAATTATCACTGACTCTGTACCTCGGAGACTGTGCTCGGAGAGGACATTAAGCCGTTGTTCCCGGTTGCCTTCAATAGATGGCAGTCGTTACAAAACAATCCACCAATCCGCATTGGAGCAGAGTGGTGGATTAAATTCCAAATCCCCTCATCCCGAGGGGAGGCCTATGCCCCTCCAGTGCGGCATTAATGGGCTGATGGTATGGTATGGTTATAATAATAACGGATACATTATGACAACAACGTCTAGGCCCCAAACTAAGCATTAGCTTGTGTTTTGGGTACCAAGCGAAGACACCACATATATATAACAACCATGAGCCGGTACCAGTATCGATATTCCTCATATAAATACTGACCCGACCTGGGATTCGAACCCGGGACCTCCAGCTTTGCAGGCAGGGTCGCATACCCACTAGGCTAAGCGGTTATAATTTATTTGTGTTATATCTGGCTATATTTACAGTAATTAACATATTTCGTTCTTCCCCAAACGATAGAAAACAGACAACCATACGGCAAAATTCGAAAGAGGTTGAATAGGTTAAAATTATTAATAAACTTATATTTGAAGTTTTCTAACCCACACGAAGATAACATAAATTAAGAGCTTAGTTTCTTTGTGTACCTGCTCCATTATTTTTCCACGCCATTACAGCATAGACAGGGATTGAGAAGTTGAATAGCCTGAAATTGTTTGTAAAAGCAGTATATCAAGTTTTCTAACCACACGAGTTCATTTTCTATTTCTTTTTTTTTGTGCTACGTCGGTCATCTTGTTACATTACATGCACCGATCCACAGCAATTTGTGCGCTTCTTTTTTTTTTTATTTGAAGCATAGAGTATAAGGGATTTATTTATGGGATTTCTGGTCAAGCGATGTTTTAAGAAAAATATATTCGCACATCCATCACCGGAGAAAACGAGCCACACGACACCAATCAACTGACTCGCCTTCGGTACGTGTCGCTAGGATCGGTAAATGAAGGAGTTGTGGGCAGTTACCTGTTCAGTGTTATAATGTCAAGAAAAAAATAATTTCCTTTTGCGTTACGCAAAAGTGTAATATGTATGTAGTGTGTAATCCCAACCCGCAGTGGAGCAGCATGGTGGATATAAGCTCCAAGCCCCCTCCTCTCCCTGGGGGAGGCCTAAGCCCCTGCAGTGTGGTAAAAATGGGCTGATGAAGATGAAGATATGAAGAAAAGTGTAATATAATTTACTTTACGTCTGATCTGTTTTTAGGAGTTAGTAACTCAAAATCATATGCTCATAGAGATACCATGTTTTGACAACAAAAAAGATGGCAAAAAAATGTACTCCTTAGACCATTATCCTATAGTTTGACCGAAGCCGCTATACCACGCCTTAGGTATGCGCGCGGCGAGGAGGGAGGCAGCTCTTGAGCATAGACGGCCTACTGACAGAGCTGACCTATCTCCCTCCTCGCCGCGCATATACCTAATAACACATTAACACACAATCACAACGTCTAGGTCCCAAACTAAGCATTAGCTTGTATTTTGGGTACCAAGCGAAGACACCACATACATATAACAACCAAGACCCGGTGCCAGTATTAATATTCATCATATAAATACTGACCCGCCCTGGGATTCGAACCCGGGACCTCCAGCTTCGCAGGCAGGGTCGCTGCCCTCTAGGCTAAGCGGTCGTCCTAAGGCGCGGTACAGCAGTTTCGGTCAAACTATATACATCAGTTGATGTTTTGAATTACCGCGTTCGGCTCAACATAGAGCGCGTAGAGCTTATCGAACTAAACAAAAAGTTTCAAACTGCGCAGTCCAAAGTGAGGAAATGGCCCAAACTAACGGTTACCGAGAAAAACATGTATAAAGTTTCATTTTTTTATCACTTATCCTTTTTTTAACTTTTTGTTTAGTTTGGTAAACTCTACACCACCGTCTCTACACGCTCTAATAAGTTTGGACTAAGTTCAGACAAACACGCTATTACCTATAACCAACAGTCGGTCCCGTACGCTGTAAGTAGATGGCGGTCGTTACAGTTCCCAACTCGCAGTGGAGCAGCGTGGTGGACTTAAGCTCCAAGCCCCCCTCTTCACCCTGGGGGAGGCCTAAGCCCCTGCAGTGGGCTAAAAATGGGCTGATGATGATGAACCTATAACCACAGGGTCTGACATATTACTCACGTTTTCAATCGTTTCGAAGTATGACACGTTCCATCCTGATTATTAAGCTATCTAAGCTCAAAATGTTAAAAAAAAAAACTTACTATGGCAGGATCATATTGTTTTTATTAGTGGCGTATGAAGATAATGTATCTATACATAAACAACATTGCTTCAAAACTCGAAGAAGGCTGAATAGCCCGAAATTGCCCCTAGCAATGGCCTCTGAAGCGGCGTACCTAAAGGCATTCCTTTACCACCATATGATTTCGTTGGAATTCTCGGGAGAGGCATTTCTATAGAAGTAAAAAGACTTATTTTCCCACAATCCAAAAAAAGCCTTAACGCAATCACATATAGTTTACATTTCCCAAAGCAACTAACAATGTGTGCGTGAAACAGGATTCCCTTCCCATATGATTTTTGTGTAGTATTCCGTCTGAGTTACTAGTCAATGAGAAATCATTCTTGGTGCTTTTGTAATAAGGTCTAATTTTATTTATTTGAGTTATATAAAAGATCATTGAGGATCTAGTTTGTATGGCGAGGAGGTAACAACCGGCCAACGCAGGCGCTTTGTGTGGCCATGTTCGATTTGTAAAAAATTTACTTATGTAAAAACTTACTGTTAATTTTTTTTTTCACATCCGTTTACCATCACCGACACATAAAAATAATGTCTCAGATAGACGTGGTCTTCTCTAATGTATTACTAATCTTTAAATATTTATTATTAAAACTGTGAGATTGGGTACCTATATAAGTAAAAGTAATGGTATTTTTTATTGCTTAATGAAATCCATAACATTACAGTACTTGTACTGTACCGATAGTAATATTTGATTTACATAGAAGTTTGATTTTGTTACAGCTTAAAGATGTTATAGATCTAAGTATTTATTTATTTATTTTTATTTGATATGAATTTCAATTTAATACCTCTACGCGTTAATGAGGAAAGGGGTAGTAAGTTTAAAATTATTGAAAATATCTTTATTGTATAATGTAACTAAAATTTATGCTTTTCGCAATTTTCCCTTTATCTGTGTTATATGACGTTGCTTCGTACCAAATTTCAAGATTCTGAATTTACGGGAAGTCCTGTAGATTTTGATTTACTTGCGAGGGTAGAAAATTTGCAGCATAAACGGCTGTATCTTTTGATTGCGTTGGCTTAGAAGTTTGGTTTTTCCACAGCTCCAAAGGCAGTAAACTTGAGTTTTTGATATGAATTTCAACTTGATACCTCCACGCATTCCTGAGAAAAAGGGTCTTGACAGACACACAGACGGACAGCAAAGTGATCCTATAAAGTTTCCGTTTTTAATTCCTTTTGATATACGTAACCCTAAAAACTAGAAAAATGAACACCACCTGAATTGATTGACCTGTAAATAAATGTGGACACTTCGAAATTTGTCTTGCGTCGATTTACAGTACAGAAAGTATAGGATTTTGGCCCGAATCCTTATACAAGAAGCTTTTTTTATTGAGCTTTATCTTAAAAACGGTAACACGTACAAGCGCCAATATTGGTCTGTTTATAACACATACTTTAGGGTAAACTAAAAAATATTTTAGTAAATACTGTTGAGTGTGAGTCGGGTTTGCGTTAACAATCCAAAATTGAATAAAAGAAAACACATTTTTTTTTGTAAATACACAACACACTATTGTGTACTGGTACGACACCCTCTGCCCGATTCGCAGTTGGCCGGTTTTTCCTTAGTAAATTTTAGTTACCTTTTTACTTAGTTATACTACACGGCAACTTGATACTTCAATCTCACGTTGTTGTTTACCATTGGATACAATTTACAACATTCCAGGTAACAGACATTCTGTAAGTCTTAACTTTGAATTTAAAAATTTTAAATTGTAAGGGTTATTCTTGGAAGTGTCCATCAAAATGTAGAGTTAGTCAATGTTGTTTTAACTTGTTGTAATTAACACAAGAAAATTAAAAATTTGATTTTTTTGAGTTCGGGGGTGTCTCATAACTAGGTACCAACACTTTTTTTGAAAATGTATATCACGATAGATTACGTTATTACATTTATAAGAGTGTATATGGATTAGGAGAGAAGGGTCATGTACTGCTCACTTTCTGCTGAATTAGCAGTAATTTTTACTGCACGCCAAGGAAAACGCAAGGGCGAATGCGAGCGACAAGGAGGGGAATGTGAAACAGCCCGTGGGATTTTGAATTCGAAATTTGAATTGAATCAGTCAGTTCGTTCAGTCAGTCGCGCTTCGACCCTGGCCGGGACGGGTTGTGCGTGCATTATTGTGCTGCCGTAAATTATATCATATAAGTGAATTAGAGACTGATTTCTGAGGAAAATAATGGATTTTTAGTGTATTGTGTTTTATAAAAAAGAACTCAAAAATGTGGAGTGAATCGGCGCAGAAGTGTGAGATCGATTGTCAATGCTCTGGGTGAGTTATAATTTTTTTTTTAAATTATTATCTATATTATTTTGTTCCATTTTCATTTAAAGCCAGAAATATTCAAAAGCCATGACACTACAAAGTATAGTTTTTCAAACACAACATAATTTATATTTTGACATAATCTTTCTTGCTTACAAGTACAATATACCTACCTAAAAATTAAAATACCTGAGTTTTAACTTATTATTATAAATCTAACAATTAAAAAAAAAAACTTCCTATGCTTATTTTTGAACGATATACCTAAGTTTTAACAAGTAGTTGTCCAAGTTTTATCTTCCTCCCTCCTCGTTAGAATAAGTTTAAAGTACATAATAGCTTTTATGAACTCGTTCTTATCTTTTGTTATTTATTTTTGACAACGCATTTTTTTTATCACGAAGCATAGAAGGCAATGTAATCGTTCTAACCAACACTGCTAACGCGACCCAATTTCATTGTTTTTATTGGCTTTATCAATTTGGCCCAGTTTTCTTAATTAATGGATTTAAAACATGTGGTTTTTTCGACGTCTCTTTTATCTGCTTATTGAAATTACGACTTTAATAAATAAAAATTATACCTAAGAGCGTTTTTTTTTTGTATGGTCTGTTGATATTTAGAAAATGACAGCACGTTTTCATCCATGTCATCCTTAGGACCCCTTTAAAATAATGTCGGATCTATCGTCGGATCGCTCATTTTGTTACTTTCAATGTAGGAATTAATTAAAAAGTTCTTTTTAAGTAAAATAAGTTTTAAGAGAACTGTAGAGTTAGTGCATCCTCCCCCCTTGTCATTTATTGTCACCATTTTGTCCATATTTTGCATAGAATTATATTTTGTCACATTTCGTGTAGGTATCGCTTCCCTCCTTTTTTACGTGTGACGTGAATGAAATGAAAGAATCCTGCGTAGGTAAATACTTGAATATTGTATGATTTGTTTTGTTACTTTTAGAAATAACTGTATTTGAATTATACACCACAGTACAAAAATAATAAATAAATAAAAAAAAAACAGTATACTTTTTCAGCAAAAACGAAAGTAGTTTCAATGGGATAGATAGTCCGTTGAAATCAACTAACGATTTCCGTTGCACTTGTGCATATCAATGAACGAGTGTTGCCAGCTGTTTCACAGAATTTCCCCGTAAGTCGGAGATTAATTAATTGACACGCATTTAATTAAGCAGCAAAATTTAGAAAATCAGTACTTATTGCGTAATGGCTTTTTTACGTAAAATTATTATTTGCGAATTATAAATGTCGTGTTAATACGATAGTAAATAAATAAACCAATAAATACTTAGACATAAAGTTATTTTCCATATTTTATGACACTTTGTTGAATGTTTCGTATTGTAATGTCCGATTTAGTGTCGATATTTCTGAATTCCTGAAAGCTACCTATGGAAGAATTCAAGCGTCATGGCATTAGCAACTGCTATAATGTCAAAATTATATCTACAAATGAGCTTTGTAAGTTGTTGATTCTAATTATTTTGTCATTTACATGAGAAATAACAATGCTTTAATGTTTTTTGTTCCTTTAATCTCGTCAGTAGGTAGATGTAGGATAAATGTAAAAAAACATATCCTTTCTTTAAATCGCTGACAATTGATAATACTCGTTGTCTATTTTTCTATAATTACCTACACATGAAAATAATTAAACGCCGTAAGACATATCACCGAAGGCCAACAATCGTACGAATTAAATACAACCCTGAAAACGGGCTTTGAGTCTATTAATTCGTCTTCAGTTAGTTTCTAACACTCAGTCTCTGAGGTTATATTTTAAAGCATTATTAATAAATAAATATTATTCAAAATTATAAAAATTACTTAATTTATTACTGAATAAAGTTCATTTTGATAGGAAATTAAAATAAACTTAAATGCATTTTATAAAAGTAAACTGCAAAAAACGTACCAAAAGACATCATAGATGAAAATCAAAAATCTTTCTAAAATTCAAAATGTCGTGGCGCTGACATCACTTGTAACGTTCGGTTCAACCGCTTCCCGCCATAATGGGTTTTCCGTCTCTCTCTTACTTATACCTTCTTACGGAACGAAAAAGAGAAAGACATATAAACATCCGTCATATTGTCGAACGTGTGGGGTCAATGTATGATTCACAGAGAAAACTTGAACGAGTTTTTAATTTATAATGTGTATTTCATAACAATACTTAAATGATAGGTAACTTTGTGGTAGACTTTAAAGAAAAAAAATACGTATTTCAATGATTTCGCGTGGTGTTACAAAAAATATTCAAAATACATTTCATTTTCCTATAAGTATCTAAGTACATTTAATTTTATTAAAAATAATTTATTAAAAACGTTCAAATACGGACTATACTATATTGATCCTGAAAAATTATTAATTAACAAAATATATTTTGTAAAAACTCAATAAAACGAACTTTCTAAATAGGTAGTAAAAGAAATTTGATATAAAATATTATATAAAAAAGATATTTCTAAAGGATTGTCATCAATCCTTTAGAAATATCTTTTTTACAAAACTTAAGCCGGAGTCGAAGCCACTCGAAGCTCCCACATAATGCCAGACCGAAACCTCTTTGTGCGTCACAATAACCGAACAGTTAGGTGATATTTTTATCTACGTTTTTGGCTACTAAATGGAATTTAGACATTAGGTATCTTAAATCTAGATCGATAACTAGTGGAATATTAAAATTCGCATTCCACATTCTATGGAAGTCGTCAATTTATTTACTTTTTTTTTTTTAATTTATTTTGAATGATGTCTACAAAAAATATCTTTATTTTTTTAATATTCTACACAGAGCGGTCGAAAATCAGTTATACAATTCGCTTTCGTTGCAATAGAAATTGAAACTGAAAATAAATTAGGAATTCGTTACGCGCATAGAGAAAGTATTTTTTTTTTTAAAGACGATGAGCGCAATGATGATCTGATTACACCTTTGACGGAAAAAAATATAGAGTAGAGAGTAGCGCTCAAATTGCATTGTTGCGGTTTCTATGCACTTACAGTTTGTATGAAAAATTGTTGTGGATAGTAACTTGTACTGAGTAGTTATTAGAGGCCAAGTGCGAGGCGGACTCGCGCTCTGAGGGTTACTTATATAGAGCATGTAGAGCTTACTGAACTAGACAAAAAGTTTCAAGTGAGCAGATGGCGCAAACTAACGGTTACCGAAAAGAATATGTTTCAAGTTTTATTTTTTTAATATTTTCATTCTAAGCTTTTTGTTTAGTTCGATAAGCTTTACACGCTCTATAAGTTTGGATTACGTTCAGGTGAACTCCAGTATAACTTGTTCGTATAATATCTCTACGCACTGCACTGTCAGCTGGTTCGATTAAACTTATCTTTGAAATTAAAAAGTCCATCGAAAATTAGGAATTCATAATTTCATATTATTTACACAAAGAGTAACTTTTTTATACCTTTCAAGATACTAGGTCAACGGCATGGATGTTATACCGCCATAGAGTAAATAAATTTGACAGCAGCGTTTGGTTTTAATAGAGTCTCAGAACAATAAATGTCACTTCACAGTATCGAAAATGTCAAATGGGATTTCGCGGGGGTGAAGTCCGGCGCTTGGAGACCTCGCGGAACACGAGCTAACTAGAGTATGAATGGTTAGACGAGGGTATGAAGAGGGCTTCTAGTCAATTCGTACTTTTGCGGAATCGAACCCGCTATGGAATTGATGTACAGAAAGACTGATAGGCAAACAACAAAGTTATCCTATAACAGTTCTAGTTTTAGCTTTTGAGAAAAAAACCCTTATTTTTTTTATAAATTTATTAACCCATAGAATGGGCTATCATCTAATAGGGATTTTAAATCGCAACCAGGGGGTTATTGAGAGGCCTCATTATTGCGTTTAAGTGTACCTATATAATGGAAAGAGTATAATAAGCAATGGGTATCACACAATAGTCCTTTTAAATCACAACTAAAACCAGTTTACCTAACATGCCTTATCGTCCCGTTACAGTACATGTACTTTATTATATATATTCAAATGTCATATGGAGACATAAAAAATATGAGTTCGTTGCCTTATATGAAATTCAAGGTTGGCTTATGACGTAATACGTTAAAAAACTTGTTCCGAACATATCTATAAATACAATTTAGAAGTGTAGACATGCCCGGAACGTGCGCGCTTCTCCTATACAGAGACGCCATGACAGTTACGACAAAAAGCGTAATCAATCCGTTCGGCAGTTTGACAGCTCAGTGATGATAAACTTAATGACAAGACCATGGACAAGACGTAGTTACCTCGTGAGAGTTCACGTTCTTCTGAAACTCGGCGTGTCAGGTGCGTCTTATTATATTCGAGGGTTCAGACGTTACAGCGCAATCGAATTTTCGTTGATTTTAACCAAAAAAACTAGTGAAGAAAAAATATTTATAATTGAGGTCGAGGAAATTGTATAGAATTTTAATTATTTTATTAATATTAATTAATTAATTGTTTGTGTAATTAATTAATTGTGTCGTGATAGCCCGAGCGCAGCGAACCTGTTCGAAGTTTAGAAGGCTGTGCGGCCGTGGGTCGAATCCGGGCGTGCACCAATGAGTTTTTTCTGGCTTAAGTACATATGTTACCTCCAAAGCACGGAGTCATACTGACTCTGTGCCTCAGAGAGCACGTTAAACCGTCGTTTCCGGTTGCGATTAACAGATGGCAGTCGTTAAAATCCACCAACCCGCACTGGAGCAGCGTGGTGGATTAAGCTCCAAGCTCCCTCACCCTGGGGGAGTCCTTAGCCCCTGCCGTGAGGCGTAATGGACTGATGGAATGGAATGGAATTGATTAACTAATAGTAAATCGAATAATAATCGATTTGTCGATTCTTATGTCCTAAACGGACTTACAGTTACCATTTACGTAAATAATTTGATACAGCAGGCAGGTATAAACAACACTTTAATAACAGATTAATAACCTCTGTAAGTGACCGTGAAATTCCGATCAGGCCCAAGTGTGTTTATGGCATGGGAAAAATTACAAAAAACCGGTTAAGTGCGAGGCGGACTCGCACATACGGGTGCCGTACCACCGTACAATAAAAAAAAAACACGTTCCATGAATGGGGATCTCCTTGAATTTTTAACTTTATTTTATTTTTAATATTTGTTATTATAACGGTTATATTATGATAGTAGCTCATACCTAATGAAAATTCCAAGTGTAAGCAATGATCTCCATTCCATCAGCCCTTTTTATATCCCACTGCAGGGGCTTAGGCCTCCCCTCGAACTCCCTTCGAACACGAAAGCCAATATCGAAAGAATTAAAAAAAAGCTGCCGAGGTAAACAGATCGTCTACCGTTTGGAAAAATAAAATTGGGAATCGGTCAAAAACTATGTGCTGGACAGTTGCCGTTTTCATTGAATGATTATCAGATCAGTTACCCCGGAGAGTGTGAGAGCGAGTTCTTCACTTCACTTCATCAGCCCATTTTTAACCCACTGCAGGGGCTTAGGCCTCCCCCGGGTAAGGGGGGCTTGGAGCTTAAATCCACCACGCTGCTTCAACGCGGGTTGGCGGATTGTAACGACCGCCATCTATTGACAGCAACCGGGACCGACTGCTTAACGTCCTCTCCGCAGCACGGAGCAATGATCTCACAACCACCAATCATCAAAAACGTCCAAAAAAATATGTTTCTTGTATGGGAATCCCATTAATTTTTAACTTTATTTTATTTTTGTTATTTGTTGTTATAGCGGTCACAGTAATACACATTCTATGAAAATATGAAGTGTGTCTACCAATCACGGTTAAGATAATACAGCCCTGTGACAGACGGACGGAAGGACAACAGAGCCTTAGCAATATAGGGTTTCCGTTGGTACCCTTTGGCTACGGAACCCTAATAAAAAAGAAATTAAACTATAAAATTATTAGAAATACTTAATGAAATTTAAAATATTTTGCGCCACATTGCGATACTCTATATTGTTTTCGGTACTTTTTAATAATAATAAAAAATACGTACCTAGGTACAAATTGTAATTTCCATAAAAATACGAATTGACTAGAAGCCCTCTTCTTCGTTTACAGTCTACCCACTCATACTCTAGCTCGTTGATGCAGAAGTTTCGGTCCGCGAGGTCCCCGCGCGCCGGTCTGCACCCCACGAAATGTGTTTGACATTTTCGATACTGTGAAGTGACATTTCTGACTCTATTAAAACCAAACGCTGCTGTCAAATTAATTTACTCTTGCATGTAACAAATAAACATGTACACGAATATTTGTCACGGGTGGAAATCGAACTCACGACCTTTGGGGTCTGCAGTTGGAGTCTCTGTAGAGTGACGACCTCGTATGTCCAAAGTGTCCAAACAACAAAACTCCATCACATAAACGAGATTATCTCACAAACTGCGCAATGTTCATAATATATTATACGTGCTTTTCGTGGACGCCGCTGGATAGCCTAAAATTAAAAAATAGAAAAACGGATTCGTTACAAACATGCTTTACGAGTTATTCTTTGTAACAAAGCACATCATCATCATCATCAGCCCATTTTTACCCCACTGCAGAGGCTTAGGCCTCCCCTAGGTGGAGGAGGGGGGCTTGGAGCTTAAGTCCACCACGCTACTCCGCTGCGGGTTGGGAACTGTAACGACCGCCATCTATTGACAGCGTCCGGGACCGACTGCTTAACGTGCCCTCCGAAGCACGGTGTCAGTGATATTGTGTACTTAAGTCAGAAAAACTCAAAGCAAACACAAAGCAAAAGAAAATAAAAATTAAAAAAATGACATACGAAGTCTTCACTCTACAGCAGCGTCGAAATGCCACACACAAACTCAACGAGCCATTAGTGATTTCGCCGTTTTTTTCTATGGAGACGTGGAGGCTACGATCATGACAAACATACATCGAAATTGTCGTAAGATCTGGGTTGAACCGGTATTTGTGAGGCTTATGACGAGCGAGGGCCTCCGGGACGTGAGAAATGGATAGATTAGTTTCATTGACCGGTTGGCCGAGTGGTTAGAGACCCTAACTGCGGAGCCGAGGGTCGCGGTTTCGATTCCCCCTGGAACAAATATTTGTGTGCATGAACATGTCTACTTGTTCCGTGTCTAGGTGTAAAAGTATCTATATATGTATATATTTAAAAAAAAGAAGAATATTAAGTATGTATACCAGTTATCTAGTACCCCATAATACAAGCATAATACTTGCTTAGATATTATATATATTATATGTCCCAGATATTATATATATTATATTATTTACACCCCACTGAGGCCTCTTTTTGGCTGTTATAACCACAGAGAACAGAGTAGATTAGAGGTGCCATGTGATGGTAATCACTCACAAAACGAATATAAGTAAAAATTATATGTACGCATACGTAAATAGTTTTGTCTCGGCTTTATATTATTTTAGGAAACAGTTAAGTCGTTCATCCCTTTCACTTACATCTTTGGTATGATTTGATATCGCATTTTAGAGTTTAAGTTAAGACATCAGCGGAATCGCCTACATATCAATTCTAACCTACACTAATGCTTTATGGTTATGACGATCTATACTTAGATGACAGAATCATGAAAACAGAGCGTTTCATACTTCAAAACAATAACCTGAGCAAATTGCGTATATCCAAATATTTGCATTTGTGTCGTGATAGCCCGAACGCAGAGAACCTGTTTCAAATCTATAAGGCTATGTGGCCGTGTTTCGAATCCGGCCGTGTACCAATGAGTTTTTTCTAACTTAAGTATATTAACTATCACCGGCTCCGTGCCTAGGAGAGCACGTTAAGCAGTCGGTCCCGGTTGCCGTTAATAGATGGCGGTCGTTACAATCCGCCAACCACCATTAGAGCAGCGTGGTGGATTTAAGCTTCAAGCTTCAAGATGGTATGATATACTAAAAATGCCTTTCATTGTATAGTCAGTAGCGGTACGAGCGACATCCACTAACGTAAGGATATAAATCTATTCAGATATTTTTTTTCAAATGAGGGCGTATTGTAGTCTGACCACACCACACACTTTTTTTTCTATCGCCTCCCCGTACAACCGGTTTCGGATATTGTTTAAGTGTTGGCGGCTTCGACCGCTCGTGATTCGGACAAACCGTGGGGACCACCGAATTCGGTAAGTAAAGAAAAAAATAGATTAGGCCGATTCCGAAATAATCCAAACCGTTTCGAAATAAATTGTTTCTTAGCCATATTTTGCTATTAAGGGCTCTTAAAACAGTAAGATGGTAGATAATAAAAAAAAAATTAATTTCACCTTGGTTTGACCTCTATTTCACATTTATATTATGATAGTTTGTGGGTAAGATGTTCTGATGATGTACCCAAGTTATAGGGAAAAAAATGTAATGTCAATACACAGAGTAATATGAATAGGTAAGTATTAATAAAAATAATTTGTAGTGAACGTAAAATATAATATGCGTAGTCTGTCATCTGTACCATGCGTCGAACGTCAGATCATACGTCAGATTGCGTTTTTTATTAACTACTTTTAGGCAAAGAAAAATTAAGGCATACAGCCTTCCCACTATGAAAATGTTGAAATATTATTAAACACAATTACTTGCCGCAAGGCAAAAAAAAATAGCTTTATATATGGAATTGAAAGATAAAATGTCGATAAATAAGGAGCTGTCAAGGTCTCCATTAACAGTGATATTGCTTGAATTAGAATTTTGTCATATAGTTGCTTTAAGAGGATTGTGCATAGCCAAGTTTCCATACAAACGGCGTTAACGGTTGCACTCCATTAAACCTTAACCGATCGTCGATTGGGGCAAAAAATATATGGTATTTTGATCAGCAAAAACTAGGTACCTTTTTAATTTTTTAAATATTTTCATTACAACAAAAAAAAAAACTTGAATGCTCGGGATTTTTTTTTTCGAAACCGTTTCATTTTTCACAACATGTTCGATCTGAAACTAATTACATGTTTATATGTTATAAAAAATATAAAAAAATCGAAAAATAATCCTGGGCGCTAAAATTTTTTTTTTATGATATTTCAAATTATTTACAAAATTAAAAACTGTTGAACTTAGTTTTTGCTGATCTGAATACCATATAATTTTTTTGCGCCAACCGGTTAAGGTTTGATAGGGTGCAACCGTTACGCCGCAATTTGTATAGAAATTTTCCATTACACGCTCCTCTTAATTGCATGTTGTAAGTATGCGCTAAGAAAAAGGGTTTTTAATATCATCATCAGCCCATTTTACCCCACTGCAGGGGCTTTGGCCTCCCCCAGGGTGAGAAGGGGGTTTGGAGCTTAAATCCACCACGCTACTCCACTGCGTGTTGGGGATTGTAACGACCGCCATCTATTGACAGCGTCCGGGACCGACTGCTTAACGTGCTCTCCGAGGCACGGAGTCAGTGATAGTTAATGTACTTAAGTCAGAAAAACTCATCGGTACACGCCCGGATTCGAACCATGGCCTTATAAATCTGAGACAGGTTCGTTGCGCTCTGGGCTGTCACGACACGTTTTTAATATAATAATTCAATACTATTAGTAGAGCAATGGATGATCGAGCCATCAAAAAATACGAGGAATATGAAAAGGAAAAATAACGCGTCACATAATTACGTTACAAAAATATGTCAGGAAATAAAAATTACACTGTGTTCCTCATATTTTATAATGTCGATAATTTATTGCTCGTGAATTATCATCTTATTTATTATAATAATAATAACACATACAATCACAACAACGTCTAGGTCCCAAACTAAGCATTTGCTTGTATTTTGGGTACCAAGCGAGCGAAGACACCACATACATATAACAACCAAGACCCGGTGCCAGTATTAATATTCATCATATAAATACTGACCCGACCTGGGATTCGAACCCGGGACCTCCAGCTTCGCAGGCAGGGTCGCTGCCCACTAGGCTAAGCGGTCGTCAAAATTAAACGAGCAATTCTTGTATATATACCTGTATAAATTTATTATTATATTAGTCATCACGACTATGTAGAGTCGACTAGTTCACGAGTTATAGCCAACGAAGTTAACCACTTCACGCCCTTCACGCCGTGTCAATTCTGAACAAACTTAATATTTTCGGTGGCAAGTTTGTTTTGTTGGTAATATTGGTATATGTAACCTTTTGTTTATTAAATGTCTGAATATAGTCGCCTTCAAAAGACGTAGATAAAAATATCACCTAACGGTTCGGTCATAATTCACGCACACAGAGACGGTACGTACATGGTTAGTGTGGCGTAGCGAGAGTATGTGGTCTGTTGAGTTACACACACAAGTATGTAAAAGTTGGCATGTCATTTCTGACGACATTGTATTGCGAGGGTTCATCCAGACATTGCAATAACAAGATTTAAGCAATGACGACTGCTTGGCCTAGTGGGTAGCGACCCTGCCTGAGAGCTGGAGGTCCCGGGTTCGAATCCGAGGTGGGGTCAGTATTTATATGATGAATATTGATACTGGTACCGGGCATTTTTATTATTATTATTAGGTGACGCGTAATTCGACACGCACTGGACCGATTTCTCTATTGAACGAGGACATTAAAAAATAATAATAATAACACACACAATCACAACAACGTCTAGGTCCCAAACTAAGCATTAGCTTGTATTTTGGGTACCAAGCGAAGACACCACATACATATAACAACCAAGACCCGGTACCAGTAATAATATTCATCATATAAATACTGACCCGACCTGGGATTCGAACCCGGGACCTCCAGCTTCGCAGGCAGGGTCGCTGCCCACTAGGCTAAGCGGTCGTCAAAACAAAACAACGGATCTAGGTTTGGGCAGTACTGCTGCATCATACAACGCGTTAGTAATTGTAATATAACGGTTTGAGTACGTTAATAACGACATGTAGATTAGCATAAACTTCACGGTCCGTTGTCTATGCCATAGAGCGTCAATGCATATGGCTGCGACGACAATGTACGATAAACGTCTGTTGACTTGTTTATGGTTAGTCGCCACCAAAACACTTAATTTTTTCATACGACATAGCTACAAAATAACTATTTTCCAATTTATTCTTTTATTTGTGCAATAAGATCTTGCTTCTTGCATGCTTCTTGGTAAATTCTACGTGAAGGACCCGTCGTCCCACCAATTTGACCTACTGGTAGGACCACGGTACACCACTATGTACCCGTAGTCCTACTGGACTACGGTCGATTAAGAGTATCGATATTTATCTGTATTTTAATTAAGTAAATAAATGAAATTAACATTTTTTTCTTCATTTAAAGTAAAATTCACTTTGAAGTCGAATACGTTCAGAATGATTTTATGCCCAGGTTTAGGCTTTAGGCCCAGTAGTACCACAGGTACATAGTGACATACCGTGGTCCTACCAGTAGGTCAAATCGGTGGGTCCCCGGGCCCTTCACCAAATTCCATTATTATAGGGCAACGGGAAGTATCTGATAGTTTTTGTTTTGCTTGCAAGTGTTTAAAGTATCAGTTATGTAAGTATGTGGTTTATATGGCCCTAATTTTTTGTTACCTTGTCTCAGAAGTTTGACTTTTTTACAGCACGAAGGAACCGTAGATCTAAGTAGACTGACCGATTGGCCAAGTAACTACGGAGCTACGAGTCGCGGTTTCGATTCCTGCCCGGGCCAAACATTTTTGTGCATATTTGTTCCGTGTGTGGCTGTAAAATAATCTATATATGTATATATTGTGTCGTGATAGCCCAGAGCGCAACGAACCTGTCTCAAATATATAAGGCCCCATAGGGCCATGGTTCGAATCCGGGCGTGTACCAATGAGTTTTTCTGACTTAAGTACACAATATCACTGACACCGTGCTTTGGAGGGCACGCTAAGCAGTCGGTTCCGGACGCTGTCAATAGATGGCGGTCGTTACAGTTCCCAACCCGCAGTGGAGCAGCGTGGTGGACTTAACCTCCAAGCCCCCTCCTCACCCTGGGGGAGGCCTAAGCCCCTGCAGTGGGGTAAAAATGGGCTGATGATGATGATGATGACGATAATATATTATAAAAAGAATATTTAAGTATGTATACCAAATGTCTAGTAAGTACCCCATAATATAAGTATGATATTTGCTTACTTTGGGACTAGATGGCGCTGTGTGTGATGTCCCAATTTTGTTATTATTATTATTTGATTGCCACTTAACACCTCCACGCGTTCCCGAAAAAAAGGGGTCTTGACAGACAGACAGACAGACATACAGACGGACGGACAACGAAGTGATTCTATAATTGTTTTTTTTTCCTTTTGAGTTACCGAACCCTAAAAAGTAATCCATTATACCTATCTGTAAAGTGTTTTTCGTACAAAAAATCACCAGCTTTCCTTGTTGCGTTGCGAATTGAGGAAAGAACAAACAAACAAACACGCTTTAGCTTTATGTAGGTGTAACGTTGTCGTAGCGCGCCACAGACCGCGCATTAAACCCGGAACTTTTCAATTAATGCCCAGTACTCCAGGCATCGACCCCTAGCAATTATACTATCAAGGGGTAAGAGGGGTGTCAGACCATCTGTCCGTTCAACGAACTTATCGATCTTTAACGGAGTGTGCGCAAACGCAGCGCAATCCACGCTAGGGCGAATCTAGTTTTTATGTAGGCGTTATTCCGTTGAACTCTACAAAAAAAAAAAAATACTTCCGTAAAAGCGTTAGTTGCTATCCTATTCAGTGTAATTGATGAACTAGAAAAGAGTAAAAATTATAAAAGTGAAAGGAAATTGTAAATAGTATATTTAAAATTAAATTTTTCGTGTAAAATTACAGATATTAATAAAATGTTACAAAAATAAAAATCTTGGATCTATGACAGTTTTCGCGACACGCCGTCTCAGTTTTTCAGTTTCAGGGGCTAATACAATATATGCGCGCAACAACACCATTCACAACAACAAAGAAGCTTTGCTGTAAATTAACAGGCGCAGGTATGGGGGGGGGGGGGGGGGGTGAGGTAACACGAAATAAATATGAATACACGATTGTCAATTAACGCAGAGGTGGCGGATGCATTCAAGTGTGACATAACGAGGCAGCTGTCACGATTGAAAGCCAAATTTGATTCTCGTTTGATGTAATCAATTTCATTTTATGCTCATACCTAACATATAATACATAAAAGTACAAATTGACAAAAGCACAATGTCTGAAGACCAAGGTCTTCAACCAATGCGTCCTGCCTACAATGACATACGGTGCCGAAACATGGACTCTCACGGCAAGACTGGGCCACAAATTTAAAGTCGCTCAGCGCGCTATGGAGCGGGCTCTGCTCGGTATTTCCTTGATGGACAAAACCAGGAATACTGAAATCCGTCGAAGAACTAAAGTTGTCGACGTAGCCGAAGTGATTAGCAAGCTGAAGTGGCAATGGGCCGGTCACATTTGCCGTAGAACCGACAACCGATGGGGTGGACGAGTTCTCGAGTGGAGGCCACGTATTGGGAAGCGAAGCGTTGGACGCCCCCGGCCAGGTGGACTGATGACCTGAAGCACCATACCGGTGGTAATTTGAAGGGGAAGGCGGAGGACCGTGTGTGGTGGCGAGCCCTGAGAGAGGCCTATATCCTGCAGTGGAGAGACACGGGCTGATGATGATGATGATGACAAATTGACTAGAAGCCCTCTTCTGCGTTTACCGTCTAACCACTCATACTCTAGCTAGCTCGTGTAAACTTGCCAGTTTTAGTCCGAGTTACAGTGCGCAAGGTCTCCGCGCGCCGGTCTGCACCTCCGTGAAATCCGCACGCGCCAGTCTTCAACCCCGCTAAATTGCGTAATGTCACTTCGATACTGTGAGTTAACATTTATGACATTAAAACCAAACGCTGCTTTCAAATTAATTTACTCTATGAGAGAAGAGTAGAAAAGGCAAGCGAGTCCGAAATGTGAACTTCAAAAGAAAGAGATAGAAAATATGTATACCTCCATTTATACAGAATTAAAATAAGTCTATCTCTTTTTATTTTGAGCATGCGCAGTTGTTAGAGCTTTTTGGTTGACAGCTGTGACTGTCAAATGAGTGTCCAAAGCGCTGCGGCTTAAAAGTAAAATAAGGATAGAAAGGATAGATAGAAGGAAGTGGTCGTGGTTCGAATCCAGGCGCGTATCAATGAATTTTTTTGACTTAAGTACATAACTATCACTGACTCCGTGCCTCAAAGAGCACGTAAAGCAGTCGGTCCCGGTTGCTGTTAGTAGATTACGGTCGTTACAATCCGCCAACCCGCATTGGATAGCATGGTGGATTTAAGCTCCAAGCCTCTTCATCTTGAGTGGAAGCTTAAGCCCCTGCAGTGGGGTGAAAATTGGCTGATGAAGTGAAGTGACTATTCCAAAACCTGAATTTTTCCATATTTAAAGGATGTGCTATTCGTTTGCCTAATGATGGATTAAACTATATTTTTGAATTTATACACATTTTCCGTATTTAATTTAAATGTAGGCTAATTAATCCTTGATCTATTTTACTATTGCTATGTCCTCTTAAAACTATAAGCCGAAAATTAAAAAAAAAAAAAAGAAAAAAAAAACAGCGAGCCCTATTACAAATAAAGATATACTTCCATTTGTTATCTTAAATCGACAGTTTTATTGTTATTGGATTCCAAACTTAATGAGGCTATTCATTTTATTACTGATAATTAATTTTTCAATAATTAAATTGGAAATGCTAATATTATGCAGTTTTTTATATGTTTAATAGGATATTATAGTTTACTTACAAACACCTGTCTTGGCTATCTTCTATGACCAGAGGGCCAAGTGCGAGTTTTTTTACTATTGACTGTGTCGTATGCGTTTTTTATAATTTGTATGGAAACTCGTAGTTACTTAAAACGACCGCTAGATGTGCTGTACGAGTTTCCATACAAATTATAAAAAAAACGCAAACGACACAGTGAATAGTAAAAAAAACTCGCAATTGACCCTCTGTAAAGTGCGAGCGCTATTCAACAGTATTGTCTGTCACATGTCACATCATAGCGACCACGGAACATATAAAACTAGGAAGCCAAAATTTGAAACAGTGGTTTATTTTATAAAGTGAGTATTGATTTTTAAGAAAGGAAAATTTGGAAATTTCAAATTTAAGGAGGGAGGTATGGAGGGGCTTTGTATGAGTGTCTTTGTTCTTTAAAGTTAGAAACATAAAAATTTTAACATAAATAAATAATGACGTGTTTCAGGGTTTTTGGTTTTCCACATTTTAAGGGTGGGAAACGGGAGGTGGAAAGTATGGGAGTATCGGTTTTCTTAAAGGAGTGGGGAGAGTGAAGATTGAAAGTTTGAATGGGTGTACCCAATATCAGTTTCAGCAAAAAGTACGTATAAACTGTTTCGAATGTTAATACTACCTAAAACAGGAATGTGTAGTCTACGCAAGCGAAGCTGCGGGCGGTCGCTAGTATAAAATAATGGAAGTGTCTAGAAACTGATTTCGTATGCGGTCCGGTGTCGTCACAATTTTTCGATTTCGTTTCACTGGACGTTAGCTGCTTTCGTGTAAATAAATTTGATCGACCGCAGTTTTTATAATAAACATTCATTGAGTTTCTCGCGTACAATCGGGAAATATTGGGAAATAATGTAATAATGAAATTGTCATTTTTCGCGCATTTTAGTGACGTTTCAAGGTATCATCACGTGAACGTATTTCGCGTTTCCGCTGTTTTATATGACGCATTTCCGTCTTCATTTTAGGAATGTAGTCTTTACTTAATTGTTTTTATAGTGCACACAGAGTATAGTGCACGTCAAACTTTATGGCGGATCGGAATACAACGCTATAAGCGTGCTTGCGCAGGTACAGTCATATACCCCTCGCTTCACTGCGTCCCGCTACACCGAAACTGGTTACTGCGACGCGACTTGTGCCTATGTTCACATCCGCCATAAAGTTTGATTGGAACTGTACATATCTATTTCATGAAAATTTCAAGTGTAAGCAATGATCTCACAACACAATCATCAATCACCAAAAAAGTCGAAAAAAAAAACATGTTTCTTATTGTATGTGGACTCCTTTAATTTATAATTTATTTTTTATTATTTCTTGTTATAACGGCCATATAGTAATACACTCTGTGAAAATTTCAAATGTCAACCTATCACGGTTCAGATGATACAGCCCTGTGACAGACGGACGGACGGACAGCGGAGGCTCAGTAATAGAGTTCTCGTTGGTACCCTTTGTGTGTCGTGATAGCCCGAGCGCAGCGGAGCTGTTTGAAATCTATAGAACCGTGTGGTCGTGATTATGTGACTTAGGTACATTACTGAGTCCGTGCCTCGGAGAGCACGTTAAACAGTCGGTCCCGGTTGCTGTCAATAGATGGCGGTCGTTGCAATCCGCCAACCCGCAACCCGCCGAGCAGCGTGGTGGATTTAAGCTCTAAGCCCCCTCATCTTGAGAGGAGGCCTAAGCCCCTGCAGTGGGGTATAAAAAGGGCTGATGGAATGGTACCCTTTTGGTACGGAACCCTAAAAATCGAATAAATATATACGATCATTCGTCGAACTTGACCATTTTGTAATTAATTATCGAACTTGGTTAGAAACTAGTGATATACGAATACAGTATACGAAGCAAATAATATTTAGGTAAGTAGGTACCTAGTTTCTTCTATTGTTTTTCTCCGCTCTAAAGGATTGTAAAAGAATTAGAAAAAGTAAGAAAGAAAACAAAAAAAACAAAATACCTGTCCGTCCTCGCCAGGGGCATTTGTAACAAAAAAAGTGCGTTCGGAAATGTACGCGAGTTAAAAATTAAATTTTTAGTTTGCGCTTTAGTCGTTTTATTTCATTTCATTCATTCAAATTGAGTTTATATTTATAATCCATTAACAGATTTTAATGAGACTTTCACCTTTAAATAAGTAAAATTTAACTTTTTGTCTTAACACGCTGATTTGTCAGGAATAGATTGATTGATTGAATGATTGTTTGTGAAGGAATGGAGAAGTAAAAAAAAACCATGAATATAGGAATACTCTAACGCAACAATACACTACCGATGTACCCCTAGTAAGTCAGCTGGCTATGTACACAAGCGTCAATTTGAACATACTCGTACCAAAGTTTACCGACCGCCAGTACGCTGCGAAATTCCACTCACACATACTTACGCGTCCACCATCGCAGTGCTTCATTGGTGGTTTAGTGACAGAAAGTCTAGAGTTTTTGTTACGTCTATGGTGCTATTGCCTATGGTTTATGTTTTTCAAGTGACTGGTCACTTGATCCACCAGTCGTCTCATATCCTAGTAATTAAAGGCTCTCTAACATTGTAGAGAAATTGTTCTTAAAAAGTAACTAAACATATCACTTTATACTAATATAAGTCGGTCCATTGCATATCGTTATGAGCGCGCGCCTTCAGGGTGCTGGTTCGCTAGCCAGCTATTCGAATGTGCTAGAACCAGCTTTGTACCTCCTACGGAGATGCTTGGAGACTTACTCAGGCACAAGTACCAGCGAGATTCATTGCACTCTGTGTGTGCCTGCTAGCGTTATTTATTACGTATTCTATGTATGTAAATATGTATGTATGTGAATTACGTATTCTAATAAAACTTTCTTCATTTCGTCCACTTCGTCTTAAGACAGAGTAGATGAAAACTGGAGAAAGTTCAAGAGAAACAAGCAAAACAATTCAAGCGAATTTAAAAAATCCGTACATTTCCGAACGTGACACGCGACGCATACGCCTCATTTCGTTTTCAACGGCCGCACACAGATAAAATTATAATTATCTTTTTACTATAGACTAAAGAAAACATTTTCACGTCGAAAAACATAACTAACGGCCGTCTGCGGCTTCATCTGTCTCTGTGGAGTATAGGTTGCTTACGTTTGTATTATAGTATCCGCGTTTTCATCGGTATGTTTTTGCAAAAGAATAAGTTATTTTCCCGCGTAAAAAGTTCGGAAATGGTCGGAAGTAGTCCGAGACGAGGCGAGGAACTACGAAGTTATTCGAAGCGCCTCTCTACACTCTCGTCCATAGATTATCTCTCGTCCTCGCCTCGAAGTTCGCGAGTAGTGTAGTGGACGCTTTATAACCCTAGATCAGGTTACACACGTTAAAAAAATCTGTATTCGACGACTAAAAAAATCCACAGATCTTGCAGTCCCCGCAACCATCGGTTTCATTGAAAATGAACCTACCCAAACCCGACTTTCACAGATTATTTTATTTTATTGCCACGAAAACGTGGCACTATTCTTTTCAACTCATTAAACTCGGAAGTAAAACAACGAAAAAAAATATTTTCGTTTGTTTAACATATTTGAAACATTTAGGTTTTAAACTGCAGCCTCTGATATCCTTAAACGTTTTGAATTCGATAAAGAAATATTCGAACGAATACAGGCCGAAAGGCGATGACCGTAATGTTAACAAGTTCCCGAACGTCCATAAAATCTAACACGTGATGTCAAATTTCTTGTTTGATTTCCTACCGATTTCCAAAATTTTGGTCTCAAACTGTAGCTACCGACGCCTTCTAACCTTTGGTATAACACTTTAAAGCGATCCGACGAATACCCTCTGAAATATAGTAACTTATATCCACAAACACAAGCGATCGACCAAAAAATCTCATCTTTCGGAAATAATTTCTCTTACAATTACCGACCGATTTCCAAAAGCTTGGTCTCAAATCGTAGCTACGTTAATGGCCGAGATACTATTTTTTTTCATTTTCGATATCGGTCCCCGTTCTTGAAATATTTTGGATTTAGTAAAAAAAAATTCCGAAAAAATCCCGATTTTTTACATTTTCCAATTTTTTTCTAAAACTACTTAACCGATTTCCAAAATATTGATGTCATAGAATGCACAACTAAATTCTTCATCTTTTAAAACTTTAAAATCTTGGCTAGACTCCATACCCTCGGAGTAATGGCCAAAAATGCGTCTCCCGTGAAATGGATATGATAGTCATTTTCAATGACAAAATGTCATCTCTGCCTGTTCTGTGAACACACCAAAATAATTCCAGTTGTGTCTGTAAATGTAGGAACTACGAGGGTGTGGCACTCCAAACAGACAGACGGACAAACCGAAACTATAAAATGTTCTTTTTAAATTACCGGTATGGTAAGTTACCTTTGCCAAGTTCTGTGTCTTCTACACTAATAATAATCCTTAAGAGATCCTGATAAGAAAGTCGCGGTCACAAAACGTAGACAAAAATATCACCTAACAGTTCGGTTATAATTGACGCACTGAGAGACGGTTCGTATATGGCGAGTATGGCGTAGCAAGAGTATTTGGTATGACGAGTCACACACACAAGTATGTAAAAGTTGGCCTATATTATTATTGTTGACATTATATGGAAAGGATCCATCCAGACATTATATATCTAATTAAAGTGATAATGATGACCTCTCTATAGTTATAATATTATCACTACATATAAAACAAAGTCTCCCGCCGCGTTTGTCTGTCTGTCTGTCTGAACGCGATAAACTCGAATACTACCGAACGAATTTTTGTACGGTTATTTCCAGTGGACGGAATGATCCAAGAGGAAGGATTATGTGTTTAAGTCATTAATGTTTTGTGGAAATTGGTTGAAATATGACGAAGATTGTTAAAAGATTTCGGAAAAAATTAAGCCGACTGGTAGCTTACATCGAAAATCATCATCATCATCAGCCCATTTTACCCCACTGCAGGGGCTTAGGCTTTCCCCAGGTTGAGGAGGGGGTTCGGAACTTAAACCTATCACGCTACTCCACTGCGGATTGGGGATTGTAACGACCGTCATCTATTGACTGCGTTCGGGACCGACTGCTTAACGTGCTCTCTGAGGCACGGAGTCAGTGATATTTAATGTACTTGAGTCAGACTATCACTGACCCCGTGCTTTGGAGAGCACGTTAAGCAGTCGGTCCCGGACGCTGTCAATATATGGCGGTCGTTACAATCCGCAACCCGCAGTGGAGTAGCGTGGAGTAACATCGAAAATGCTTTGAGATAAAATAATCTAGGAGGAATTGTCCCTTTTTGTAGGACTAAAAAAAAGGCGGCGATGGCTTAGTCTACCTTTCAAGGCTAGCTTCCTATACCTATTTTAATGTTTAAAAAAATTATCTCATATATGTGGTAATTAAAAAGATATTTACACGATATTAATCCTTATCAAATTAAACAAATACGTTAGTTATCTTAAGCGTTTCATACACATTATAATTTACCTTTACACCATACATTTACATTAGTGTCTTAGGAGTTATCACAAAATTGAAACTATCGCGCGACAAAGTAAACTCAAAGGGTCCCACACCAACGCACATGCGTTATATAAAGTTAGGCAGAAGTTATCAAAGTTGAATATAATGAAATATTTTAATTTGTTTTAATGTACATTTTCTTTACTCTTTCAAATATTTGCAGAATCAGAAAAAAAAATATAAAAAATACTCGAAGTAGGATGAACTTACATTACATTTAAATCTAATTAAATCTAATCTATATGGTCGACGCAACAAGCTGAGCCGACAACACTACGTTCCGTTCCGTTCCCATGACTCACCAGCCAGCAGTTCTGCTGCAAGGACGCAAAGGTCGGAGACACCAATGAGCCATAGTAGATAGGACGGAGTGTAGGTACGTAGGCTGCAGTCGGCATATAGGAAAGACAGGAGGTTGAATCGACCCGAATACCAGCACCGTGAAGCCAGCATGGGGAATATAGATACTGTATTTGGTGTGTAGTATATAGAGGATGGGATAGTATTCACAGCAACCGTGGGAGTTCGTTTCTTCGGGACTTCGGTCGTAACTAGGTAAGTGTATTCAGTTTCCGGGTCCGACTCTACCGTTTCTGGAGACTCACAGATTTCTTCTGCCATTCTTTTTACTGTTGTTCTGTTTTCCGCAGTTCTTTTCCAGTACTCTTTGTCGTAGTTTGTGCGACAAGCTGATCCGACACTACGACAGAAAAAAATATAGGTATAATGCTCTGCTACCCGTGCGAAGCCGGGGCGGGTCGCTAGTTATTATATAATTCAGCCATGTTAAATTAGATTTTATTACGTCAAGATATTGGCATACCAAGTTTCATAGTACTCATATTGCCAGTATGACGTCACATCCTGTCATGCGCGTTGTCGAAGCATACTAATGGACTAGTAAAAAATATGCTGTGTAAGAAGAGAGCAGATTTTCAGTTATGACCAATCCTAGCGTACAATGTGTGCATAGGCTTCGCCTGTGTGTGACGCGAGATTCGTTCATGTTGTTTTTAGATGATATTAATAATAATGATTTTAACAATGTAGATGATAATAATAATAACAATGAGGACAATTTTTTATTTTATGAATTTTATTCCTTTTTAATTTTAACGATAATCAGGGCAACTCTAAAATTTTGGTCAAAACCCACTTAAGGAATAAAATAGAATACAGTGAGATGCCTATCTGATTGGAAAACACCACCATAACCATATCTGGGACACCCCACACAGCGCCATCTAGTCCCAATGTAAGCTAGTATTATGCTTGTATTGTGGGTACTAGACAACCGATATACATACATAAATATTATTTATAATATATATTACATATTTTACGCCGACACACGGAACAAATAGACACGTTCATACACATAAATATTTTCCCCGGACGGGAACCGAACCCCCGATCTTTGTGGACGATCTGTGTGGGATGTTATGTAGACGAATCCGCAAACGAAAGCTAGTTCTAATATAGTATTTGTCTTGAAAAGGTATCTATAGTGGGTACAGGACTAAAATATGCTTACACCAAAGTTCAATATCACGGATGTTAAAAAAAGAAAAAAATTAAACAGGCTCAGTTTAGCCGTTATTCTTTCTTACGCTCTAACCTATAGCGGCATCTCTTTTTTTCGCTGTCCCAAAACTTCAAGTTACTCGTCTAGTTTCGACCGCCTTAAGCCACAATGCAAATAAAAAAGCAGTAGATTGGTACTAAGTAGATGGCGACTCCAACTTTCATATTTCCTATACACAAAGGACATGGTGGTTACGACGTGTGTAATGTTTTGTAATTTCGGTAGCTTATATAATTTTAATTGAAATTTTTATGTTTGGTAGATTTTTTTTGGGATACCAAACGTGGTTAACTCAAAAGTGTGCAAAGTACGTCTCTTGAAGGGTACGGGTATCCGGATATTTGAAACTGTAACATCCGGATATCTGAAACTGTAACATCCGGATTTTATTCGGTTTATTTTAGTTCAACGATTACGTAATTTTTTTTGCCATACCATACGTGGTTAACTCAAAAGTGTGTAAAGTACGTCTCTTGACGGGTACGGTTATCCGGATATTTGAAACTGTAACACCCGGATTTATATCCGGTTTATTTTGGTTGAATGATTACGTAATTTTTTTCAGTATAATTGATTTGCATTTTGCCTTTGCGTTGCCGTTGGTTTCGGATATTCTTGTTTAATAACAAATTAATAGTTGATTGAATCGCTCAAATGGTTTGACGTATTATATATACTGATTTTTTTCCCCTTTATGCCCATATTGGCAAATTCAGTGGCACAGGGTGGAATATATCTTGTAAAGGAGTGGTAGCGAGCTTGCTTCTTCTTTAGAAGATATGTTCCACCCTGTGCCACTGAATTTGCCAATAGGGGCATAAACTGGGAAAAAATCGGTTTTGTGCCACTATTATTCCTGTCTGTCCCCCTAATAGATAATATAGTTAAAATACACTGTGGCTATTAAGGCCGTGGGGGGTAATGTTCCAATGATTTTTTTTCTGACTTATGTACATAATTATAACTGACTCTGTTCTTAAGCCGTCGATCCCGTTTGCCGCCAATAGATGGCAGTTGTTAAAATTCACCAACCCGCACTGGAGCAGCGTGTTGAAGTAAGTTCCAAGCCCCCTCACCCTGAGTAGAGGCCTAAGCTCTGCAGTGGGGCACAATATGCTGGGGGGAGATACTTTTATTTATTTATTTATTTATTCGGAAAAACAACAGTTACAGAACACAAAAAAAAAATTACATCAAAAGATATTAATTAACATAAACTCATCTGCAACCTCTACGTTTTTCACTAAAAAAATTTGGATTGAACACAAACTGAAGCATCCAGACAAGACAAAAAATTAAATAAACCAACTAACTATATCTACTTACATTAGAAGAAGGTAAATTAAAATTAAACTATTACTATTCTAATATTACATTATTGCTGTCTAACATTTTACATATTCAGGTCCTAAATTCTATTTTTCCAAAACGAAACAACGGCTAGACATGCAATAAATCGACATGTTCATGCACACAAATATGTGTTTCGGGCGGGAATCGAACCCGCTACCCTTGACTCCGCAGTTAAGATCTCTAACCACTCGGCTAATCGGTCAGTCATTGTGTACGACATCGTTATAGTGATATAGTGTGTTTACGGCGAAGGTGAAATAATTAATCCAGAGCAGCGAGGCTGCCCCCGCTACCCTCGCAGGAGTCGAATAGAGAGAAATTCGCGCGTACACAGTCCTAATAACATACTGACGATGGGTTAGTAGAAGTTACAACGATGGCAATTTAATTTTATTGTGCATTCAAAATACTTCAATACCTTGCGATATCTGCCTAGGGTCCGCTGGCAACCTGGTACCTTTGGACACACCACGTAGCACCGCGCCATCCGCCGTGATCACGTCTCCTTCCAAACGATTCGGTTGATCATTGACTACAAACAAGTTCAGAAACAAAATATTTCTCAAAACCGTCTTGCTAACTAATAAGGCCAAGTTTTTATTAGAGATGAAACGGATATCCGGCCATTCCGGCGTTGCTTTACTATCCAGCCATATACTGGATATTCAATAAATTACGAAAATTTCGTGTCTCCCCACTGCAGGATATAGACCTGTCCCAAGGCTCGACACCATACACGGTCCTCCGCCTTTCGCATCGAACTACCCCCGGTATGGTGCTTCAGGTCATCTGTCCACCTGGCCGGGGGGCGTCCAACTCTTCACTTGCTGTTGCTGTGTAGGAACGGCAAAGAACACAATTTCACCTTCGCCGTAAACACACTGGTTATTTATATATACTATGGTTTAACTTTTGAAGCATCTTAACGTTCTATTCAAGTGGAGTTACCGGAGGTCATAAATTATAGAGAGGAATCGAAATTGTTGTACGGCCATAGAATTAAGAAATCTGGTGATCGCGCGCCCGCTGATAGAAGCATCATAGCGCTCGCTCATGCCTGCAACTTATAAACGATTTTTTAATGTATAACTTATCGGGCGATGTATTGTTTTGTCGGGCAACCAACCGATGTGCCTACAGGGAAGCTGGTTTATTTTGACTAATTTCATAACATAATATGGCATTCTGCTATGAGGAAAGGCCGCTGACATTCAAACAATATTTGTTCTGCAAAAAAGGGCTATTCGAGCTATATAAAAATTGAAATCTAGAGATAGTGTAAAGGCTCACTTTAGAGAAAGTAATATTTTGACAGTCCCTTGTCAGTATATTTATGAAAATATAATTTATGTACATAAAAACTTAAATGCTTTCTCTAGGGTGGGTGATGGCCACAACTTAAATACAAGACATAAGCATTTGTTATCAATTCCCAGGTTCAGGCTCTCAAAGGTTAATAATTCTTTCATGGGAAATTGTATCCCTTTTTATAATAAAATTCCAAAAGAAATGTTAGACTTGAATTCTAATCAATTTATAAAGCGAGTTAAAGTCCAACTCAAGAAAAAAAGCTTACTATTGTATTACCGAGTATTTAAATGATAAGTGCGCATGGACATCATTACAGTAGTGGTAAGCCCTTTAAATTAAAAAAAAAAAAAGAATTTAAAAAAAAAACATATATTTAAATAAAATAAACAGAGAAGAGTTTCTTGCCGTTTTTTTTCCTTCTAGTTTTTGTATCGGTACCTAATCAATTCATTTTGTAAATAAGTATGAGTAAAAAATCTTATATTGAATAAAAACTTTTTGAATTTGGAACTGAATTTTGGCGCGGTCTGTCATGACGGTACAGTAGGTCTAATCTTCATCAGCCCATTTTTACCCCATTGCAGGGGCGTAGGCCTCCCCCGGGGTGAAGAGCGGGCTTGGAGCTTATATCCACCACGCTGCTCCACTGCGAGTTGGGGATGGTAACGACCGCCATCTATTGACAGCGCCCGGGACCGACTGCTTAACGTGCTCTCCGAGGCACGGAGTCAATGATAGTTATGTACTTAAGTTAGAAAAACTCATTGGTACACGCCCGGATTCGAACCATGACCTTATGGCCTTATAAATTTGATACAGGTTCGTTGCGCTTTGGGCTATCACGACACCACGACACGGTATGTATAATACGACCGTATCACGTCAGTAAATTTTTGTTCCTTTGATGGATAAAATCAGAAACACTGAAATCCGTCAAAGAACTAAAGTTGTCGACATAGCCGAAGCGATCAGCAGGCTGAAGTGGCAATGGGCCGGTCATTTGCCGTAGAACTGATAACCGATGGGGTAGACGAGTTCTCGAATGGAGGCCATGTACCGGAAAGCGAAGCGTTGGACGCCCCCCGGCCAAGTGGACAGATGACCTGAAGCACCATACCGGGGGTAGTTGGATGCGAAAGGCGGAGGACCATGTGTGGTGGCGAGCCTTGGGAGAGGCCTATATCCTGCAGTGGAAAGACACGGGCTGATGATGATGATGAAATTTTTGTTAACTCACAGTCGAGTTAATAGTGTCGCGAGCCGTAAATCCAGCGCGCTGCCCCACGATCGAGTCGGTCAGGTTCCATAGACTAAAGGAGACTCAGCACTCTCTAATGCCCACAAGTGCTTATCTATGCTAATACTATAAAGAGGAAATATTTGATTTTTTGGTTTATTTGTTACGGATAAATTCTAAAACCAATTAACTGATTTTTAAAATTCTTTCACCTATAAAGAGCTACATTATCAGCGGGTAACTTGGGTTATATTTTATTTTCAAACTAGCTTTCTGCCTGCGGTTCTGCTCGCGTGGACTACGCAGTTGTATCGGGACCGATATAATCTTTTGCATAGATGTAGGTTGTTTATAAGCTAAAAAGTAACATAGACTACATTTTATCGAGGAAAAAGGGGTCCCGGTACAACTGTGTAGTTCACGCAAGCGGAGCCGTGCACGAAGAGTTAGTTAGCTATAATTTTTTTTGTTTTTTTTTTGTTTTACTTTTGCGGTGGGAAGGCGGATTAAGCTCTACAGTTTCCGCGCGCCCGAGCGCGTGGGGTATGTGAGAGTTGCACCCACTAAACAACCGCCTGAAGCAAAATAAGGACGCATGTCGTTAGCCCGAAAGCTCCAACGACTTCATAGAAGCGGCCAGGAGGCACACTAGGGCGTCACCGGCGCGAAAATGTCGAGAAACCCCTAAGAGTTATTCGATGCGAAATAATTCCGTTGGCGCGGGCCTCCGTTTAAGATTTACGTTACTAGTATAACGTGAAAAGTGTTTTACTGTTCACTCATTTCAGATGAGGTCAGTAGGGGTTAATTAGCTATAAAGGAACAGTTTCGACCTTCGGAATCTATGGTAGGCGTTGTATAATTCTATCGAACAAGTCCCCGCTGCGCTGCGGCCCTGGAGAGTTTTGTCTCATGAGTCTCTCCCAAATATGCATGCGTACTTCTCATCACTCCCTTATATACTATCTAACGATACGCTGACGCTAATTATCACTGACTCCGTGCCTCGGAGAGCACGTTAAGCAGTCGGTCCCAGACGCTGTCAATAGATCGCGGACGTTACAATCCCCAACCCGCAGTGGAGTAGCGTGGTTGATTTAAGCTCCAAACCCCCCTCCTCACCCTGGGGAGGCCTAAGCCCCTGCAGTGGGGTAAAATGGGCTCATGATGATGATGATAATGAGGAACGATACGCTGTTAAAATCCAGACTACAAGACATGCCACAGAATAGACACAACATGTAAGCATTTAGACTTATTTATTTTACTAATTTATTTATTTATTTATTAGACATATATGTATTATTTAAACTGACCAGTTGGCCGACTGGTAGAGACCCTGACTGCGGAGCTAAAAGTCGCGGGTTCGACCCCGCCCGGGGCAAATATTTGTGTGCATGAACATGTTTATTTATTCCGTGTCTGGGTGTAAAAGTATATAATATGTGTAGGTATGTATTATAAAAAGAAAAGAATATTTAAGTGTGTATATCAGTTGTCTAGTACCCCATAATACAAGCGTAATACTTGCTTACTTTGGGACTAGATGGCGGTTTGTGGGATGCCCCAAACATTATTATTAAAATATTATAAACATACATTAAAAAAAAATATCCTCTGCAGTCAGGTAAAAAAATTTTTGTACGAGGTTAACGAACTAGAGTGTTTGTTTTGTGCGTGTGGACAAACCTACTTATCTTATAAGTTTAAATGACAAGGTGTATTAGGGTGGCAAAGTGATAGACCATCGGCCGAGGCCATTTTTCTATTGTATTATATGTATAACGCCTATGCGTAATACAAATTAGTAAAGCCCTTCTATTGGCAAATGTCACCGTCTTTCTTTCAGTTTATTATTAAGTAACGCTATATAAAAAATGCCTTCAAAAGTCGAAAAATGAAATCTTGTAAAACGGTTATTCCTCAGCTACCTGATTTCTACTACACGAATCAAAATTCGAAATCGAAAACGAATCGAACCATTTTTTCCCCTCAAAAATTGAGACTGTCTTGGCTTTTGTTCTGACTATGCCATAATGTAGCTTCCTAAAAACCGTTTTATGAGTACGTATAGCTGGTTCTGAAAAAATTAAAAATATATATTAAAAAAAATTAAAGATTTTTTCTCAGTAACCCTTAGTTTGCGCCAACTGCTCACTTGAAACTTTTTGTTAAGTTAGGTAAGCTCTACATACTCTTCACTCGGTATATTATGTTTACTGGTTTCATAGTGACCCCCGACAATTATCTGCTTCAGACGGCATTTTGAGATTGCAATAACTTTCTAAATCGTCCTAAACGAACATAAAGACTGGAAATTTGTTGATGAGAAGGCTTTCGCAACTTGCCGTGTTATAACGTTAGGCGTGATAAGACACATCAAAAAAACGGCCTCTGCAGACGGTCTAAAAGCTTTTTTTTCAAGGCAATCGCCCACGATTGTTGTCATTTTTTGGGAATTTGCTTTTGTCATCTCTGTTACTCAGGAATAGATTGGGTTGGGAAAGAGGTATTATTTACCGTCTAACCAATCATACTCTAGCTAGCTGGTGCAAGATGCCGAGTTTCAGTTCGCGAGGTCCCCGCGCGCCTTTTTTCACCCCCGCGAATTTTCGTTTGACATTTTCGATGCTGTGCAGTGACATTTCTGTCTCTATTAATACCAAACGCTGCTGTCAAATTAATTACGCTATGGACTATTCTCATGATAAAATGAATAAAAAACATTTTTTTAAAGATTTTTATCCAAATAAATAGGAAATGCCGTCAAACGTTTGTTCACCTATTGAAATTTTACAAACCACTCCTTGTATCATCATCATCATCATAATCATGAGCCCATTTTTACCCCACTGCAGGGGCTTAGGCCTCCCCCAGGGTGAGGAGGGGGGCTTGGAGCTTAAGTCCACCACGCTGCTCCACTGCGGGTTGGGAACTGTAACGACCGCCATCTATTGACAGCGCCCGGGACCGACTGCTTAACGTGCTCTCCGAAGCACGGAGTCAGTGATAGTTATGTACTTAAGTTAGAAAAACTCATTGGTACACGCCCGGATTCGAACCATGGCCCTATGGGGCCTTATAAATATGAGACAGGTTCGTTGCGCTCTGGGCTATCACGACATTCTCCGACGATCGACTCCTTGTATAATAACAGTTAAATAATTTAAAAAAAGAAAATTATAAATATTTTCATTCTCTTTAATTCTTTAAGTTATAGTTGTAACATTTTTTTTTCTTATATTGTACTTTAGCGTATTTTGAACCACACTTGTAACTGTTTTTTCTCCTAATAAATAAATAAATAACAAAGGTGTGAATGTTTAAAAAGTCCTGTTAGAGAGAGAGGGCAATACCGCACGTTGTGACGTCAGGTCATATCTCTATGTAAAATATCGTTTAACTTCTATTTTTTTTTTTTTAAGAAAGAGACATATATAAACTTTTAATTGCGTATAAATTCGAAACTCTTCAACCGAATATAGTGTCGTTTATAAATTTTGTTATAATATTAGGTCTTAACTTATGAAGTTGCCGCTTTGCATAAAAGAAGTTAAAGTATTTTTTTTTTTCAAACATCTTTATTTCTGTTATTCAAAGTAATCACTCGTAAAATCGATGCATCTTTGCCAACGCAGTGGCAGTTTATTGATGCCCTTTTTGTAAAAATCAACTGGACGGGAGGCAACTAGCTCTTCGAAGGCATTTTGTACTGTCTCTCGGGATTTGAATTTTTTTCGCGTTAGTAAGTTGTCCAAAATTTTGAAAAAAGTAGTAATGGGTAGGTGCAAGGTCTGGTGAGTATGGCGAATGAGGGAGAGCTTCCAACCCCAACTCTAGCAGCTTGGAGACTGTTTGTTGTGCAGTATGGGGTTGAGCGTTGTCGTGAAGGAGCAGCCGGGACGACAGATTGTCGCAGAGATGGTCGCAGGCGTGCGAGCTTCTCCATCATTGTCTTCAGTTCTTCACAGTACACATCTGCAGTAATCCTGATGCCATTTTGTAAAAAGCTATGATGAATCACACTGGCACTAGACCACCAAATAGTGACCATCACCTTTTTAGGGGTTATTTTTCGTTTAACACATTGCTTTGGTGCTGAACCAAGATCTAACCAACTTGCTGAGCGCTTTCGATTGTCGAACAGAATCCATTTTTCATCACAGGTAACATTCTGGTTCTAAATTCCTTCATTTCTGTGCCTGTTGAGCAACGCGAGGCAGGTCTCGACGCGTAAGTTGCGCTGGCGATCGTTAAGTTCGTGGGGTACTCATCTATCAAGCTTTTTCACTTTGCCAATTTGTTATAAATGGTCCAATATTGTTTTGATGCTAACATCAAAAGCTGCTGCTAGTTCAGCTGTAGTTTGAGTATCATCAGCTTCCACAATCAATTCAATTCATCATTGTTGACCTAAGTGTCCGGACGACCACGAGGTTCATTATTCAAGTCATAATTTCCAGAACGGAAGCGGGCAAACCAATAACGGGTTGTGCGTTCGTTTGTTAAGTTCTCTCCGTAAACGTTGTTGTTGTTACGTGTCTTTTGTGCCGCATTAGTGCCACGACGGAACTCGTATTCCATATCTACACGAATTTTTAAAGTGTCCATTATGACGAAAAATGTTCAAATGTAATGAAAACACAACGCTAATCAACTAAACAAAAGACTGACTTTGTAAAAAGAATGTCATGTTTTTAAAACAAAATGAATTTGAATTTAGATTTCACAGCCAATAAAATTTTTTTTTTGTTTGTAATGGCCAGTACTGAAGAATGGCAACTTCATAGGTTAAGACCTAATAATAATAAATCGTATATTACCTAAAAACAAAAAAGATTGTTACATTATATTATTATTATATAGTCTATTTTATTATTTTCTTGATAAATTTAATATTTTCAACATTTAGTCAACTACCTTATTACTGGCGTATCTTTACGAGGTCCCATATAAATTAACTAGCACCAGTTTGATGAAGAAATATTCTCGAATTATACTAATAATAATACCTGGGACATCCCACACATCGCAATGTAAGTCCAAATTGAGCAAAACTTGTATTATGGGCACTATAGACTACTGATATACATAATTAAAAATTCTTTATTATATCCATATCAGCCCATTATGCCCCACTGAAGGGGCTCAGGCCTCTCAAGATGAAGGTTCTTGGAGCTTAATCCACCACCCTGCTCCAGTGCGGGTTGGTGGATTTTCACGACTGCTATGTGATGATGGCAACCGGGTCCGACGGTTTAACGTGCTCTTCATGGCACAGAGTCAGTGATGGTTATGTACTTAAGTCAGAAAAAATAATCATTGGTACATGCTTGTTTCTGCTATCTGATAATGGCAACCGGGACCGACGGTTTAACGTGCTCTTCAAGGCACGGAGTGAGTGATGGTTATGTACTTAAGTCAGAAAAAATACTCATTGGTACATGCCTGTTTCTGAGTTATGAACCACGACCTTCTAAACAAGAACCGGGCGCGGTACCACTCGGCTATCACAACACATCCTTTATAATATATTATATACATGAATAAATATTTGCCGTCCAGATACGAAACAAATAGACATGTTTCTGCACACGAATATTTGTCCCGGACGGCAATCGCGGTTAGGGTCTCTAGCCACTCGACCAATCGGTCAGCCGATATCTGCTCCTGGCCTAAGCCATTTTGGAAATGGACTTAGGCCAACAGCGGAAACGCTATAAGAGGATAATGTGGAATGATAATGTACGCAACCCAATAAATTTCCAATTTCGACCATAGACTAACAACTTCTTGTCAAACTGACAGCTGTCAAAAACGACCATAGACGTAGGATATCTCACGGGGGTCGTGACCTCTGCCGCTTTTGTGTCAGCTTGTATTCCCACGCGAATTTAGATCGCGGATTCGTCGTCTATTGTTATTTTTTTTTATGTGCGAAATCTTCCGGATGCAGCCCTTATAACAGCACCCTATATATAAAGGCGTGAACTTGTTATATATTCATTGTTGGGGAAGCGGCATAGGGATATGCGATATTGTATTTATAAGTTTTAAAGAGTTATTTCTGGGTTTCTCACTTCAAACGCGAAAAGTAACCATTTTAAGAGTGTTTTGTTGTCTGTCTGTCTGTCAAGATTTCTTTTCTCGGCCAAGGAAAGAGTTATCATGTTGAAAATAATAGCAAATGTTGCGGTCTACAGCTGTAAAAAAGTTTTTTAAGAGAACTGCGTACTGGCTTTCCATACAAACGCCGTCAACGGTTACACCCCATTAAACCTTAACCGATAGGCGCAGAAAATTAGGTTTATATACGTTTATAATTTTTTGAATATTTTGATTCGTCATAAGAAAAATAAAGTTATTGCGTGGGATTTTTGAGAAAAAATAAATAAATTGAAAAATGACTCCAGGCATTTTTAAGTTTTTTTTTTGGTGTGATTTATCAAAATATTTATAAAAATAAAAACGTATAAACGTAGTTTTTGTTCATCTGAATACCTACCGTATATTTTTTTGCGCCAAGTCGTTTGTTTGGAAATTTAGCATTATACAATCCTCTTAACTCGTTGAAAGTAAGGCTTTTCAAACACGTATTTTCATAAAAAAAAAAACGGAAATCTATTGTACTCCACATTGACAAAAAACTTCGAAATTATTCTACCATAAAGAAATGTGTCATTGTGCAAACAGATAGAAAAAAATCGAAATTATAAGTATCGATTTTTAAATTTACTTTTGAGGTCCCATACTTCAGAAAATTAATGAATACATTATTGTAAACTAACCTAATAAACGTTTAGTAATATAAAAGTACGGAACCTTCAAGGCGCGAGTGCGTTTCGCACTTGACCGATTTTTTTATTGATGTATGTCTTAACGATCCATGCGCCACGAAGTACGAATATAATTTGACATTGCTTGAATTTTTTTTTCACTAGAATTCAGGTAGGTGCCGATTAAAAAAAAAACCAATTACAATATTTCGCTTTTAAATGCCTTATATTATATAATAGGTGTTTTTAATCGTGTATTAAAGCAATAGCACAATAAACGTAATGCACTTTTGTATATTTTCACAAATGCATAAAATTACTAATTGACTAGAAGCACTCTTCTGCGCTTGCCGTCTAACCACTCTTCTCTAGTTAGCTGGTGTATCTTTGGCAATTTTCAGTCCGGTTTCCGTCCACGAGGTCCCCACGCACTAGCCTTAACCCCCGCGAAAATGCGTTTGACAGTTTCGATACTGTGAAGTGACATTTCTGACTCTTTGACTATAATCTTTACTTAATATTATACACGCGAAAGTTTGTATGTATGGATGTTTGTTACTCTTTCATGCAATAACTACTGAATAGATTTTAATGAAAGTTTACAATAATATAGCTTATACATCACAATAACACATAGGCTATAATTTATAAAGATACTAGCTTTCCGCCCGCGGCTCCGCTCGCGTGGACTACACAGTTGTATCGGGACCGCTATTATTTTTGCATAGATATAGTTTATAAACTGAAAAAGTCCCGGTACAACTGTTAGTCCTCGCGAGCGCAGTCGCGGGCTGAAAGCTAGTATAAAATAAAGACTAAAACCATATTAAAACCAAACGCTACTGTCAAATTTATTTACTCTATGGTGGCATGAATACATATGTGCTCAGGAGAAAGGAGCAGCTAGATTTTTGAAGGTCATTAGTATAATAATAATAACAATGCTGATAATAATACCTGGGACATCCCACACAACGCCATCTAGTCCTAAAGTGAACAAGTATTATGCTTGTATCATGGGGTACTAGACTATAGACAACTGGTATACATACTTATACATATTATATAGATATTTTACACTCAGACACGGAACAAATAGATGTGTTCATGCACACAAATGTTTGTCCGGGGCGTAATTCCAACCCGTGACCCTTGGCTCTGCAGTTAGGTTATCTAACTACTTGGCCAGTAGGTCAGTCGAATATATTAATAATATACATGTAATATTATAATATCGGTAGTCGTGATAGCCCGAGCCGCAGCGAACCTGTTTCAAATTTATAAGGTCATGTGGCCGTGGTTCGAATCCGGGCGTGTACCAATGAGTTTTTCTGACTTAAGTGCATTAACTATCACTGACTCCGTGCCTCGGAGAGCACGTTAACTAGTCGGTCCCGGTAGCTGTCAATAGATGGCGGTCGTGACAATCCGCCAATCCGCATTGGAGTAGCGTGGTGGATTTAAGCTCCAAGACCTCTCATGTTTAGGGGAGGCCTAAGCCCCTGCAGTGGGGCATAAAAAGGGCTGATGGAATGGAATGGAATTATAATATCTTTATTTAGGATCTTGTGTTCATACAAGGAGCAAAAAATAAATAGTTATAAGTGAAATAACTTTTATGTCAATAAATTAAAGAAATAAAGATACTGACCGATTGACCGAGTGGTTACAGACCCTAACTGCGTAGCTTAGGGTCGCGAGTTCGATTCTCGTCCGGGCAAATATTTGTGTGCATGAACATTTTTGAACGTATTTGTTCTGTGTCTGGGTGTAAAAAGTATCTATTTATATATATATTTATACATTGTAAAGAATATTTAAATATGTATATCAGTTGTATAGTACCCATAATACAAGCATAATACTTGCTTACTTTAGGACTAGATGGCGCTGTGTGGGATGTCCCAGCTATTATTAATAAAATTAATCGGAATAATAAAATATCTGAAACAAAAACACAAAAAATCGGTAGAAAGATGACGTACATATAGGCCTGTGACATAGGCCGAATTAAATGTCGTGATAGCCCAAAGCGCAACGAATCTGTCTCAAATTTATAAGGCCATAGGGCCATGGTTCGAATCCGAGCGCGTACCAATGAGTTTTCTGACTTAAGTACATAACTATCACTGATTCCGTGCTTCGGAGGGCACGTTAAGCAGTCGGTCCCGGACGCTGTCAATAGATGGCGGTCGTTACAGTTCCCAACCCGCAGTGGAGCAGCGTGATGGATTTAAGCTCCAAGCCCCCCTCTTCATCCTGGGGGAGGCCTAAGCCGAATTTAATAAATGTCCTATTTCTGCAATTCGGCTACGTAATAATGATCCTATTTTCTCTATATATAAATACGTGACGAAAAACTTTAGGCCCCTTTTTAAGCATACTACACGCATGGAGGAGTGTGAGATTCAATAGTTAAAGTTTATGTAGAGTATAGGAGTGCAGAAAGCTAAAATCTATATATGTATACCACAGACCAGTCAATCTATAGACCACGCTATATTAAACGTCAGTACGAAAACAAAATCGCCAAAAAGTGGCGGGGTGCGGGGAGAGGTCGGCTAGTTTTCATTGGCTCGTTCAAAATTGACAATTTAATGGCTTCCGACGTGCTTCCAACTAACGGCTCACTAGTGACGTAGTTATGTAGTGTCACTACATAGCCTTGGCGAATGCTACTCCCTGTCAAAGCGTGGTCTATAAGGTTGACTTGTCTGTGATGTACACCTACCTAAGGGACGCTGGTTGCGACGCTCGTTCCCGAACATACCTGGTCCAGCGCATCTCACTGGCAATCAAACGCGGAAACGCGGTCAGCGTGATGGCCACATTTGGACCAGGTGTTTACGGGCATGGCCATTTTTAAACAATACTTAGTGAAAAATGTTCATCATCATCATCATCATCATCAGCCCATTTTTACCCCACTGCAGAGGCTTAGGCCTCCCCCAGGGTGAGGAGGCGGGCTTGGAGCTTAAGTCCACCACGCTGCTCCACTGCGGGTTGGGAACTGTAACGACCGCCATCTATTGACAGCGTCCGGGACCGACTGCTTAACGTGCCCTCCGAAGTACGGTGTCAGTGATATTGTGTACTTAAGTCAGAAAAACTCATTGGTACACGCCCGGATTCGAACCATGGCCCGATGGGGCCAAATTTGAGACAGGTTCGTTGCGCTCTGGGCTATCACGACACTGGGATATAAATATAAAGTTAACTTAATATGTGTTACGATTACAAACCATGCGATTTTAACAGTCTGTCGTTTGACGCAGTTTAATTGACTTACTCTTGCCTATTTATTTATTGGTGGTTTCAAAAAAGTGAGTACGGTCGACCTTCGATCCCTAGGCTACCACTAGTTATTACAAATAGGTACACAACATACAATAACATCCGGTGATAATTCAACGATATTTACAGCAGTGCGGAAATCGGTGTTACTTTTATATAGATAAGGTGCTCGTATTATTGTAGTCTGCGGTCAAATTTATTTATTCTATGGTCATAGTTATTAATGTTAACTTGGATGGTATTTTAATTACAATAATTTAAAAAGTTATTTATTTTATTTATTAAACCTTATTCCACCAACCCGCACTGAAGCAACGTGATGGAGTTAAGCTTAAAGTTTCTTCACCCTAGGGGAGGCCTAAGCCGCTGCAATGGAGTAAAATTGGCTGATGGAATGGAATGAAAAAAAAGTTATTTAGATTTGTTTTGATTATTCGAAATTTCGGTCTGTTTACAGTTGTTTATTTAAATATTTAACAAGCGGTTATTACTTGGTTTTATAACACTACTAGAACTTATTTCGATCATTTTTTAGGTTGCCGTATCCAAAGGGTACTAACGGGGACCTTATCACTAAGCCTACGCTGTCCGTGCATCCGTCTGTCACAGGGCTGTGTCATCTGAACCGTGATAGGTTGACATATGAAATTTTCACAGAGTATGGTAATACATACCTTGGCCGCTATTACAACAAATAATGAAATAAAGTTTAAAATAGGGTCCCCATACAGAGAACGTGTTTTTTTTTTCTACTATACGGTCATAGAAGTAACGAAATGCGCCCGCCCCGCTCCCTTCTACAACGAAAGCACGCTATCGACAGGTAGTGTTGATTCGATACTACCGTCCGCGAGATCCCCGCGCGCCGGTCTTCACCCCCGCGAAATTGGTTTCGACATTTTCGATACTGTGAAGTGACATTACTGACTCCATGAAAACCACCGCTGCTGTCAAATTTATTTACTCTATGATGTCTACGTAATAACTATATTTGCCTAATGTCATTGACTATGCCGGTTTTTTAGGGTTCCGTGCCTCAAAAAGAAATAAACTAAACCCTTAAGGATCACTTTCTTGTCCGTCTGTGTGTCAAGAACCTTTTTCTCAGGAATACGCGGAGGTATCCAGCTGAAATTCATATCAAATACTCAGGTCTATTGTCCCTTAGAGCTGTGCAAAAATGAAACTTCTAAGCCAACACAATCAAACGATACAGCCGTTTATGTTGCAAATTTCCTACACTCGCAAGGGAATCAAAATCTACAGGAGTTCCCGTAAATTCACAATCTTGAAATTTGGTACGAAGCAACGTCTTATAGCACAGATAAAGGAAAAATTGATTAAAGCATACATTTTTAGTTACATCATATAATAAAAATATTTTTAATAATTTTAAACTTACTACCCCTTTCCTCATGAACGCGTGGAGGTATTAAATTGAAATTCATATAATATGACTTCAGGTGAGGAACCCTCGGTGTACGAGTCCGACTCGCACTTGACCGGTTTCATCTCAAAGATTAATGAAATACAAAAACATTTATATAACCTATACCAATTTTCAATTAATTCAAGCGATATTGGTCCAAAAAGCGCTGTCATTTTAGTTATTTGACAACTTGAAAATTATTCGTCGCCGTCAATTGCATCAGCACATGAGCGGTTTAAAAATAGTTAACGGTCAAAATGACTTCATACGCTGAACAAACGGACGGGTGGTTTGAAAGGTTATTTTAGTCACAGTAACACTCTGTTCTCCCGCGCAGCAGTCGTTTATGAGGTCAACTTCATTTTGTACCTACTTGGTGAATATTCTGTCATTTAAAATTTTTCATAATTATCGTTTCACGCGAATTACATAAACGCGTAGACTAAATTCAAAATTCAAAAAGTTTTTATTCAATATAAGATGTTTGCACACACTTATTGAAAGTCGTAAAAATTGATTAGGTACCGGTTCCAAAACTAGAAGGAGAAGAACCGGCAAGAAACTCCTCCCTGTTTATTTTATTTAAATATATGTTTTTCTTAGTTGCTTTTGTTTTTATAATATGCTTACAACTATTACAATGATGTCCATGCGTACTTATCATTTAAATACTCGCTAATACAATAGTAAGCTTTTTCATGAGTTGGACTTTAACTCGCTTTATAAATTGATTAGAATTCAAGTCTAACATTTCTTTTGGAATTTTATTATAAAAACGGATACAATTTCCTATGAAAGAATTATTAACCTTTGAGAGCCTGAACCTGGGAATTGATAACATATGCTTAAGTCTTGTATTTAAGTTGTGGCCATCACCCACCCTAGAGAAAGCATTTAAGTTTTTATGTACTAAATAAAGTCAGCAGCGTTTGGTTTTAATAGTGTCAGAAATACCAATGTACCAATGAGTTTTTCTGACTTAAGTACACAATATCACTGACACCGTGCTTCGGAGGGCACGTTAAGCAGTCGGTCCGGGACGCTGTCAATAGATGGCGGTCGTTACAGTTCCCAACCGGCAGTGGAGCAGCGTGGTGGACTTAAGCTCCAAGCCCTCCTCCTCACCCTGGGGGAGGCCTAAGCCCCTGCAGTGAGGTAAAAATGGGCTGATGATGATAGTGTCAGAAATGTCACTTCATAATGTCGAAAATGTCAAACGCGATTTCGCCGGCTTGAAGACCGGCGCGCGGGGGCTTCGCGTAGAAATTCGCCATCTTGCGCCAGCTAGCTAGAGTATGAGTAGTTAGACGGTAAACTCAGAAGAGGCCAGTCAATTCGTACTTTTATACATAAACGTGAATTTTCAATTTAAGGCGACGACGTCCCCCCAAAAGCAACGATATAGGATTAAAGAAATTTCTGAAATAAATTCGATAGTTATTTTAAAGACTCTTGGCGATTGAAAATAGTTGTATACGAATTATAATAATTCCTTTTGTAATTTTGGAAGTTAGGTGTAATCTATTTACCGCTATATAATGGTTTTATTATTTATAACAGTCCCATCTATATAGTCCCAAACCAAATAGAGCTTGTATTATGGGTATTAGACAACTGACATACATACCTAAATATTTTTTATAATACAGTGAAAATATTAAGTGTTAAATAATGTAGCTAAATAACAACGGCGAGTCCCCATACATGTGGTGTACCTGAATTTATTTCAAGTTGTAAAATTATAACAAAAATTTCTTAGTGTTAAAGACACTAGTTAAAGAACATATAACTTCCTAATTAACCTGTACAACTTAACCCTGATTAGATAATTACTAAAATGTTCGAGGAGAAGTTCTTTATCCGCAACACTGTAAACTTCATATTATCTGTCAAATACCACACTAGATTCTACTGTTGTTGTGTTAAAGCAGTAAAAAACTTAAACATGATTCAATATTTTTCAATACCACATCTAGGAAATTTCAAAATCAAACAATCAAACGTCTAACTATTGGTAAAGGTTTCATAATTTCACAATCCAAGGTACGAACTTGCCATCCATCTTTTTGTATTGAATAAATAAAAAATGAATAAATAAACTGTACTGAGTTGCTAATGACGTGCGATATTTTTCAAAATTCAATGGTGTCGTTTCGCTTCAGGTAATATTAAATAACTGGCCGTGAGTTCTACTAATAATAATAATAATGACACTTGGGACAACCCACACAGCGCCATCTAGTCCCAAACTAGGCAAAGTTTATATTATGGGTAACAGACAACTGGTATGCTTACTTAAATATTCTTTGTAACATATACATGTACAGACTTTTTACACCCAACACGGAACAAATAAACATGCACACAAATATTGTCCCAGGCGGGAATCGAATCCGCAACCTTCGGTTCCTTAGTTAGTCCCTAACCACTCGGCCAATCGGTCAGCCAATAGAAATCGGAACACCGGCTGACTACGAGCTAAGGTGTCTTGCAATATATTCTGCAATATATTGATCTAAACTAATCGATTAAATATGATAACCAATTTGTATCGAGTTAAGCTTTTGTATTTTTCGTTACTATAAACAGAAAATATTTTTTTCCTCTTGAATTGTATTACATTCACTTCACTTTGTCAGCCCATTTTTTACCCCACTGCAGGGGCTTAGACCTCCCACAGGGAGAGAGGGGCTTGGAGCTTAAATCCACCACGCTGCTCCACTAAGGGTTAGGGATTGTAACTACCGCCATTTGACAGCGTCCGGGACCGACTGCTTAACGTGCTCTTCGAGGCACGGAGTCAGTGATAGTTAATGTACTTAAGTCAGAAAAACTCATTGGTACACGCCCGGATTCGAACCATGGCCCTATAGCCTTATAAATTTGAGACAGGTTCGTTGCGCTTTGAGCTATCACGACTCTCTTATTGAACATTCACTTATTCACTTATTGAAAGTCAAATTACGTTTATCAATGTATCGATAATCGATATCGATAAAATCTATCGCTTCAAGGACCGCACCGTTATCTCGCTTTTTTTTCGTGTAAGAACGGCTGAGAATCCGTTTTATGTTATACACACATGTTTCGCATTATCTCGGTTGTCATTTGAGTTAAACCACTTATAATCTTTGAATGTTTTAGTTTGCAACTTAAAAAAAAAACGAATGACAGAACATACGTACAGCTATATGCTTAAAGATAATATGAATATAAGACACAGTTATCAACAGCTATCAACCAAAGAGTATCAACTGCGCATGCTCAAAATAAAAAGAAATAGACTTAGTAAATTCTTGAGGTGAATTCGAAGTATAATGATTCTCTGTCTCTTTCTGTTGAGGCATGCATTCCGGACTGGATTGTATACTCTATTCTACTATCTATGGCTATATGTGTTGTACTAGATGTCATAGCCTTGTGTTTTACTTAGGATTTGTAAATTTCCTCATACAGGAAGACGATAACTAAAGGAATTATTTAATACACGTCATAAGTTTGTCGGCTGTTGTTCGTGAACTAGTATGACATTCTTAGCTGCTATATTTTTCCTTTTAATTTCGTAATATGTAGGCGATTTTTTTTTATCCTTTGCCAATTTTTTTCTAGGCATTAGGTGTTATCTAAGGATTGTTTGGATGATCGGGATCGACGCGACAGCTTAACGTGCTCTACGCATTGGCTCTTCGAGCCACGGAGTCAGTTCCACCAACCCGTTATACCCCACTGCAGGGGCTCAGGCCTCATCTCAGGGTGAGGGGGTTTAGAGCTTAACCCACCACGCTGCTCCAGTGCGGGTTGTGGATTTTAACGATTGCCATCTTTGATGGCACTCGAGACCGAAGGCTTAACGTGCTATCTGAGGCACGGAGTCAGTGATAGTTACGTATACGTACTTAAATCAGAAAAAAAACTAACTGGTACACGCCCAGATTCGAACCACGGCCGCACGCTCTTCTTAACTCGAAATAGGATCGCTGCGTTTGGGCTATCATAACACGGAGTCCGTGACAGACAGAAAAAAAATTAATTGGGATTTGAACCACGGCCTACTAAACAAAAAGCGGGCTCGCGACCATTCGGCTATCACGACACCGTTTTTCGTTTAGTCGACAGAATCCCCCCGTGACAGAATCCAACCAAAGCAGAACTAAGGGCCGATTTCAGTTCTCGTTTATCGTATGGATAACGTTAAATGAAGCTTAATGGAGGCCACGTACCGAGAAGCGAAGCGTTGGACGCCCCCCGCCCAGGTGGACAGATGACCTGAAGCACCATACCGGGGGTAGTTGGATGCGAAAGGCGGACGACCGTGTGTGGTGGCGAGCCTTGGGAGCGGCCTATATCCTGCAGTGGAGAGACACGGGCTGATGATGATGATGAAGCTTAATTGTGTTGGATTTTGAAAATTAAGCTTCATTTAACATTTACGTGAGAACTGAAATACCGGCCCTAAAGGCGTTTGAGCATTAAAAACGGTCACACCGAAGACTTTTTTTGCGCGAAAAACACATGCTGAGTTTTTTGTATGCACACATGTTCCCAAAGAGGATGTTTGTCAAAAATTAACCACAGACAAAAAAAGTAAGACAGGACGCTGCGAAATAGATCAAAACTTTGGCGGCTGCCTGGAAGGTTTTTTTTAAAATCCTGATAGCAATAATAATAACGTATACACCACAACAACGTCTAGGCCCCAAACTAAGCTATAGCTCGTGTTTTGGGTACCAAGCGAAAACACCACATATATATAACAACCAAGACCCGGTACCAATATTCATCATATAAATACTGACCCGACCTGGGATTCGAACCCGGGACCTCCAGCTTCGTAGGCAGGGTCGCTACCCACTAGGCTAAGCGGTCGTCGATACATAGTAATATGTCAATCAGTTTTGATTGGACATACTATACCATCAGCCCATTATGTCCCACTGCAGAGGCTTAGACCTCCCCTCGGGATGAGGTGGCTCCGGGATTAACAAGGATGATGATGGAGTATGGATGACGTTTGAAGAGATATAGCTTTTTAGCTAATAAACTTATAATTATAAATCTTAATTTTATTCATCTTTGACATGTTTTATAATTCGTTATTGTAATATTTAATTGTATAATTATTTTTAGTTTATTGTTTGTAATTATTATTGCATTTGGTATAGGCTATTGACAATGCCTTACAGCATCTGAAATTTGATATTGTATATTAGTTTTATAGTCTGTGTAGTCCTATGAATTGAATATTTAAAAATACGTGTTTCTAATTGTGCAGTACTAATCTAGTGTACCGCTTTTATATGTCAATACATATTGAATGACGAAGCTAAGTGTATGTAATGTACAGTTCCAATCAAATTTTATGGCGGATGTGAACATAGGCACAAGCCGCGTCGCAGTTACCAGTTTTAGATGTAGCGGGCCGCTGTGGGGCGAGGGGCGAGGGGCATATGACTGAACCTGCGCAAGCACGCACAAAGCGTTGTATTCCGATCCGCCATAAAGTTTGATTGGAATAAACCTACAGTTCGATTAAATGAATTGAAACTGATTACAATACGCGCCACCAATGTAAAAGGCCGCCGGTTGTACACCTCTCTTTTACCCGCATAGCGCTGCCTCTGGCAAATTTGAATTTTGAACTCGCTTCCGATCGGCGAGTGTGTACTGCCGGTGGCCTTTTACATCGATGGCGTGTATTGTATGTACGTAAATTCCTCTTTGAAGTATTCGAATTGGACCTTTCGTTTAGAAGTTACGAATTAAGTTTAGAATTAAGTTAGTACAAAATTTTGAATTGTTAACAAGGAACCTTCTTTCAAGTACTAATTTAAAACACTAATTTATCTTTTTGCCTATCTACCCGTGCGAAGACGGGGCGGGTGGCTAGTGCAATTTATAAAGTTGTAGCAATATCTGCCACGGTAATGAAAAACAAAAGTTCTCTATGAAAAGACCTCCCGCAGTCTACAGTTGACCCAGTTTGGAAGCATATGGCGTGCGTGTGTGAAATCAATTAAAAAATCTGCTCGGCGGAGTTCATTATATTTACACATCACCGAATACCGACTTCAGCTTATTTCAGTTAATAGGAAATATGCATATTTTATCCGTACCAGGGTACCAGCAACGGGAACCTTATTACTAGGGGTCAGCTGTACGTCAAAAAAAAAAAACTTACACGGGGCATCCCTTGGACATCCTGGCTTGAAAAGGTTTCTTTTGCGTTGGAAATGTAACAGAAGCGGTGCGCAGTAGAGCGAAACTCCGCGAGGATGTGGTCATTTGATATCGTAACTCTTTTATAAAATGATAGTCCGGGAGCCAGTGACCGAAAATGTTCACGATTTTCTAGCACCTGAATTTTTTATGATAGTGCATACAGTGCTCATTTACGGACTGCGGTCAGTGAGCTAGATATGGGAAAATTACTGCCTTCGGCTACGATCGTCAACTGATCAAATATATTGTTCTTTAAGTTAACTGCGCCGCTTTGTGTTCTTCGCTCCTGCCAATCACGTTTCATAAATCAAGAGAAACCGATTTCAGCTTCTATTCATAACAAATTCTATTTTATTACTAAATTACGTTTTTTTTTTAAAGTTCAGGTAAGAAAGTTCTAATCAAAAATATTTTAAATTGGAAAGGCAATATTTTAGTGAATTGAAAGTATATCTATATTTCGACAGTGAAATACTGTGATATAAATTTTTATAGTTAATAAAAACGCCAACTCTTAGTGAATACGTGTATTAATTGTTCACTTAACTTTAAAGAAATTTCACTCTTTTAGATAGGTAGGCTTCTTTCACTGCGTTTGTATATAAAATGTGTGACATGACCGCTCTTGTGGCCTAGTATTTTAATGTCTTTGTTGAACAAAAAATTAATTTTATGGCAGTTATGCTCTAAAATAATAGAATCATTATCGACACTTATAATTGTTGTGTTAATTAGATAAGAAATTGTTAAAATAAATAAAAAAAACTGACAATGTGTTATAAAAATAATGTTAGTGTTGCAATAAATAAATAATAAAAAAATAAACACTAAGATATGCTTGACTGAGACTACGAAATTGGTAGTAAAATTTCTAATGAAAAACATTTATCTTAAAATAATTTGTATTTGTATTTTTTACATAATGGTTAGCCTAGTGTTATCGCATCTATTTAGTTGATTAAATGATTGATTGAGCAGTCTAACAAAAATTCAGGCAACAACCTATTTAAAGTCCTCATCGTTTTTGGACGCAGGCTCCCGTACTAGTACTACTGATTAGGTATACTCCGTGGTTAATATACTGTACAGCTGGCGTACTAAAGATTGTGGCGATTGTGTCTTGCAATTTTATTTATTTCAATACTAGGTCTTGTCTGTGGCTCTGTCCGCGTTTTCACAATTCCCATCTTTATTTACTTTCCACCATAAAAAAAAACACTGCTGTTAACGCGACGCTGGCACCAATCACAAATGTGCATTCTGCTCTGATAGAATCAAAAATACTCGACTCTGGCGAAATTGTTTTAATTAAATGCAGAGAACGCCATAACTAAGAAGAAGAAGAAGAAGAAATCTATTTACTCTATGGTTTTTATGGTCTCTTCTTGTCCAAAAAGTGTAGAGCTATGATACACAATATTTAACAGTTTTATACTTTTTAAAATTCTGTATCCAAAGAGTACCAACGGTAACCCTTTTACTAAGGCTCTGCTGTCCGTCCGTCTGTCACAGGACTGTATTGTCTTAACCATAATAGGTAGATACTCGTAAGTTTCATCATCATCAGCCCATTTTACCCCACTGCAGGGGCTTAGGCCTCCCCCAGGGAGAGGAGGGGGTTTGGAGATTAAATCCACCGCGCTACTCTACTGCGGGTTGGGGATTGTAACGACCGCCATCTATTGACAGCGTCCGGGAACGACTGCTTAACGTGCTCTCCGAGGCACGGAGTCAGTGATAGTTAATGTACTTAAGCCAGAAAAAGTCATTGGTACACACCCGGATTCGAACCATGGCCCTATGGCCTTATAAATTTGTGACAGGTTCGTTGCGCTCTGTGCCATCACGTCACTGTCGTTAGTTTCACAGAATGTATATTACTATGGCCGCTATAACAACAAACAAAGTAAATCCCTACATGATATGTGCAGCAGCAACGCGAGCAAAAGCTTATAGTTAGTTGTATACACAGACCAGTCAACCTATAGACCACGCTTTAATGAACGTCAGTACGAAAACGAAATCGCCAAAAAGTGGCGGGGTGCGGGGAGAGGTCGGCTAGTTTTCATTGGCTCGTTCAAAATTGACAATTTAATGGCTTCCGACGTGCTTCCAACTGACGGCTCACTAGTGACGTAGTTATGTAGTGTCACTACATAGCCTTG